>LR738715.1:377921625-377969080 GCA_902687465.1 Secale cereale | reverse complement strand
CCCCTACAACGCTTCTTTATTTTCTCTTGCACGGGGTCATTGCCCCAGCTCCGTACAAGGGGTTACATGCAGCTGAGGAAAGGCCTGTACATATGAGTGGTTGGAGGGGAGGGCCCACCAGCCGCGCCTTACGAGTAGTACTTGCGGAGATGCTCAATATTCTATGAGTTTCCAGACAGACTGCGCCAGGTCTGGTGACTCGTACCACCCGGTAAGGGCCTTCCCACTTTGGTGATAGCTTGTTTGTACCCTTGGCGGATTGAACACTCCTATGGACAAGGTCACCTTCCTCAAGACCCTAGGCATGACCCCTGCGGCTGTGGTAGAGACGCAGGGCTTGCTGGTAGCGTGCAGCACGCGTAGCAGCCCAAAGACGGTTCTCTTCGAGTAGCATAGTGTCATCACGCTGGTGCTCAACTTGCGCTACTTCATCGTAGGAAAGCACTCGAGAAGACCCATAAATGAGTTCTGTTGGGATAACTGCTTCTGCCCCGTAGACCAGGGAGAAGGGAGTCTGCCTCGTAGCTCGGTTAGGTGTCGTTCTGAGGGACCAGAGTACTACTGGCAGCTTCTCGATCCACCGCCTGCCATGCTTCTGCAGCGTATCGAAAGTTCTTGTTTTCAGTCCACACAAGACTTCTGCATTCGCCCTCTCAGCTTTTCCATTACTCTGGGGGTGTGCCATAGAGGCAAATGAGATCTTGCATCCGAGGGTATGAACATATTGCATGAAGGCGTGGCTCGTGAACTGGGTGCTGTTGTCGGTGATGATCCTTGCCGGAACTCCAAAACGACACACCAATTCTTTCAAGAACTTGAAAGCTGACTGAGCAGTCACCTTTCTCACGACAGTCACTTCCGGCGACTTTGTAAACTTATCGATGGCAATGAACAAGAATTCAAAGCCCCCGATTACTCGGGGGAAGGGGCCGAGGATATCAAGCCCCCAAAATGAAAATGTCCATGATAGAGGGATTGGCTGAAGAGCTTGGGCGGACTTGTGTGTTTTCTTGGAATGGAACTCACATGCTTCACATGTCGTGAGGAGCTTGATCGCATCTTTGAGGGTTGTGGGCCAATAGAATCCTTGCCAGAATGCTTTCCCAACTAATGCCCTTGATCCAATGTGTGACCCGCACATTCCTCTGTGCATCTCGGCTAGCAGTTCCTTTCCATCCTCCCGGCAGACATACTTCCATTTCACATAGTTGGGCCTCCTTCTGTATAGAGTGTCATCAACAAACTGATACATACTGGCTCTCCGAGCTACTTTTTCAGCTTCATCTTGGTCGCCAGGGAGTTCTCCGGTTTGGAGGAAGTGGATAATGTACCTTGCCCAAGCTGGAGCCCGTGGCTCAGCAACTAGGACTAGCGGCACCTCCTCTGTTGTGCGAGCACCAGCCTCATTCGCGGGGTCCATTTACCCGGCTAGAGGGGGTGGTCCGGCAGGCTGTGAGGAGTTGTTTCCGGCAGGGTCTCTGTCGGGAGCGGATAGCTCGGCCGGGAGAAGCTTAACATAGTCCAACTTTCTCCTTTTCTGGGCCATTGTTGCTGGGATATGGAGGAGAGAGACAGGGAACATAAGTTCTTGGTTCCACAGGAAGCTTCTGCGCAACACACTTTGACAGGTGATCAACTATGCTGTTTTCCGCACGGGGTACGTGCTTTGTTTGCAGCCCGTAAAAGTGCTCCTCCAATCTCCTCACTTCCTCGACGTATGCCTCCATCAATGGAATTTGGTAATCCTTGCTGACTTGTCTCACCACAAGTTGTGAATCTCCTCTAATGATCAGTTTCTTAATTCCCAATTCTGCTACAATTCGGAGACCGGCAAGGAGCCCTTCATACTCTGCTGTATTGTTGGTGGCTTCTTCCCGGGAAAAATGCATTTGGACGACATACTTCAAGTGCTCCCCGGAGCGGGCAACAATAAGCACACAAACTCCTGCACCTTGTAGGGAAAAGCACCATCAAAATACATAATCCATTCTTTGGGCGATTCCTTGCCGAGGACAACTGTCTTTGTTATCTCCTCATCAGGGGTTGGCGTCCATTCTGCAATAAACTCTACCAATGCCCTGCTCTGGATAGTTGATGTGCTCTCATAATGCAATCCAAAGCTGGATAACTCCAAAGCCCACTCCATTGTTCTGCAAGTAGCATTAGTGTTTCAGAGTATCCTTTGCAATAGAAAATGAGTGAAAACCGTGATCTCGTGGGCTTGGAAGTAGTGGCGCAGTTTCCTTCAGGCCATAACGAGACCAAAGATCAACTTTTGCACACCAGAGTATCTCGATCTAGCCCCCTGTAACAAGGAGCTGACGAAGTAAGCTGGGCGCTGCACCACTTTCTTCCTTGCCGCGTCCTTGGGGTTGCTCTCGTTGCCGTGCTCATTTGTGCTTTGATTATTTTCTGACTCTGCTATTTTCTGCTCGCTTTCTGCTTCATCCACTTCTCGCTGTGCCACCAAGGCTGCACTGACCACTTGGTTGGTTGCTGCCAAGTATAACAACAACGGCTCTTGGGGTTTGGGCGCAACCAAGGTGGGTACAGAGGAAAGGTAGGAGTTCAACTCTTGCAGGGCTGCATCTGCTTCCGGAGTTCATTTCATGGGCTCTGCCTTCTTCAAAATCCTAAAGAACGACACAGCACGTCGGCAGCCGAAGAGATGAATCAGATCAGCGCGGAAACGCATCCCGTTAAGCGCCTTGTCGGTGTTCTGGGAACGGGGGTACCCAGACTTTCCTGCCTGTGGCCCAGGGCGTGGCTCATCAGGCGGCCCGACACGGCCCAACGTCTTCAGCAACAACTCAAGACCCTCGCGAGGGGCCAAGCCTCGCGAGGCGGGCGGCGCAAGACACCCCCTGGGGTCGCCTCACTAGGCCGGCTCATGAGGATCGGATATATCAAGGCAAGGGGTACCTCATGAGGTCCTTGTGACGTGAGCAGTGACGACCAAGGCCGGGCGGGCGCCAACATGCGCAGAGTGCCAGATTCCTCTTTGGTGCTAAAGGAGCAGGTGCAGGCGTGGAGTCCCGAGGCATCAGGCAAAGGTTTCCATATCGGCGCAACGAGACCAAGACCAGCAGGACAGCAGAACAGAGGTCACCGCGGAGCCCAAGACGACATCACCACCAGAGCCTTTGGCACGTGAAGATCACCTTTTGTCAGGATAGCTTGTACTAGCTGCCCCCCTTCAAATTTGGCCATTGTGGGATCCCTTCCCGCTCAATATTTGGGAAGATGACCCGTGCCACTATAAATAGGACTAGCCACCACCGTTGGGGAGGGATCGGATCATCGAGACCGCCCACACACCCACAAGCTCACCCGAGCACAAGAACCCCTCTCCTCAGGAGGCAGTTCATCCATGTACTAGTTCTTCCTCAGCCTACAAGGCAATCCACCACACCACACTGTATTAGGGTATTACACTACAATGGTTGCCAGAACCAGCATAAACTTTGTGTCCCTTGTTCTTTGGATCTGACGAGATAGGTCTAGGGATCGATGAGTAGACGAGCGTGGGCGGAAGGAGAGATCTTTGTGCGCACCCGAGAGTTCGAACCTCAAGGGTTTTGCCAGAACCCAAGATCCAACATTTGGCGCGCCAGGTAGGGGTGCGCCGGATCTTTTCTGCTGTTGTTTGTGCCGTCACCAATCTACAATTCCGATGGTCGACGATCAGGGAGCTCATGCCAATCGTTGGGCGACCTAGCCCGCACGGGCGGCGCCATCCACCCATGGAGACCTCAACCCCGTGCTCCAGGCGGCTACCGCACCGCCCGGCGCCGCCAGCCGCGGGCGGCGCGGGCCCGCGACCACCGCCACGCTGTCTTGGCGCGCGCGCTCTACGGCGTGATCTACAAACCACGCCGCAGCAACAATACCCTACACCCGACGGGAGCAGGCGAACACGAGGGCTGCGGTCATCGTGACGCGAGAGCTGTTACGATGCAGGCTGGACGAGGGTGGCCGCGACGTGCTGCTGGAACGCGTCGCTGAACTACTGGGCTGCGTTTGTAGGGCCGCACCGCCATTCTGCTCCTCACCCCCGCCCAGGTCGCAGGTGGGGCGCTGGTGAGGCCTCGGCAGGCGCGGGCGTCCCTTGGAGCGATTGGAAGACCTAACGACACCAACAGGAGTGCTGGCGCCATCCTCACGACCGCAGTGACTTCGTCAACAGCAGGAACAAGCGCCGGTGGCCCCTCGCGAGGGTACGTCGGGGTACAACTCAGAGGCCGCCAAGGCCAGGTGATGCAGCCGGGGGCTCAAGGCACGTGGCACGCGGGCGGTGCCCCCGGTGGGGCGGCCGACAAAGCCTACGTGCCTCGCATGGTGGACCTGGCATACGTGTTCTGGGAAGGCCCCAATGCCTTCCTCGGGCTGAGATGGAACGTCGGGGCGCTCGAGGAAGAAGACTACCACTATTCGCCCGGGGGCTCCGTGGACCCCTTCAGCAACGACGACAGAGCGCAGCAGGTATCACAGTAGCAGGCTTACGCTAACAATGGACTGCAGGTAAATAAGACCACGGCGATGGTCGAAGATCTGAGAGCGGCCACTCCGCCCTCAACCGGGGAAAAACACTAGGGGCTGCGTGTGGAGGGCCTAGAGCCGCGACCTCCCTCGCGACCCGAGGAGGAGGGAAGTATGCAAAAGTAGGTCCTCTGACGGGGCGAGCCTCGCCAAGCTTCCCCCCCGGCAGAGGGCCCGTGGTCGCCGAGGGCGCCGCTGGTGTCCCCCTTGCCTCCTTGGTCCTGTCCTGGTTTCCGGTCGCCCCAACGGAGGTCGGGGTGGTGCAAGGTGGGCCCCTCATCTGGCGATATGAAGTAAGACTCGCGCCTATGAAGATCTCCGCCCGTGACACTCTCACGTAATAATGAGTGGGGCTGTACTCGCCCCGGAGTCTTAGGAGAGCCACCCTCGGGCCTCGGGGGCTCCCTCCCACGTCCTAGTGGCAGCACTTAGCTCCGCGCTGGTGAGAAGATTGAAGACTAGATAGGTGCTGGACGCGTCTATTTGCTTTCCTCGCCTTCCTTTTTGTAATTGGATTCGTCGTGTCTTTCGTACTGAATTTGAAGTCTTGCTTGTTACCGAAATGGGGGGGGGGGGAGAGTTTTTGTAGATTTCTACTGGATTTTGCTGCCTCTGGCTGTCTTGAAGATCTTACCCCGGGCCCTCCGGCTCGGGGACCAGAAGGCCAATCTCACTTGGAGTATCGTTGTAACCTCGGTAGGACCCCCTTGGGGCAAGAGCCTACGTGCCGCAATTTTGCCGCGTAGGCATCCTGCAGCGGCCAGCGGGACACCCCTGGCCCTGGTCCCCGGAGCAGGGCCGCGCGTTGCTCAGGAGACTTATGGCCACGGACCACCAGGGACCCACCCCAGGAAGGAGGCGAACCCACAGCCACGTAACCCGCACGAAGACATGTAAGATCTAGGTGAGATACAACGACAACTAAGCTCGGGAAACTTGAGGACGCACATCCCAGGTTCGAATTCAAGCGCCAAAAGAAGGAAAGTTGAATACCAGTTCACACACATAGGGGGCTCCCCCCATCAAATCGCTCTCACACCCTACGGGGCCTCATGCAAGTCTATGCGTGCAGGGTCAGGAGAAGGAACACAAGCTCAACCAGACACATCGCTCGCCGCACCATCCGGGTCACTCTCATGTACACGGCCGGCGCTGTCGCTGGACACGTCTCCATCGTCTTCAACTATGCCGCCTTCATCCGCCACGACCACGGCCTCGTCATCATCGGTGGCAAAGGCCTGGACTAGAGCATCCACGTGGTCGTCCACCCAGTGCATGTCTCGAACAGCCCCATGCACTGGGGCGGTAGCAGCGTCGAAGTCAAAGTTAGGATCAATGCTCCGGAGGTAGCTGAAGACCCGGGAGAACGCGCGCCCAAGGAGGCTCCGGCTCTTTTCTTCAACAAGGCGGCAGGCCCTCGCGGCCTGGCTCTCCAAATGTGTCACAACCTCGGTGAAGAGGACAAGATGACCAGCGTAATCCTCCGCATGGTGATCGGGGGCGTTCTCCTCACAGATGGCTCCCAACGTCCGGTTGGCCTTCGCCCGAAGAGTCCGCAACATGGGGACATGCTCATGCTGCAGCAGTAGTCAACGACAAGCCTCGTCCTCACTCTACTGGGCAAGAACTACGGCATCATCAACTTGTCACCGAAGCAAGGCCAAGTCGGCCTGCGCGGAGACAAGCTCAGGCTGGATGGAAGAATAGGCCGCCTCGGCGGCCCTCTCGCGCAACTCTGCTTCTCTCAGCCTTGCCCTGAGGGCAGCAGTCCTCCCATTAGCCTCTGCTCGTTGGAGCTCCAACTTAGAGTCGTACCCCTTGGCGAGGTTTGCGTGGGCCTCCGCCACCTTCCAGTCAATTTCCACCTGGACTTTGGCCTCGCGAGCGGAGATGGCATCCTCGGCCAGGGTCACGTGGCGCTCCCTTGCCTCCAGCCGCTCGAGCTCAAGGCTACGCTCCACAGCTTCTAGCATTAGCGCCTCCTCGCGCCGCAAGATCTCCGCCTCTTCGGAGGGCATCCCCTCATCGACGCTAGGGCGGCCCTACACGCCTCCGCTCGCTCCTCCAGGTCGGCGTTCAGAACCTGAAGCTCCAGCAGGCACCTCTCCGCGGCCTCGCGACGGAGGTCATCTTCCCTGGCCTCCTCTAGGGCTTGGGTGTAGGCCTCTCGCGAGGCTGCGAGGGACGCGTCAGCCTTCGCGCTGGCACGCTCGTGCTGGAGGCGCCCGAGGTTAATGGGCACCCCCAATCGGCGCCACTCATCCATCAGCTGAAGGCCCTCAGCCTTGAGATAGGCGTCAAATCCCTCAAGCTCTTCCCCAAGTCGGCCCAACACATTCATCGCTTCCCGAAGAAGCTCGCGGCGGGCGGCTCCACGCTGAATCAAGCAGGAGGCCAGGGCCCTCCTCGGCACCAAGAGCATTTGAAGAATCCTGAGGAGACTCGTCGTCGCCCGGAGGCGGGAGCAGGGTCTCCTCCGCCCCAGTCTTCTCTTGGGCCTCGGATGGGGCCCAGAGGGGATGGGACCCACCACTTGAAGAAGACACCAGGGCCAAGGAGGCCCCACCACATTCGACGACCATGGGGGGATCCCTTGGAACGCGGGGTCGAGGCTCCAGGCCAGTGCATCCAACCTCGTGGATGGCCTCACGCCGGAGGTGGCGCTTTGACTGAGGGTGCTCTGGGCTGACAAAGAGCTCGGGGCCACAGGGGCCAGCTTCTGAGTAGGCGTCGTTGCCTTGGTAGGAGGGGCCCTGAGAAATTGCGTTTAGGAAGGCAGGCAACACACAAGAAATTGCAAAGATAAGCTACTCACTCGTCTATGGCGATGTACTTCCTCAGCTTCAGCGGCCGCAAGGCGACGTCACCGTAGCCGGGAGACCTCCTCCTCTAGCAAAGAGCTTCAATGTTCGGCCGAAACCGGCCGAAGCCCCGGAAGTGATCGACAACATCAGGCACAACTGGGGCATCTCGGGAAGAAGCACCCCCAGAAGCTTCAGGTCGGGCAGGGCCCCCTGCCCCCGCCTGAGGACGATGCGAAGAGGCGACTGATACGTCTACAACGTATCTATAATTTTTGATTGTTCCATGCTATTATTTATGATGTTTTGGATGTTTAATGGGCTTTGTCATACACTTTTATATTATTTTTGGGACTAACCTACTAAGCCAAAGGCCCAGTCCAGATTGCTATTTTTTGCCTGTTTTAGGGTTTTACAGAAAAGGGATATCAAACGGAGTCCAAACGGAATGAAACCTTCGGAAGAGATATTTTTGGAGAAAATCACGCACGGGAGACTTGAGAACCACGGAGTAGGGGCCACGAGGTGTCCACGAGGGTGGGGGGCGCGCCCCCTGCCTCGTGGGTCCCTTGTGAGGCCCCCGGTGTCCTTCTTCCTATATAAGCCTACGTACCCCGAAACCATCAGAACAAGAAAGAAAACCCTAGTTCCAGCGCAGTAACCTTTTGTTCCCGTGAGATCCCATCTTGGCACCTGTTCCGGAGCTCCACTTGAGGGGGATCCATCACGGAGGCCTTCATCATCATCATCATCGCCCTCACCATGAGTTGTGAGTAGTTTACTACAGACCTTCGGGTCCATAGCTAGTATCTAGATGGCTTCTTCTCTCTCTGGATCTCAATACAAAGTTCTCCTCGGTCTTTGAGGAGATCTATTCGATGTAATCTATTTTTGCGGTGTGTTTGTCGAGATCCGATGAATTGTAAGTTTATGATCAAGGTTATCTATGAAAGATATTTGGTTCTTCTCTGAACTTTTTATGTGTGCTCATAATATCCTTGCAAGTCTCTTCGAATTATTGGTTTGGTTTGGCCTACTAGATCTATAGTTCTTGCAATGGGAGAAGTGCTTGGCTTTGGGTTCAATCTTTCGGTGTCCTTTCCCAGTGACAGTAGGGGCAGCAAGGCACATATTGTATTGTTGCCATCGAGGATAAAAAGATGGGGCTTATATCATATTTCTTGAGTTTATCCCTCTACATCATGTCATCTTGCTTAAGGCGTTACTCTGTTCTTATGAACTCAATACACTAGATGCATGCTGGATAGCGGTCGATGTGTGGAGTAATAGTAGTAGATGCAGGCAGGAGTCGGTCTACTTGTATCGAACGTGATGCCTATATACAATGATCATGCCTAGATAGTCTCATAATTACTCGCTTTTCTATCAATTGCTCGACAGTAATTTGTTTACCCACCGTAGAATATCGCTATCATGAGAGAAGCCACTAGAGAAAACTATGGCCCCCTGGTCTATTCTCAACATATCAATCTACATCTACTTTACTTTTATCGCTTTTATTTGATGTTCTTATAAACTAAAAATACCAAAAATATAAACTATCATCTCTATCAGATCTCACTTTCATAAGTGACCGTAAAGGGATTGACAACCCCTTATCGCGTTGGCTGCAAAGTTCTTATTTGTTTGTGCAGGTGCGAGGGACTCGTGCGTGGTCTCCTACTGGATTGATAACTTGGTTCTCAAAAACTGAGGGAAATACTTACGCTACTGTGCTGCATCTCCCATTCCTCTTCGAGGGAATACAACGCAAGCTCTAGAAGTAGCATGAAGAATTTTTGGCGCCGTTGCCAGGGAGGCTTATGCAAAAGTCATATACCAAGTACCTATCACGAACCCTTATCCTTCGTATTACATTTTTGCCTCTCGTTTTCCTCTCCCCCACTTCACCCTTGCCGTTTTATTTGCCCTTCTTCTGCCGTGTGTTTATCGTTCGCTTGCTTCTTGTTTGCTTGTGTGTGTTGGATTGCTTGCTTGTCACTATGGCTCAGAACAATACCAAAATTGTGTGACTTCTCCAATACCAACAATAATGATTTTATTAGCACTCCTATTGCTCCTATTACCGATGCTGAATCTTGTGAGATCAATGTTGCTTTGTTGAATCTTGTCATGAAAGATCAATTCTCCGGCCTTCCTAGTGAAGATGCCGCTACCCATCTAAACAACTTTGTTGATTTGTGTGATATGCAAAAGAAAAGGGATACGGATAACGATATTGTTAAGTTGAAGTTATTTCCGTTTTCACTTAGAGATCGTGCTAAAACTTGGTTTTCCTCTTTGCCTAGAAATAGTATTGATTTGTGGAATAAGTGCAAAGATGCTTTTATCTCTAAGTATTTCCCTCCTGCTAAGATCATCTCTCTTAGAAATGATATTATGAGCTTTAAGCAACCTGATCATGAGCATGTTGCACAAGCTTGGGAGAGAATGAAACTAATGATGCGTAATAGCCCTACACATGGTTTGAATCTATGGATGATTATTCAGAACTTTTATGCTGGCTTGAATTTTGCTTCTAGAAATATTTTAGATTCGGCCGCAGGAGGCACTTTCATGGAAACTACCTTAGGAGAAGCTACTAAACTCCTAGATAATATTATGGTTAATTATTCTCAATGGCACACCGAAAGATCTACTAGTAGAAAAGTGCATGCTATTGAAGAAATTAGTGTTTTGAGTGGAAAGATGGATGAACTTATGAAATTATCTGCTGCTAAGAGTGCTTCTTCTGATCCTAATGATATGCCTTTGTCCACTTTGGTTGAAAATAACAATGAATCCTTGGATGTGAATTTTGTTGGTAGGAATAATTTTGGTAACAATGCTTATAGAGGGAATTTTAATCCTGGGCCTTTTCCTAGTAATTCCTCTAATAATTATTGTAATTCCTACAACAACTCTTATGTAAAGATGCCTTCTCAATTTGAAACTAGTGTTAAGGAGTTTATGATCTCACAAAAGAATTAGAATGCTATGCTTGAAGAGAAATTGCTTAAGATTGATGAATTGGCTAGAAGTGTGGATAGAATTACTCTTGATGTTGATTCTTTGAAACTTAGATCTATCCCACCTAAGCATGATATCAATGAGTCTCTCAAAGCCATGAGAATTTCCATTGATGAATGCAAAGAAAGAACCGCTAGGATGCGTGCTAAAAGAGAGAATTATATTAAAGCATGTTCTTCTAGTTATCATGAAAATAAAGATGAAGATCTGAAAGTTATTGATGTGTCTCCTATTAGATCCTTGTTTTCTAGTATAAATCTTGATGAAGATAGGATTGGAGATGATTCTACTTTAAAGTGTCCCAATGATTCGGAGTTCTTCGATCTTGATGCTAAAATTGTTAAAGGTGGGAGTGAAGAGATTAAAACTTTGCATAGTGATGAACCCACTACTTTGGATTTCAAGGGATTCAATTATGATAATTGATCTTTGATTGATTGTATTTCCTTGTTGCAATCCATACTAAATTCTCCGCATGCTTATAGTCAAAATAAAGCTTTCACGAAACACATAGTTGATGCTTTGATGCAATCTTATGAAGAAAAACTTGAATTAGAAGTTTCTATCCCTAGAAAGCTTTATGATGAGTGGTAACCTACTATTAAAATAAAAATTAAAGATCATGAATGCTATGCTTTGTGTGATTTGGGTGCAAGTGTCTATTATCCCAAAAACTTTGTGTGATTTGCTAGGTTTCCATGAGCTTGATGATTGTTCTTTAAATTTGCATCTTGCGGATTCCACTATTAAGAAACCTATGGGAAGAATTAATGATGTTCTTATTGTTGCCAATAGGAATTATGTGCCCGTAGATTTCATTGTTCTTGATATAGATTGCAATCCTTCATGTCCTATTATTCTTGGTAGACCTTTCCTTAGGACGACTGGTGCAATTATTGAAATGAAGGAAGGAAATAATAGATTCCAATTTCCGTTAAGGAAAGGAATGGAACACTTTCCTAGAAAGAAAATCAAATTACCATATGAATCTATCATGAGAGCCACTTATGGATTGCCTTCCAAAGATGGCAATACGTAGAACTATCCATGTATCGTGCCTAGCTAGGGGCGTAAAACGATAGCGCTTGTTGGGAGGCAACCCAATTTCACATTTTTTTTGTTTTTGCTGCTGTTAGGGAATAAATATTGCATCTAGTTGTTGTTTAAATGTGGTTTTGTGTTTTGTTTAGTGTTTGTGCCAAGTAGAACCTTTGGGAAGACTTGTGTGAAGTTCATATGATCTTGTTGTGAAAAACAGAATCGTTAGTGCTCGCTAGAATGGTCATGAGATTTTACTGGAGCGTGCTATTTAGTTGATTCTTTTTGTAGATGATTAATAGACAAATTCCCCATGATTACCAATTTAGTTTAATTTTTTTGGAGTTACAGAAGTATGCGAAACCTACAGATTACTACAGACTGTTCTGTTTTTGACAGATTCTGTTTTTCGTGTGCTGTTTGCTTATTTCAATGCATCTATGAGTAGTATTGGGAAGTATGAACCATAGAGAAGTAGGAATACAGTAGGTTTAATACCAATATAAACAAAGAATTAATTCATTGCAGTACCTTTGAGTAGTGGTTTGCTTTCTTATACTAACAGAGCTCACGAGATTTTTTGTCTAAGTTTTGTGTTGTGAAGTTTTCAAGTTTTGAGTATTGCTTTGATGGACTATGGAACAAAGAGTATCAAGGTCCTAATCTTGGGGATGCCCAAGGCACCCCAAGTAAAATCCAAGGACAATCAAAAGCCTAAGCTTGGGGATTCCCCGGGAAGGCATCCCCTCTTTCGTCTTCATCCATCGGTAACTATACTCGGAGGTATATTTTTATTCACCACATGATATGTGTTTTGCTTGGAGCGTCTTGTATAATTAGAGTCTTTGCTTGTTAGTTTGCCACAATTATTCTTGCTGGACACACCTATATGAGAGAGTTAAATATGTCCTAGTAATTGATAGAACACTCTATGTGCTTCACTTATATCTTTTGAGTTGAATAGTTTTTGCTCTAGTGCTTCACTTATATCTTTTAGAGCATGGTGGTGATAATATTTTGAAGAAATTGTTGAACTCTCATGCTTCACTTATATCCTTTTGAGAGTTTATTAAAACATCATTGTAATGTGTTTAGGCTATAAAACTAGTCTTCACATGATAGACATCCAATATCAATGTAGTAAATTTTTTCGCACTAAGTGCATTGAATAAGATGAGAAGTTGGATGCTTGATAATTGTTTTGAGATATGAGGATAGTGATATTAGAGTCATGCTAGTGGAGTTATTATGAAATTGGGAAATAATTGTGTTAAGGTTAGTGATTCCCGTAGCATGCACGTATGGTGAACCGCTATGTGACGAAGTTAGAGCATGAGGTATTTATAAAGTGTCAACCTTTGTGTGGAGGTCGGGGGCGCGCGATGGTTAACTCCTACCAACCTCCCCCTAGGAGCATGCGTTGATTGCTTTGTTTTGATGACTCATAGATTTTTGAAATAAGTATATGAGTTCTTATGACTAATGTTGGGTCCATGGATTATACGCACTCTCACCCTTCCACCATTGCTAGCCTCTCTTGTATCGCGCAACTTTCGCCGGTACCATACACCCACTATATATCCTTCCTCAAAACAGCCACCATATATATTCCTCAAAATAGTCACCATACCTACCTATCATGTCATTTTCATAGCCAATCCGAGATATATTGCCATGCAACTTTCCACCGTTCTGATAGAGGCGAGGGGCCCGATCTTTCGATGAGATGATAACTATGGATTTGGTGGAGACAACTTTGACGATCCGACTACAAACATGCACGACATTGCGCCTTAGCAATCGCTAAACCAATCTCCAGGGGTTACTGACAATGCGAGAAGCACGATCAGCCTTACCACGAAGGTCTATTCCTGCATGCAATCGAAGAACAAGAAAGAATATGATAAAGCAATCTGAATATTGCAAATATAAATGATGTATTGATAAAGGTGGGGATCCGTAAGCGGTCTTGGTCTGGTCGTTGGACACAAACGAAGTACACGAAGTTGCAATGGCTAACTTTTGACTAAACAAATCCCAAAGAAAAAGCTACTAGATGGATCTACTTATATAGGAGCAAGGGGTGGCGGCCAAGGAGGTGGAAGGACGTCCCAAGGCAGCCTAAAACTAACCCTAGGTCGTACAAGGCTCATGGGCCCTAATGGAGGTGATGCAACACCTTTGGACTTGTAGTTTGACTCGGATTCTGCTGTTGCGTCAGATTGTTTTGTCGATATCTCAACGCTCCGGATGAATTCGAAGATGAATCCAATTGGATTGGAAAGTGTACAAAATCTAGTTTCCAACAAAAAAAGAATCACCCAATTCGGAGTCCGTATGAAGGAGTTCTTGCCGTTTTGAGTCAGGTATGTCTGTGCAGTCCGAATCTAGATGCAGAACGTGAGAGACTTGGACTCTATCTTCTCTTGGCCCAAAAGTGACGTGATATAACTTTTTGAATAGCACCTAAACTTCTTTTTTTCCCTTATCTTCATATGTGGATTGTACAAATGTCCCATACACTTGGAATTAGACATGGCACAAAAGTCTGCGAAGTATTTTTGTCCTGGATGACATAAATAAATTGTTGCATAGTTTGCATTAGAAATCACCTCACAAATATACATATATGCAATATTTTTGGTCGTATCCAAGGTAGTCATGTCCTCATCATCCTCGCTTTCTTTAAAATAAAGCCGGCGTTGCTTAATCTGAAATTTGGGTAAGAAAATAGACAAGGTGTACATGTTGTATATGTATATGTCATCCATTTTTACTTCCCTTATTTTTCGCACATATGACACATGTATAGATGAGTAACTTTCGTAGTTCATAAAATATAAAGCCCAAATATTATCACAAGAAGTAGAAGGCATGCAAATATTGCAACTCAATTTGCACAAATAAGTGAAGCTCTTATTCATATCAAAAGATTGACGATGTTCATCATTAAACCATCCCAACATTGGTGAATAAACCTTACTTGCATGAAATTCACAGGCTACAACATGCTTAAATAAGCAAACATGCAACAAGTCATTTGACATAGAATCTTCACCAAGATCAGAGGTCATATCAAAATGATTAAACATTGGCATAATTATTTTCAAATGTAATTTATCCAAATCTGATTTATTCTCCGATTCACACGATTCTTCTGCATCAACAGTTAATTCAATGGGTGCACTCAAAATGTCACACCCTGCATTTTGTAACATGTTATTTGTATCTTTGAAGCATGAAAATTTGGACCAGCAATTTTTTTTAGCATCATTTGGCTTTTATTTGAAATTGAGTTTTCTTCATTTGCTTCTTCATGTGCTCATTAAAGTCAACTATGATCTCTTGTAGATTTCATCTCCATACCCAAAACTTTTGCCCAATGATCATGCCAAGTGTTATATGACAGTATAGTATTTTCTTACAAAATTAATTTGGCCAAAAAGTATTTTATAAATTTAGTTTTCCAAAAACCCCTGAATTGAGATTTGCACTGCAAGTACTTGATTTAGGGTGAGAAAATTATTTCAAAAGGTTTATTTGAGACCTAGTAGTCATAGGACTCCCAGAAACCACAAAGGTATAATTTTAAAAGTTATTTTCCTATTTTATTTAAAAGCTTTTTCTTAAGGCCAGAAATGGTCTTTAATAGGGGAAAATTATTTAACTATTTCAAAAATATTTGCCAAAATTCAGAGAGACTCATAGGATATATATTGTCCATATATAAGAATTTCAACAATTGGTCATGTTCAAAATAATGGGCTAAACCCTCTAAAACCCTTTTTGGATATTTCAAGCTTTTGAAATATTTACAAAGGAAACTTTCTCCAAAAATTCCAGGGAAATTCTATCATGTCATATATGACATATTTGATGATCTTGCCAAGTCCCATGCCTTGGGAAGCAAGAAAACATCTTCAAACCCCTTCATAACCATTCTGTCCATATTTGAAGTTTGAGCAACTTTACATTGCCAAACTTGTCCAAATACTCTCAAACTTGGTGCACATGCTAGAATGACCTAATAAGGCATCTAGACCAAATGGCACAAGATTTGGAATAGAGCAACTTGATCAGATCACCTCAAAACCCTTTCTGTTCAAATGCAAATTTGAACAACTTTACATTACCAACTTTTTATCTGGAGCTTCAAACTTTGTGGGCATGATCAATACCCCAAATGATGATGCTACACAAAGTGGTGCATCAAGGGGAGATGATTAGCTTGACTCAATCAAGATGAAACTGTTTCTGTTGATTTCTAGGGTTCACCAAAGTTACATTGGCCAGTTTCTCCAAATGGACCCAAATTTGGTGAAGCACCCTATTTTCTCACGTCTTTCAACCCTGTCAAGTGCCATGTCAAGTGGAATTCATTTACTTGACCAAACACTGATCAAACACCTTCTGCAGAATTGCTAAAACCTCCAACTTGATCACTTTTACTTTTCTCCATGGCCTCAACTTCTTACCACATGCTCATTGAGTTACCAGCTACATCCAGTAACTCCCCCAGCACCCCAGCTCCATGATTGAGGGGTGAAACCCCTGTTTTACCTTGCTGTGCAGCAGGTTTCCACCATTTCACCAGCACTCTCCCTCTCTCTCTGCACCTCCAGGGCATCCAAGGCCTCAGGCCCTTTCTTTACTCCTCCCACAACGTGCTAGACACTACTGGACACGTTGGCTTTGACCAGGACGGCGAGAGCGCGGCGATGCCAGCCAAACGCGCGCTCTGGAGCGCGCAACAGTGCAGACCATCACTGTAGCTCGGGCCAATCAGCCTCCCCCGACAGCCTCGGGCCTCCCCCTCGCGCCAATCGAGGCCCCTCGACGTCCGCGACCTCCCCGGCGCTGTCCCCCCTCCTCCTGCGCCCTCCAGTGACCGTCGTCGCACGCGCGCTGGCCGCCCGCAGCGGCCACTCCTCTGCCTCGCACGCGCGCGCGCTTCTGGCGCTCCCCCGCTTCTCTTTCTCCCTCAGCTGGACGTGGAGCTCGTCCAGGAACTCCATAGACCCATTCCCCTAGCCTCCCGTGCGCTGTAGCCTCGAGCCGGAGCTCGCCGGCGCACTGGACCACGGGTCTCCGTCGAGCTCCAATAAATAGCCCCTCCCGAGCCTCTCCAACAGCACCACAAGCCTCACTCCACTCCATTGATCCCCCCAGCACCTCCAGTTCGACCCCAAGAGGTCCCAGTGCTCGGGATCGACCGGAGCTCCGCCGCGTCGGGCCGCCGGCGATCTCGTGGTACGGGCCTCCCCTGCCTCTCCTTCCACCCGTTTCGGAACCGCCATGCCTCACTGATCATTTCCCCCCTATTTCCCCCTCCGTTTGCAGTCGGGAACGGCCGCAGCAACCACCCTCCGACGAGCTTCCGCCGTCCCACCTCGCCGCCGGTGAACCAGGCCTCCCCGCCGTGCTGCACCACCACCACAGCAACTGCAACACGACACTGAGCTCATCCCTGCCCTCCGTTGCCGTCGCCGTGGCCGGAATCCTCGCCGGTGAGCTTGCCGTCGTCGTGGCCGTGGGGTTAGAGATGATAGGCGGGCCCCGCCTGTCATCCCCTCACCTCTCTCCCCCTCCTCTGTGCCGCTGACCCACGGGCCCCGCCCGTCAGGTTTGAAAACCTGACGTGCGCGCGCTGGCTCCCGTGCGGCTGGGCCAGTCCGTCTGGGCCGTGCACTGTGGCCTTCTCTGGCCCAGTGCACAGGACCCTTTTTCCTTTTTCTTTTCTGTAAATGCTTTAAACATTTCTACAGAAAAGAATATTGATCCAAATTAAATAATTCCAACTCCTAAAATCTTGTAATATTCCAACCTATTTAATGGTACTACTTTCATTCAAATCCATGAAACTTTGATGTACTGTTCAAATTTAAATTCAAATTTGGGCAGTAATACTCCTGTTCTAAAATCAATATATTCCATTCTGTAACTCCAAAACTCCAACTAAGATTTTTCCCCATCTTAGAAATCCCCCTAGTATTTTACAAAAATGAGTTGAATTTTTCTGAGCACTTTGATTTTTCTGTTTTATTTGTATTCTTATTTTTCCGTGGTTATTATGCGACGTATAGATCCCGTATTTGACGAAGTTGCTGTGGAAGAAGAAGGAGAAGGATTTGAAGACTTTGAAGACCAAGCCAATCCAGGCAAGCAGCCCTTTGACCATGATACACTTGTTCTTCGGAACCCGTTTGTCTCCGATGCATGATGATTAGGGTTACGATAGTAACCTAGTTGATTCCACCATACGGTGCATGCCATGATCTTAAACTTGCTATGTGCTAGATGACTTGCATATGGTTAGTGGCTATAATTAGTGATGCATGTGTGACATGAACCTTCATGGTTGAAGTCTTTGCATAAAACCCCGTCGGGTGCCATTTATGCCCGAGGGAGATGATGATGATGAGTTGGGTGACCACTTGATGACGAAGTGGTGTGCCAAGGCAAGTGTGTGTGTTTTTCAAACGGATTGGCTTGAGTTGCGACCGTTATTCCAACCATACATGTGCAACCACACTACCCCTTATGGGAC
Source organism: Secale cereale (assembly GCA_902687465.1). Classification (NCBI taxonomy): domain Eukaryota; kingdom Viridiplantae; phylum Streptophyta; class Magnoliopsida; order Poales; family Poaceae; genus Secale; species Secale cereale. Next base: position 377,951,125 of record LR738715.1, on the reverse strand, counting down.
GGGGCTTTATTGATTACTTAGGTCGATACTAGCATGGTGCCTGCATTACTAGTGACGGGAAGACTTGAGGTCTTTCCCGGGACGGGGTCGTGCTTGGATAGACGGCCATGACTGTTTTTACAGGGTACCGGACACACCGTTGGTCCCTTCGGGTACGCGTGACATTGAAATTAGGGCAAGTCCCGTGATCTATTGTTTGTACCCGAGGGCCGTGTGCCAACGAGTGGACTCTATGTTAGTGTCGCCTAAGGAAAGGTAAAGACCGGGTGCTTACCCCGGGTACTTGAGGTACCGCGGGTCGTGGATGACACGGAAGTTCCCCGGATCTTGTGGGTAAAGTGTACAACCTCTGCAGAGTGTCAAACTATTCGAATAGCCGTGTCCACGGTCATGGACAGTTGGGTAACCGCTCTTGGGCTACGTCCAATGTTTGTGAAACCATGCGTGTGTATGAGTCAAGGATGGTGACTTGACTCGATGAGATGAATCATATTCGTGTTGATATTGGTAACCTGTCTTCGAGGTTACGCGAGATTATTGATGCATAAACTTGATGGTAGAATGTTGTTCTAGCCTTGCTAGAATGATCATTGTTATTCAAATGCACTGTTACTTTGAACCACATCATGGGCTGCTTGCGAGTACATTCAAAGTACTCATTGGCTTGCCACTGGTTATTTAATTGGCCAGGCATGGAAGAGCAGGAATATGAGGAAGAGTTCTTTGGAGACGAACATGCGAACTAGGACGCTATCCCAGTCAGAATGCCTGTAGGGTTAAGGCAGATGGCATGGGTTCTACCCGTTTATCGAAGACTTCCGCTACTTGAGTTATTTGCTATTCAGCCCGTGAGGCTCTATCTATGTAAGACTTGGCCATAATGGCCTTAATTCGTGTAAGACTATTTGTATGGAGGTAAGACTCTTGTTATTTCAGCTTCTGTGTGTTCAGTGAGCATTGATCTCTGGGATCACTGTACACGTGCATTCGGTGATCTCGACTTCTAAGTCGGGGTCCCCACAGAGCTGGTATCAGAGCCATCCTGACTGTAGGAAGCCTTTGTTAGCATGGGCGTTAGTTAGTTGAGACCCCTTTTCAATACCTTCTGAACCTCTCTTCTTTTCTAAAACTGAGATTTCCTTAGCTTATTAACCCCTCCTATTCCACCTTTGTAAATGGCCGCTGTACCCGAAGAGCACCTGACCACTGGGTTTCCCTTACTTCTCGAGGATAGCCTCCAGGAGTGTCAGTTCCACCGAGCACCCATCCTCACCTACCTCGAGCATTGGGTGAGCGATACTGAGGTGGAGTACCATGTGGAAGTGATCATGAAGGCAAACGATCCTCCGGCAAGTTGGTTCTTCGAGGGACCCCAGATGGCAACACTACCACTTGCTGTCGAGGCTGTTGCACTCAAGGCACTAACCCGTCTCCGCGAGCTTCTTCCGGAGATGGCAGCCAAGATGGCAACTCGCTTCTTACCTTACCGGAAGGAAGGTGACGAAGAAAGCAGCGCACTAGCCCCTCCACTGAAGGAAGGACTCTCGCTTCGGTTCCAGACCTACTTCAGCCTATGTGCCGACAGCCTGGCACAAGACTTGGCCTCGGAATCAATGAAGCTTCGAGAAGAACTTCACAAGACCAAGGCACTTCTTCGTCGAGCTCAAGAGAAGGCAAACAGGATCAAGAAGGAAGGAGCACCTTCTGGACAATCCGCTATTGCATATCGAGGCGGAAGGCCCTCCGAGGATGTATCTTCCAAGGGTGAAGAACCACCTCGGCGACGCCGGATGACAGCAAGGGAATATCACAAGCTTTTCCCTGCACCACCGTCGAAGCACCGTCGTATCCAACTCCTCCACTCCCCCACTCCCTCAAGCGACAAGGGAGCCCAGACATATGAAGACAAGGAGGAAGACCCATAAGAGCCGGAATACGCGACCGAGCATTCCGCCGCTTAGGCATTATTCGCTACTCGGATATGCCAGTTGTAACCCCTACGGTAGGATAGGTCGTGTAACCCCTATGCGCAGTCGAGTCCTTGTATGGTTCATATGAAACCATCTAGTGTTTGCTTTTGTTGTGTCTGGATGTATGTCGTATTCTTCCTTCGGGAAGGTGTAAACGACTACATCACCCATTTGGATTTTAATGAATGTGTTCTGGCCTTACGGCCCTTGCATGATTTGATTTAGTGTCACACCCACCCCCTTACTAGGCACCTATCTATCTTACTTTCCCTCTTCCGAGTCATGAGACCTTTTACCGCTCCAACAGGATGCCTGTTGTAACTCGTACTGGTACCTCTACCCAGCAGCCCGAAGCCGGAGCATCCTCTCAGCCAGAGGCAGGCCACGACCAAACCAACGACCAAGCTCCACCACCACCTCCTCCAAGCATGGACATGGCTCAGCTTCTCCAAGCTTTCCGAGAGGAACGCCAAGCCAACACTGCAGCTCTCCAGCTGATTGCTCAAGCTGTCACCAACAACCGCCAGCCGGCGGGGAATGGCAATGGACATTCCACGTTGGCAGAGTTCAAGAAGCATGCACCGCCAACCTTCATCGAGACTGCAGAACCCCTGGATGCTGACGACTGGGTCCGTTCCATTGAGGAGATTCTGGAACTAGTCGGATGCACCGAAGACCGCGAGAAGGTGGCTTATGCAGCCCACTGCCTCGGGGGAACTGCTAGAGCTTGGTGGGATGGATTCAAGGTCATGCATGCTGAACAAGACATCACTTGGGTTAACTTCAAGGAAGAATTCCGCAAGGCCCACATTCCTTCCGGAATCATGGCTATCAAAAAGCGTGAGTTCCGAGCCCTGAAGCAAGGAAGTGGCACTGTCAAGGAGTACATGCAGAAGTTCAGTGTTCTGTCAAGGTATGCCCCTGAAGATGTCGGCACTGATGCTGCCAAAAGGGAGCGCTTCATGGAAGGCCTTAATCAGACTCTGCAATACTCGCTTGTCGTGTGCGACTGCCCGTCTTTCCCTGACCTGGTGAACAAGGCACTCATGCTTGAAGACAAGCGGCGTGCTTTGGAAGACACTCGCAAGCGCAAGTTGGTCAGTAAGGGAAGTTCCAGCAACCAGAAACCTCGTCCGTGGCAGTCAGCCCCGGCCAAGCCAACCTATCAGCAGCCAAGAGCTCTTGCACCTCGTGCCAATCTTCAGCCTCAGCAGTATGCCAACCCCAGGCCAGCTTTCAACCCCAATGCCAGTGGTGGCAACAAGATCAATCCAAACCAAGTCACTTGCTTTGGATGTGGTCAGCCCGGACACATCTCAAGGGTGTGCCCCAACAAGAAGCCTGATGCCCCGCGCCCCAATGCGCAGAACGAGGGACAAGGCCGTGGAATGCCACCAAGGAACCCAGCTCCTCGCAATCCACCGAACTATGGGAAGGGGCGTGTGAATCACGTCACTGCTGAAGAAGCCCAGGAAGACCCGGACGTCGTGCTGGGTACGTTCCTTGTCAACTCAGCACCTGCAACTGTCTTGTTTGATTCTGGAGCAACGCATTCATTTGTCACTCAAAGATTTGCATTAAAAAGTGGCATGACCCCTACACCCCTGAATAACCCTATGGTGGTAAAAAACCCCGGAGCCGAGATGAGAGCCAAGATAGGCTGTAAAGGAGTCGGTATTACCATTAACGGTGTAGACTTCCTAGCAGACCTTATCGTCCTGAGATCGCAAGGCTTGGATGTGATCCTAGGCATGAATTGGCTCAGCAAGCACCAAGGCTTGTTAGACTGTGCCAATCGGACAGTCACTGTGACCAATGACCAAGGAGTCGAAGTCAAGTTTGCCCCCAACTCCTCTTCCGCTCAAGCCACTAAAGTCAACTGTCTGTCTGAAGTTGGGCTAGATCAAGTACCGGTGGTATGTGAGTATCCTAATGTCTTTCCGGATGAACTACCGGGAATGCCCCCTGACCGTAACATTGAGTTCATCATCGAGCTCGTGCCCGGAGCAGGACCCATCTATAAGAAGCCTTATAGAATGGGGACGGAAGAATTAGCCGAGTTGAAGAAGCAGCTAGAAGAGCAGCTAAGGAAAGGATTTATCCGCCCTAGTGCCTCCCCTTGGGGATCTCCTATTCTGTTTGCGGCAAAAAGGGACGGTACCATCCGCTTATGCATTGACTATCGTTCCCTCAATGAAGTTACAATCAAGAACAAGTATCCACTTCCCAAGATCGAAGATCTGTTTGATCAGCTCAGCGGAGCCAAGGTATTCTCCAAGATCGACCTCAGATCTGGGTATTACCAGCTGAAGATCAGACCCCAAGATATTCCGAAGACGGCATTCGTAACCAGATATGGCCTGTACGAGTGCACGGTCATGTCTTTTGGGTTAACCAATGCCCCAGCTTACTTCATGTATCTCATGAATAAAGTCTTCATGGAATATTTGGACAAGTTTGTTGTTGTCTTCATTGATGACATTCTTGTGTTCTCGAAGTCGGAGGAAGAGCATGAGCAGCATTTGAGGATGGTCCTAGACAAGCTTCGTGAGCACCAACTGTATGCCAAATTCAGCAAGTGTGAGTTCTGGCTGCATAAAGTTGGATTCTTAGGTCATGTCTTGACCGAGGAAGGATTATCTGTTGATCCTGCAAAGATTGAAGCTGTGACCCAATGGCAATCTCCAACGACCGTCAAGGAAGTCAGAAGCTTCCTCGGATTAGCGGGCTATTACCGCAAGTTCGTGGAAGGATTCTCTAGCATTGCACGACCAATGACTCAGCTCCTCAAAAAGGATAAGAAGTTCGAGTGGACGCCAAAATGCGAAGAGAGCTTCCAAGAGCTCAAGAAGAGATTGACCACCGCCCCAGTTCTGGCAACACCCGATATTCACAAGGAGTTCGTGATATATTGTGATGCCTCTCGAACCGGATTGGGAAGCGTTCTGATGCAAGAAGGCCACGTCATAGCATACCTCTCCAGGCAGCTACGACCCCATGAGGAGAACTACGCTACTCACGATCTTGAGCTAGCGGCAGTAGTTCATGCCTTGAAGACATGGCGGCATTACCTCCTAGGGAAACGATGAGAGATCTACACAGACCACAAAAGTCTGAAGTACATTTTCACCCAAAAGGAATTGAACATGAGGCAGCGGAGATGGTTGGAACTCATCAAAGACTATGACCTCAGTGTTCAGTATCACCCTGGGAAGGCCAACGTGGTGGCCGATGCCTTAAGCAGGAAGGCTTGCTCTTTGAATGCCATTATTCAAGAAAGGCAGCCAGCCTTGTTTAAGGAGATCGAACAATTCAGTTTGGAATTGGTCACCCCCGGATTTCTGGATCATTTGGAAGTCAGACCGACCCTGATGGACGACGTCAAGAAGGCTCAAGATGGACACGCAAGCATCGAAGGTATCAAGAAGAAGATGAAGCTGGGCAAGGCCCCAGGATTCTCCGAAGACGAGCACGGGATTGTTTGGTACAAAGGTCGTCTCTGCGTACCAAACAACACCGAGCTGAAGACGCTGATTCTGCAAGAAGCCCACGACACTCCGTATTCCATCCACCCCAGAGGAACCAAGATGTACCAAGATTTGAAGGCACGATTCTGGTGGCACGGTATGAAGAGAGAGATTGCAACCTATGTTGCAAGGTGTGATGTGTGCCAAAGGGTCAAGGCTGAATATCAGCGACCTGCTGGATTGCTTCAACCACTCAAGGTTCCTGAGTGGAAGTGGGATAAGGTCGGAATGGACTTCATTACTGGATTACCAAGGTCGAATAGAGGGCATGACTCTATCTGGGTCATAGTCGATCATTTGACCAAGGTGGCCCATTTCATTCCTGTCAAGACTACCTACTCAGGCAACCAGCTGGCAACTCTCTATATCAACCGAATCGTAAGTCTTCACGGTGTTCCCAAGGAGATTGTGTCAGATCGAGGCACCCAGTTCACTTCAATGTTCTGGAAGAGATTCCAAGAAGCCTTGGGAACCAAACTGTCTTTCAGCACAACTTTCCACCCACAGACCGGAGGACAGACCGAGCGAGTCAATCAGATTCTCGAAGACATGCTCCGAGCCTATGTTCTGGCATATGGAGCCAAGTGGGAAGACTGTCTCCCTTTTGCCGAGTTCTCCTATAACAACAGTTACCAGTCAAGCCTTCAGATGGCACCATTTGAGATGTTGTACGGGCGCAGATGCCGCACACCCCTCAATTGGTCGGAGACTGGAGAAGGACTAGTCTTTGGACCGGATATTCTCCGCGCAGCAGAAGAGCAAGTCCAACTAGTCAGAGAGCGATTAAAGGCAACCAAGTCAAGGCAGAAGAGTTATGCTGACACTCGACGCCGAGACATGAGTTTCCGTGTCGGAGATCATGTGTACCTGCGGGTAACTCCTCTGAAGGGAACCAAGCGTTTCCACGTCAAGGGGAAGCTCGCGCCAAGGTTCATTGGCCCTTTCAAGATCACCGACCGACGAGGAGAAGTGGCTTATCAGTTGGAACTACCACCTGAGCTATCCGATGTGCACAATGTATTCCATGTGTCACAACTCCGGAAATGTCTCCAAGTTCCAGACAAGCCCAATCTCTACAAGGATGTGGATCACCAAGCCATTGATCTGCAGCCTGATTTGACCTACCGCGAGAAGCCCATTCACATTCTGGACGAAGCAGAATGACGTACGCGGAGCCGTACCATCAAGTACTTCAAGGTCCAGTGGAGCAACCACACCGAAGCAGAAGCAACCTGGGAGCGAGAAGACTATCTTAGATCCGAGTTTCCCGATCTCTTTTAAGCCCTAGTTTAGGAATCTCGGGGACGAGATTCTTGTAAGGGGGGTAGGTCTGTCACACCCTGCATTTTGTAACATGTTATTTGTATCTTTGAAGCATGAAAATTTGGACCAGCAATTTTTTTTTAGCATCATTTGGCTTTTATTTGAAATTGAGTTTTCTTCATTTGCTTCTTCATGTGCTCATTAAAGTCAACTATGATCTCTTGTAGATTTCATCTCCATACCCAAAACTTCTGCCCAATGATCATGCCAAGTGTTATATGACAGTATAGTATTTTCTTACAAAATTAATTTGGCCAAAACGTATTTTATAAATTTAGTTTTCCAAAAACCCCTGAATTGAGATTTGCACTGCAAGTACTTGATTTAGGGTGAAAAAATTATTTCAAAAGGTTTATTTGAGACCTAGTAGTCATAGGACTCCCAGAAACCACAAAGGTATAATTTTAAAAGTTATTTTCCTATTTTATTTAAAAGCTTTTTCTTAAGGCCAGAAATGGTCTTTAATAGGGGAAAATTATTTAACTATTTCAAAAATATTTGCCAAAATTCAGAGAGACTCATAGGACATATATTGTCCATATATAAAAATTTCAACACTTGGTCATGTTCAAAATAATGGGCTAAACCCTCTAAAACCCTTTTTGGATATTTCAAGCTTTTGAAATATTTACAAAGGAAACTTTCTCCAAAAATTCTAGGGAAATTCTATCATGTCATATATGACATATTTGATGATCTTGCCAAGTCCCATGCCTTGGGAAGCAAGAAAACATCTTCAAACCCCTTCATAACCATTCTGTCCATATTTGAAGTTTGAGCAACTTTACATTGCCAAACTTGTCCAAATACTCTCAAACTTGGTGCACATGCTAGAATGACCTAATAAGGCATCTAGACCAAATGGCACAAGATTTGTAATAGAGCAACTTGATCAGATCACCTCAAAACCCTTTCTGTTCAAATGCAAATTTGAACAACGTTACATTACCAACTTTTTATCTGGAGCTTCAAACTTTGTGGGCATGATCAATACCCCAAATGATGATGCTACACAAAGTGGTGCATCAAGGGGAGATGATTAGCTTGACTCAATCAAGATGAAACTGTTTCTGTTGATTTCTAGGGTTCACCAAAGTTACATTGGCCAGTTTCTCCAAATGGGCCCAAATTTGGTGAAGCACCCTATTTTCTCATGTCTTTCAACCCTGTCAAGTGCCATGTCAAGTGGAATTCATTTACTTGACCAAACACTCATCAAACACCTTCTGCAGAATTGCTAAAACCTCCAACTTGATCACTTTTACTTTCTCCATGGCCTCAACTTCTTACCACATGCTCATTGAGTTACCAGCTACCTCCAGTAACTCCCCCAGCACCCCAGCTCCATGATTGAGGGGTGAAACCCCTGTTTTACCTTGCTGTGCAGCAGGTTTCCACCATTTCACCAGCACTCTCCCTCTCTCTCTGCACCTCCAGGGCATCCAAGGCCTCAGGCCCTTTCTTTAATCCTCCCACAACGTGCTAGACACTACTGGACACATTGGCTTTGACCAGGACGGCGAGAGCGCGGCGATGCCAGCCAAACGCGCGCTCTGGAGCGCGCAACAGTGCAGACCAGCACTGTAGCTCGGGCCAATCAGCCTCCCCCGACAGCCTCGGGCCTCCCCCTCGCGCCAATCGAGGCCCCTCGACGTCCGCGACCTCCCCGGCGCTGTCCCCCTGCTCCTGCGCCCTCCAATGACCGTCGTCGCACGCGCGCGCGCTTCTGGCGCTCCCCCGCTTCTCTTTCTCCCTCAGTTGGACGTGGAGCTCGTCCAGGAACTCCACAGACCCATTCCCCTAGCCTCCCGTGCGCTGTAGCCTCGAGCCGGAGCTCGCCGGCGCACTGGACCACGGGTCTCCGTCGAGCTCCAATAAATAGCCCCTCCCGAGCCTCTCCAACAGCACCACAAGCCTCACTCCACTCCATTGATCCCCCCAGCACCTCCAGTTCGACCCCAAGAGGTCCCAGTGCTCGGGATCGACCGGAGCTCCGCCGCGTCGGGCCGCTGGCGATCTCGTGGTACGGGCCTCCCCTGCCTCTCCTTCCACCCGTTTCGGAACCGCCATGCCTCACTGATCATTTCCCCCCTATTTCCCCCTCCGTTTGCAGTCGGGAACGGCCGCAGCAACCACCCTCCGACGAGCTTCCGCCGTCCCACCTCGCCGCCGGTGAACCAGGCCTCCTCGTCGTGCCGCACCACCACCACAGCAACCGCAACACGACACTGAGCTCATCCGTGCCCTCCGTTGCCGTCGCCGTGGCCGGAATCCTCGCCGGTGAGCTCGCCGTCGCCGTGGCCGTGGGGTTAGAGATGACAGGCGGGCCCCGCCTGTCATCCCCTCACCTCTCTCCCCCTCCTCTGTGCCGCTGACCCACGGGCCCCGCCCGTCAGGTTTGAAAACCTGACGTGCGCGCGCTGGCTCCCGTGCGGCTGGGCCAGTCCATCTGGGCCGTGCACTGTGGCCTTCTCTGGCCCAGTGCACAGGACCCTTTTTCCTTTTTCTTTTCTGTAAATGCTTTAAACATTTCTACAGAAAAGAATATTGATCCAAATTAAATAATTCTAACTCCTAAAATCTTGTAATATTCCAACCTATTTAATGGTACTACTTTCATTCAAATCCATGAAACTTTGATGTACTGTTCAAATTTAAATTCAAATTTGGGCAGTAATACTCCTGTTCTAAAATCAATATATTCCATTCTGTAACTCCAAAACTCCAACTAAGATTTTTCCCCATCTTAGAAATCCCCCTAGTATTTTACAAAAATGAGTTGAATTTTTCTGAGCACTTTGATTTTTCTGTTTTATTTGTATTCTTATTTTTCCGTGGTTATTATGCGACGTATAGATCCCGTATTTGACGAAGTTGCTGTGGAAGAAGAAGGAGAAGGATTTGAAGACTTTGAAGACCAAGCCAATCCAGGCAAGCAGCCCTTTGACCATGATACACTTGTTCTTCGGAACCCGTTTGTCTCCGATGCATGATGATTAGGGTTACGATAGTAACCTAGTTGATTCCACCATACGGTGCATGCCATGATCTTAAACTTGCTATGTGCTAGATGACTTGCATATGGTTAGTGGCTATGATTAGTGATGCATGTGTGACATGAACCTTCATGGTTGAAGTCTTTGCATAAAACCCCGTCGGGTGCCATTTATGCCCGAGGGAGATGATGATGATGAGTTGGGTGACCACTTGATGACGAAGTGGTGTGGCAAGGCAAGTGTGTGTGTTTTTCAAACGGATTGGTTTGAGTTGCGACCGTTATTCCAACCATACATGTGCAACCACACTACCCCTTATGGGACGGGGCTTTATTGATTACTTAGGTCGATACTAGCATGGTGCCCGCATTACTAGTGACGAGAAGACTTGAGGTCTTTCCCGGGACGGGGTCGTGCTTGGATAGACGGCCATGACTGTTTTTACAGGGCACCGGACACACCGTTGGTCCCTTCGGGTACGCGTGACATTGAAATTAGGGCAAGTCCCGTGATCTATTGTTTGTACCCGAGGGCCGTGTGCCAACGAGTGGACTCTATGTTAGTGTCGCCTAAGGAAAGGTAAAGACCGGGTGCTTACCTCGGGTACTTGAGGTACCGCGGGTCGTGGATGACACGGAAGTTCCCCGGATCTTGTGGGTAAAGTGTACAACCTCTGCAGTGTGTCAAACTATTCGAATAGCCGTGTCCACGGTCATGGACAGTTGGGTAACCGCTCTTGGGCTACGTCCAATGTTTGTGAAACCATGCGTGTGTATGAGTCAAGGATGGTGACTTGACTCGATGAGATGAATCATATTCGTGTTGATATCGGTAACCTGTCTTCGAGGTTACGCGAGATTATTGATGCATAAACTTGATGGTAGAATGTTGTTCTAGCCTTGCTAGAATGATCATTGTTATTCAAATGCACTGTTACTTTGAACCACATCATGGGTTGCTTGCGAGTACATTCAAAGTACCCATTGGCTTGCCACTGGTTATTTAATTGGCCAGGCATGGAAGAGCAGGAATATGAGGAAGAGTTCTTTGGAGACGAACATGCGAACTAGGACGCTATCCCAGTCAGAATGCCTGTAGGGTTAAGGCAGATGGCATGGGTTCTACCCGTTTATCGAAGACTTCCGCTACTTGAGTTATTTGCTATTCAGCCCGTGAGGCTCTATCTATGTAAGACTTGGCCATAATGGCCTTAATTCGTGTAAGACTATTTGTATGGAGGTAAGACTCTTGTTATTTCAGCTTCTGTGTGTTCAGTGAGCATTGATCTCTGGGATCACTGTACACGTGCATTCGGTGATCTTGACTTCTAAGTCGGGGTCCCTACACAAAATTATTGGTATTTCTGTTGTTTGATCACATGACGCATTCATGACAGTAACATGATTATCTAAACTAGGTGGTGTGCTCAAATCAACAGGTAATTCAATACATGATGTATTCAAGTTAACTAGATATGCATCATCCTCATGTGAAGTTATATCATCATTGATTTTACTGTTACCTTGTCGCAAAGACGTAGTTGATGTAGGTACGGACGATGACAATGTACCATACACTTTAGATGATGTCACACTCACAATCAGAGGTGTGGCTGCTCTAGTAGGTGCAATGGTGGAGGAACCAACCAGTGGTGGTGAGCATGAACTGGAATAGTAGTTGTTGTAGTCATACAATGCATCCTCCTGTATTTGTCTCTCAAAGGTACAAGCACGAACATACATACCAGTAATGCAACGAGGAATATACTGAAATCTTGCGCGAATATCATGGTTCAAACCACCAAAAAATCTATTCATTGTATCATCCTCAGATTCTTCTATGTCACAAAGATGCATATAAGATTTGAACTCTTGGTAGTAAGCATGAACAGTGTTACTGCCTTGTTTTAATTGTTCCAATTTGCGAAGCAATTCACGGCGATAGTAAGGACGAAAAAAATGTTTTCTCATTACAGCCTTCAAATCTTTTCAAGTTGTGGGTTGGTTATCAATATTTTTCTTACAATGCACACTCCACCAAACAGAAGCAAAACCGGTAAATACTCTAGTGGCATCTCGTACTCTCTCAAGTTCAGAAAAATGATGATGACTAAAAACTTTTTCTACTTCAAGCTCCCAAGCTAGATAAATAGCAGGATTAAATCTACCCTCAAATGATGGTAAAGAAATAACCTGACCATGTGCTTGTGTGTGTTCTCCCACGTCTTGTGATGGTGAAGATGTATCCGTCGTCCAAGAACTTCTGTCTCCGGTACCTGTCATGATTAGTAGAAATAAGAAAAAAAAATCGAGAATAATGTTCCTATGAACTACTAGGATGTGGTGGTAAAACGCTCACAGTAAAGCAAATATCAATATCTTACAAGTTCTTACCATACATCAGGTGGTGATAGGCAACCAGCACTGTCAAATTAACTCCAAAGATTGAATAAAGCGATTGCCAGGTGAACGTAAATATGCACGGTGTAGAAATATGTGGAGCTGGGTTGGCTATATATGGTAGCAAAAGATTAGCAATAATCAATTCAGAGATGCAATGTTGAATAAACGCTCAACGACGGTACTGTGCTGGTCCTAGGCTAGACCGGACTAGAGACGCGAGCCTAGAACACTAATGAGGTCACGGTGAATTCAACTACGCGATTGACTCTAATAGATCCGAATTTTGTCTTTTTTTTTCCTTTTTTTCTCCTCAAACTTTTTTCTTTTTCTTTTTTCTCACACTTTTTTCTTTTTCTTTCTCTCCTCTTTTTTTCACTTTTTTTCTCTGTCTTTTTTTTCTCCCTCTTTCCAAGACAAACTAGATAAGATGCAGATTGGATCAAGCAAATATGCGAACGACTTCAAGTATGATTGTGACAATGAACGATGGGTAGCACGAGGTGGAAATTGATGGATACGTGACTAATGTGAACAGAACTCGAAACTCTAATGAACTAGACACTAAGTCCAGCAACTCGACACGACGATGCAACCGATAATTCAATAATGCAAACAATGAAAAGAAAATTGCAAAGGCTCGGACTGGCTAGGACAAAGGATGAATAGATCTAACTTTTTTTGTGGCTTTTCCTTGAACAATAGGTAAGAAAATAAATCTAATGTAGGAATAACTGGAAATTCTCACCGAGCAACCTAAAAACTGATACCACTTAATAGAGATGAGGGGCCCGATCATTCGATGAGTTGATAACTATCGATTTGGTGGAGACGACTTTGACGATCCGACTACAAACGTGCACGACATTGCGCCTTAGCAATCGCTAAACCAATCTCCAGGGTTATTGACAATGCCAGAAGCACGATCAGCCTGACCACGAAGGTCTATTCCTGCATGCAATCGAAGAACAAGCCAGAATATGATAAAGCAATCTGAATGTTGCAAATATAAATGATGTATTGATAAAGGTGGGGATCCGTAAGCGGTGTTGATCTGGTCGTTGGACACAAACGAAGTACATGAAGTTGCAATGGCTAACTTTTGACTAAACAAATCCCAAAGAAAAAGCTACTAGATGGATCTACTTATATAGGAGCAAGGGGTGGCGGCCAAGGAGGTGGAAGGACGTCCCAAGGCAACCTAAAACTAACCCTAGGTCGTACAAGGCTCATGGGCCCTAGTGGAGGTGATGCAACACCTTTGGACTTGTAGTTTGACTTGGATTCTGCTGCTGCGTCAGATTGTTTCGTCGATATCGCAACGCTCCGGACGAATTTGAAGGTGAATCCAATTGGGTTGGAAAGTGTACAAAATCTAGTTTCCAACAAAAAAAGAATCACCCAATTCGGAGTCTGTATGAAGGAGTTCTTGCCGTTTTGAGTTAGGTATGTTTGTGCAGTCCGAATCTGTATGTAGAACGTGAGAGACTTGGACTCTATCTTCTCTTGGCCCAAAAGTGACGTGAGAGAACTTTTTGGACAGCACCTAAACTTCTCCTTTTCCCTTATCTTCATATGTGGATTGTACAAATGTCCCATACACTTGGAATTAGACATGGCACAAAAGTCTGTGAAGTATTTTTGTCCTGGATGACATAAATAAATTGTTGCATACATTGCATTAGAAATCACCTCACAAATATACATATATGCAATATTTTTGGTCGTATCCAAGGTAGTCATGTCCTCATCACGTTCCGTTCATATGAGACGCTTCATATTGTCATATTGCCATGCATGATCATGTAGTTGACATCATATTTGTTGAAAGGCCACCATGCATAATTTTTCATACATGTCACTCTTGTTTCATTGCACATCCCGGTACACCGCCGGAGGCATTCATATAGAGTCATACTTTGTTGTAGTATCGAGTTGTAATATCGAGTTGTAATGAAAGTGTGATGATAATCATTATTAGAGCATTGTCCCATGGAAGGAAAGGCTAAATCAATAAAGCCCCTCCAAAAAAGGCCAAAGAAAAAAGAAAGGCCCAACAAAAAAAAGAAAAAGAAAAGAAAAAAAGGGACAATTGCTACTATCTTTTTCCCACACTTGTGCTTCAAAGTAGCACCATGTTCTTCATGATAGAGAGTCTCATGTTTAGTCACTTTATATACTAGTGGGAATTTTCATTATAGAAATTGGCTTGTATATTCCAACGATGGGCTTCCTAAATGCCCTAGGTCTTCGTGAGAAAGCAAGTTGGATGCACACCCACTAGTCTCTTTTGTTGAGCTTTCATACATATTTAGCTCTAGTGCATCCGTTGCATGGCAATCGCTACTCACTCACATTGATATCAATTGATGGGCATCTCCATAGCCCGTTGATATGGCTAGTTGATGTTAGACTATCTCCCTCCTTTTTGTCTTCTCCACAACCACCTCCCTATTCCACCCATAGTGCTATGTCCATGGCTCACGCTCATGTATTGCGTGAAAGTTGAAAGGTTTGAAAGAATAGAGTATCAAATCAAGTGCTTGGCTGAAATCGGGGTTGTGCATGATATGAATATTTTGTGTGATGAAGAGGGAGCATAGCCAGACTATATGATTTTGTAGGGTTAACTTTCTTTAGCCATAGTATTTTGAGAAGACATGATTGCTTTGTTAGTATGCTTGAAGTATTATTATTTCTTATGTCAATATAGACTTTTGTCTTGAATCTTTCAAATCTGAACATTCATGCCACAATTAAGAGAATTACATTGAAAAGCTATGTTGGATAGCATTCCACATCAAAAATTCTGTTTTTATCATTTACCTACTCGAGGACGAGCAAGAATTAAGCTTGGGGATGCTTGATATGTCTCCAATATATCTATAATTTTTGATTGTTCCATGCTATTATTTATGATGTTTTGGATGTTTAATGGGCTTTGTCATAAACTTTTATATTATTTTTGGGACAAACCTACTAACCCAAAGGCCCAGTCCATATTGCTTTTTTTGTGTGCCTATTTTAGGGTTTTACAGAAAAGGGATATCAAACGGAGTCCAAACAGAATGAAACCTTCGGGAGAGATATTTTTGGAGAAAATCACGCATGGGAGACTTGAGAACCACGGAGTAGGGACCACGAGGTGTCCATGAGGGTGGGGGGCGCGCCCCCCTGCCTCGTGGGTCCCTCGTGAGCCCCCCGGTGTCCTCCTTCTTCCTATATAAGCCTACGTACCCCGAAACCATCAGAACAAGAGAGAAAACCCTAGTTCCACCGCTGTAACCTTCTGTTCCCGTGAGATCCCATCTTGGGGCCGGTTCCGGAGCTCCGCCGGAGGGGGGATCCATCACGGAGTGCTTCTACATCATCATCATCGCCTCACCATGAGTTGTGAGTAGTTTACCACAGACCTTCGGGTCCATATCTAGTATCTAGATGGCTTCTTCTCTCTCTCTGGATCTCAATACAAAGTTCTCCTCGGTCTTCGAGGAGATCTATTCGATGTAATCTCTTTTTGCGGTGTGTTTGTCGAGATCTGATGAATTGTGAGTTTATGATCAAGATTATCTATGAGAAATATTTGGTTCTTTTCTGAACTCTTTATGTGTGCTCATAATATCCTTGCAAGTCTCTTCGAATTATTGGTTTGGTTTGGCCTACTAGATCTATAGTTCTTGCAATGGGAGAAGTGCTTGGCTTTGGGTTCAATCTTGCGGTGTCCTTTCCCAGTGACAGTAGGGGCAGCAAGGCACGTATTGTATTGTTGCCATCGAGGATAAAAAGATAGGGTTTATATCATATTGCTTGAGTTTATCCCTCCACATCATGTCATCTTGCTTAAGGCGTTACTCTGTTCTTATGAACTCAATACACTAGATGCATGCTGGATAGCGGTCGATGTGTGGAGTAATGGTAGTAGATGCAGGCAGGAGTCGGTCTACTTGTCTCGGACGTGATGCCTATATACAATGATCATGCCTAGATAGTCTCATAATTATTCGCTTTTCTATCAATTGCTCGACAGTAATTTGTTTACCCGCCGTAGAATATCGCTATCATGAGAGAAGCCACTAGAGAACACTATGGCCCCCGGGTCTATTCTCAACGTATCAATCTACACCTACTTTACTTTTTCCGCTTTTTACTTTCTGTTCTTATAATAAAAAGATACCAAAAATATAAACTATCATCTCTATCAGATCTCACTTTCGTAAGTGACCATAAAGGGATTGACAACCCCTTATCGTGTTGGCTGCGAAGTTCTTATTTGTTTGTGCAGGTGCAAGGGACTCGCGCGTGGTCTCCTACTGAATTGATACCTTGGTTCTCAAAAACTGAGGGAAATACTTAAGCTATGTGCTGCATCTCCCTTTCCACTTCAAGGGAATACAACTCAAGCTCAAGAAGTAGCAGCCACGGGGGCTTCAGCCTCGGGAGCATTAGGCAGCACTTGCACCTTAGCCGCCTCTTCCAGGCGACTCTCCTGAGCCCCGGTGGGCGGCACTTCAGGGACCTCGGAAGGTGCCAGCACAAAAGCAGCAGCGCCACCAGCACTCAGCGGCGATCGTCCCACCGCGCCCACTTCTGGGACGACTACCTCGACAGCAGCAGGAAAGGGAGCCACATAGACAGGATTCTCGCGAGACCCAACAAGGCCGAGCGGACGAAGCCCCATTCGTCAAAGGAGGGCATCTGCCTCACGAACTCCACCCTGTTTGAGCAGCAGTACAGGAGGCAGCTTTCCTCCGGTAAGGGGGCTGGCATCGGATTACCCATCAGGACCCCGAGCATCGTGCACCGCACCTCGCGAGGGAGGGTAGACACTTGGAGCCTCATGCGGTCCTCGGGGCCGGAGAAGGCCCACATCGGCCGAGAGTGGCACTGAAGCGGGGCGATGCGGTGCTGGATGAACTCCCTCGCCACCATAGGCGCCGTCACTCCAAGCCTCTACAGCCTGGCCAACCGAAGCCAAACGGGGGCCAGCCTCCGGTCGGTGAGCCTCACGTGGTTCTATCCGGAGCTCGGAGCGGCCGTAATCCATGGTGGGAGTAGCAGGGGGCTGCTCACCCCAACATCGACGAACACCCACTGCTTCCCGAAGCCGCTAAAAATCATCTCAAGGTCGAAGTGGATGCCCGAGCTAGCTGTCGCCGCGATGGCCTGGAAGGACATGCATCTGGAGCACTAGAGCGCATCTGTCAGATGCGACGAGAAGAAGTGACAGAGCAAGGCCACAGATGGAGCAATGCCCACCATGGCCTCGCAGACGAAGGCAAAAACAGCAAGGAGGACGATGGATTGAGTATCAAGATGCAGCGCGCTGATCTGGTAGTGTGAGAACACCGCATTGAAAATTGGAGAAGGGAGGGACCAGGCCAGCCCAGAGGGCGTAAACATGGCGGGGGACCTCGGTGACCGATTTGCCGATCTTGGCGCGGGAAGCAGGCCAAGCCACCGTTGCCCCCCACTCATTGGAATTGGCGGCAAGTGCCGAGCGCACCTTATCCATCATCTCTTCGTTGATCACCACCGTCCGCTCGGTGGTGGGCTCGAAGACCGGCGACGAGGGGGCCAAGGCGCAAGGCTCCGCCCCGTCTTCCTTTTCTCGGTTGGAGGCCATGATGACGGAAGAAGTTGGTGTTGAATCAAGCCAGGGGAGGGGATCCGGAAGACAAAGAAACCACAGGGTGCGCCGGTAACAAGGGAGGCAGAGCAGAGCAAGTAGCAGTGGCCGTCTGTCCGGGCGAGAATCGAGGAAGTATGGGGAAGTGGAGACGCCCACGTCCCGCCAGTCGCAACGCATCAGTCAAGGCCGCAGGCTTTTGGGGCCCGCGGTGCTCCGCACTTGGCCCTTGGCTTCGCCGTGAAGCCAAGCCCGAGCGCGCCTTGGGCCCGAGGGCTACTATCGGCGTTTTGGGAATGGGGGTACCCAGTCTTGCCACTATAAATAGGACTAGCCACCACCATTGGGGAGGGATCGGATCATCGAGACCGCCCACACACCCACAAGCTCACCCGAGCACAAGAACCCCTCTCCTCAGGAGGCAGTTCATCCATGTACTAGTTCTTCCTCAGCCTACAAGGCAATCCACTACACCACACTGGATTAGGGTATTACACCACAACGGTGGTCCGAACCAGTATAAACCTTGTGTCCCTTGTTCATTGGATCTGATGAGCTAGGCCTAGGGATCGACGAGTAGACGATCTAGGGCGGAAGGAGAGATCTTCGTGCACACCCCAGAGATCGAACCTCAAGGGTTTTCCCGGAACCCAAGATCCGACATGCCTCACATCCTTAATTGTCCTTGGTGCTTGGATCTGCTCAATGGCTCTGATCTTGTCGGGGTTGGCTTCGATCCCCCGGTGAGATAGGAAGAACCCAAGTTGCTTGCCGAAGGGAACACCAAACACACACTTCTCCGATTTAAGCTTCAAATTGATCTTGCGTAGATTGGCAAATGTCTCCCCCAAATCATAGATAAGGGTGGCCTTATCCTTGGTTTTGACCACGATATCATCCATATAGGCTTCTATATTTTTGTGCAACTGTTGTTCAAAGCCAATCTAGACTGTCCTTGCAAAAATTGACCCGACACTCTGTAATCCAAATGGCATGCGGATAAAGTAGTACGTACCACAAGGAGTGATATATGATGTCTTCTCTTCATCTTCCTTGGACACGAGGATCTGATGATACCTGGAATATGCATCCAGAAAGGCGAGCAAATCACAACCTGAAGTGGAATTCCCAATCTGGTCGATGCGCGGCAAGGGAAATGGGTCCTTCGGGCAGGCCTTGTCAAGATATGTGAAATCATTGCAAAGCCTCCACTTCCCGTTAGCCTTCCGGACTACCACTAGATTTGCTAACCACGTAGGGTGCAGTACTCTTCTGACCAAACCAGCTGCCTCCAGTTTCTTGATCTCTTCGGCAATGATCTGCTGCCTCTCCATGGCCTGCTTTCGAACTTTCTGCTTCAAATGTCGGGCGTGCGGGCAGACAACAAGTTGGTTCTCGATTACCTCCATGGGAACACCGGGGATATCAGATGGTTGCCAGGAAAACAAATCGATATTCGCCCGCAAAAAGGCAATGAGCGCGCTTTCCTATTTGTCATTGAGGGTGGCGCTGATAGTGAATGTACCATCAACACCAGCCAGCCCTGTTGGGACCTTCTTCACTTGGGGTGCAACAACCTTGGATCTCTTGCTATTGGAACACTCCGGCACGTCATCAACGGGTGCCGTGCACTCGAAGGGGGCACGCTTCCCGGACTCCTTACCAGAGGTCCTACCATCCTTCTCCATTCCTTTGCTTTCCTTGGTGGGAGCTGCTGTTGCCGCTGCCGCTGCTGCGACCGTGTCCCAGTACATCTTGTCCACAGAGATAATTGCAACCTTCTCATCTGATGGGATAGTGATGACTCCCAGTGGCCTAGGCATATTCAGAGTGTTGTAGGCATAGTGTGATGTTTCCATGAACTTGGCCAGGGCTGGGAGCACAAGAATCCCATTGTACGGAAGGGAGAGATCAACCACATCAAACAAAATCTTCTCAGCCCGATAGTTCTGTTCTCCCCCAAACGTTATCGGTAGTATAATCTTTCCTTTGGGACGGCTCCTGCCGGGATTAACTCCTTGGAATGTGCCGGTAACCTCTAGCTCCTTTTCTCCTATATGAAGCTTGTTTATGACTGTCAGGGAGATCAGATTCAACCCGGCCCTGCCATCCACTAACATCTTTGTGACCTTGAGGTTGCGAATTGTTGGGGAGACCAACAAGGACAAACACCCTACCGTAGAGGTGCGGCCTGGGTGATCTTCCTCGTCAAAGATGATGGGCGTGCGGGACCATTTGAGCGGCTTCCGGGCCTCTAGCGCTAGTTCCACGACATTCATCTCTCGCGCCCATCCCTTGAGCTGACGGTGAGAGGCGTGCAAAGATGCACCCCCATCAACGCATAGAACATCAGTGGCCTTCTGAAACTCCTGCTCACTGGTTTCCTCTTCAACCCCTCCATCACTTACATTATCACAGATTTCCTTCTCTTGACCCCTGGCAGGTTTTCCTTGGTTCCAAAATGGTTTGCCGGGGCGGTTTGCTTCACCGCCTCGGCCCTTACCCCAGCGGCATTCTGAACCTTTTCCTTGTCACGCTTGTCATATTCTACCCTCTGTTTCTTGACAAGCTGGTCAACTTGGTAACACTCCTGAAGGTCATGGACCATGGTCCGATGGATCTTGCAGTATGGCCCATCGCCCTTCCCAGCTCTCTAAGCAGCAAAGGCTTCCCGGCAGGTAGCGTAAGCAGCATCTTCCTTCCGGGGGCCTCTGCCATGGCCTTCTTGTCGGTACTAGGTGTGCCTGATCCTTCCACAGTCATCACTGCTTTATCTCTTGGCTTTTTATTGCGCTTCTTGCCCTTTCTCTGACTAGCTGATTCATCCTGATCCTCTGAATCAACATTGATACAATCTTCCTCTTCGGGCAACTTCCTTCCTTCCTCCATCCGAGCACACTTATCCACCAGTGTGTATAACTCCTTCACAGTCTTGGGCAACCGCACGTTCATCTTGGAACGAATGCGACGATTGCGCACATTGGACAGGAAAGCTGCTATGATGGCTGCCGAATTGATATTTGGAATATTTCTATGAACTTTAATGAATCTCTGTAAATACTTACGGAGAGTTTCTCCTTCCTTCTGCTGAAGGAGTTGCAGGTCGCTGGGCGTGCCGGGCTCTTGGTGGCCACCGTTGAAAGCACCGATGAACTCGTGGCACAGGTCTACCCATGAAGAAATGGAGCCTTCAGGTAGGTGCATCAGCCAAGACCTCACGTTGTACTTGAGGGCCAAAGGGATGTAGTTGGCGAACACCTTCTCGTCTCTTCCCCCGGCAGCCTAAACAGCGATAGTGTAGATGCTCGGGAACTCTGCGGGGTTCAGCCTCCCATCATACTTCTCACGTATCTCTGGCTTGAATGTGTGAACTGACGGCCAACCGACTTGCCGCAGTTCTTGCGTGAAGGCAGGGCAGCCGACCACGAATGGTAGGCACCCGCCAACCCCGAGCGCAGGCTCGTCGATGTTGAGGCCGTCAGACCCGTTGGTTTGGTGGAGGTCGTCGCGGCATCGATCTGTGATGACGCGCGCGTCTCCCCGCCGCCTATCCTCCGAGGATCGATTTTGGCCAGAACATGCTCGAGGGCCAAAAGAGGCCATCGAGACATCGTCGCGTTCTTGATTCTGTTGCGCCCACGTCAGCTGCCGTGGCGGGGACTGCACCATGGGGACGGCCCCCTCCGTTCGCTCAGCGGTACAGGCGGTAGCTGTTGCTTGGGCAGGTCGTGGTAGGCCAGCTTGTCGAGAGCCCCCAGCTTTGGCGACCCCGAGCAGACTTTGGATGGTGGCACTCCATTCATCCATCTGCTCGGCTGCTAGCGGAAACCTCAGTAGCAGCTGAGCTCGCGCCATAGCCTCCGCGACTGTGCTTGGCATAGATGTAGATGATGTCGACCGCACCATTGCCTGGCTCTGAACGGCGCCAGCGGCGACCGCGGCGCCACACCCACACTGCTATGGGACGACCACCTGGGCAGCGGGACTACGCGGCGGTGGTGCTCAAGGATCAGCGGCTCCATTGAGCGCAAAGGCTCATCCGGGAGGAGGCACATGCGCCGCGTTCGCTCCCGTGGCGGGTACGACCGGAGGACGATGGCTTGTCCCGGACCGAGCATCATTGCTGCGGCTATGGCCGTCGGTGGGAGGAGGGCGTGCGGGCGAATTGACCCCCGAGACGCTGCTGATGTTGTTCTCCTCCGACATCCCCTGCCCCGTGCTGGCTGCGGGAGAAGTGGTGATGGCGCCACCTGCTCCAACCACGTCTCCAGCAGCGTTCACATCTCCGCTCACATCCGCGTCCCCCCCCCCGCCATTATAGGCCGCCGGCGGCGGAGCCTTCCAGGTGGATGGGTGGGCAAAAGCATCGAATTTCTTCTTGGGCGCCACAGCTGATGGCGCCGTCTAAGATGAAGATGGTGATGAAGATGATGCAATGCCCGTGCTTTTAGGTTCATGCAAGAGAGCCCCCTACCCGGCGCGCCAAAGATGTCGCATGATATCCGCGGCCACTTATGCGACCAGGAGGCCCCTTGCTGTTTCAGCAGGGGGACATTGCGTTGCACAAAGAGCAGACCAGCGTACGTTAGCGCGGCGGGGAGCACACAAGCAATTTTTCCCAGGTTTGGGCCACCGTGAGGCGTAAAACCCTACTCCTGCTTTGGTGGATTGATGGTGGAATGGAGGTGTTGGAGCATAGTACACTTGCCCGACAGGGGTTACCCTAGGCAGCAGCGAGTACGCGCCTATGGGGGTGTGGGTTCATTTGTTTTCCAACCCCATTATACCATTGCCATGGGCCTCCTTTCACAGATCAAGGGGCGACCACAATGGCAAAGTAGTCATTATGCACTAATATGATAGTAAACAGTGCTATCATACCTAACTCTACAGGCTGAGAGGGTGCATTAAATGCACCGCTTAGTGTCACATCACTGGTTGTCCGGCAAGGAATTGCCGGGCTATCTTGCCAGCTCCGCGCCTGTCTTCTTGACACGTCGCAGGATAGGTGTCATCTACGGTTTCATCCTGTAGGAACTGGCTGCCATGTGGCTAATGGCTGCCACTTAATCATCTTGCGGTTGACAACATTGATTGACGATGTGGGTCGTGCTTGAGTGTTTGGTGAAGTGGCCTTGCCTCCGTGAGCCCTTGGCAGGTCCTGCCGGGGTGTCTTGATTGTCTTCTTCTGAGGGTGGTCTCGCCCCTTGCCGGGCCGCCTGTCCGGAAAGGGAGGCCCTTTTCTTGGTGATGTCTTGCTTCTTCGGCTCGACCTTGGTCTCTCTGATCTGAGCTGGTACTCTGAATCTCTTGGTTTCTTATACTCTAACTTGGGCTGGTGCTTCAATCTTGTTCTTACACCTATGCACAATCTGGGCAACAGACCCAGGGTTTGTTGCACCGACACTAAGGATGTCCGCCCGGCTTTTCGGCAACACCCCTCGTAGCCTCCCATTGAGCCTCACGTGAGCGGGGGCTGGACACATGGTGTGTGTGCTCGATTCAGTCCCAGCAGCGATGAGAAACCCAAGGAGCTGGGCTCTAGCTCAAGGGCCTGCTCATGCGCATGCCAGCCCACCAAGGCCCTTGGTGTCTGGTCTACTTGCGTGCCTCCCAGGCGCAGGATGACGAAGAAAAGATATGAAGGGACCCGTCTGAACCTTGTTGTCGCCCTTATTTCCTTCACGCGGGCCGCTTGTGTGTCAAGGAGGACTCTTGACCATCGCGACCCAGGAGCCTCACTAGTCCCGTAGCCCCTCGCCCTTGGCTCTGTCCAGACATCGCGACCTGATATTTCAACAGCGGCCGAGGCACGCGCGGGGCTGGGCCCTGCCAACGCAGAGCGTAAAGGCAAGCAAACAGGAAATCAAGTGCACGAAGGAAGCTACAGAGTCCAAACAGTCATTACAAGCATCCAATGTATCTCAGTTTTAAACAAAGTCTTACGCCTCCACGAGGCACGATCAGTCTATCTTAGGATAACAAAGAATCTTCAAGAAAAGGTGCTGTCGCCATCATTGCCATCGGCTGCCTCGGTTTTAGCAGGACTACCCCCAACGTCGTAGGTAAACTTACCGAGTAGTGTGGCCATGCGGTCCTCCACGGCCTCGACCAGCATGGTGCGAGATTCACAAGGAACCGGGTCAATCACATTGCTCAGGTCGAAGCTGGGATCGTGGAGGAGGAGATGGCTGAAGAGGCGCATCGCCACTACAGAGAAGAGGTCGCGTCACTCGTCCTCGAGGATGTGGTCCACCTTCAGGGTAGCGCCTTCAAGCTCCGCGTCAATCTTGGAGGAGAGCTCGGCCTAGCCAGCGTCGGGGGCTGCAAGCGGAGCAGCGAATCCTCCCCTGCATATGTCCTTCAGGGCTTGGAGGGCCGTGAGCTCAAGGGAAGAGAAGGTGGCGCGATCCGCTAACACCTTCTCATCGGCATCGGGCTGGATCTTCTTCTCCCGGACATCTAGCTAGGCTTCCATTTCGGTGATGTGCTTTGTGTGGGCGGCTTTGGCCATGGCCACCTTGCGCTCCAGGACCTCCAGGCCTTTGCACTACGCGGACAGTTCCGCCGACACCATCTTCAGTTTGGAGTTGCGATCTGCAAGCTCCCCCTCAAGGGCCTTGAGACCCTCCACATGCCGCTGGAGTTTCTGCCCGCATGTTTCCCGCTACTCTTCGAGTGTTTGCAGTCAAGATTCCACCTCGCGATGGTGTTTGGGGAGCTCCTAGTGGACGCCCGCGTGCGTCCAATAGTCCAGCCTTCGCTTAAGGGGCGCGCAAAACGGGCTGGCCCATTAGCATGCCTCAAGCAGATGTGAAAAAACCACGAAAAGTAATAGCGCGCTGGTGGGACTCGAAACCTAGACCTCGCCACGAATAGAAAAGCCTATAGCCAGTGGTCCGTGAAACAACTTGTCACTAAATTGGAGCGCTAACACTAAAGTACAGTCACATATACCTTTTTTCAATTTGTGAAACATTTGTTGGACAAAGGTGTGAACATATTTTCTGAAAAATGTGAATATTGTTTAATAATGAAACTAATTCCGAATTATGAAGAATATTTATGAAAAATGAACAATGGTTTAAAAAATGAATGTAAAATACATACTGAACATTTTGTTATTAAACGGTTAACATTTTCAAATATACACAAAACATTTTTGGAAAAATATGGTGAACATTTTTTCAAATGAAATCTGAACAAATTTTCTATACACGATGAACATTTTTTCAATACACGTTGCACATTTTTTAAACTGTGGTGAACATTTTTTCAAATGCAATCTGAACAATTTTTCTATACATGATGAACATTTTCAATACACGTTGCACATTTTTTAACTGCGGTGAACTTTTTTTGAAGTGCAATCTGAACATTTTTTCTATACACGATGAACATTTTTTCAGTACACGTTGCACATTTCTTAACTGCGGTGAACTTTTTTTGAAATGCAGTCTGAACAATTTTCCTCTACGATGAACATTTTCTTGTACGCAGTGAACATTTTTTCTATGTACATTGCAAAAAAATTAACTGCGGTGAACATTTTTTGAAATGCAATCTGAACAATTTTTCTATGCGTGATGAACTTTTTGTATACAGTGAACATTGTTTTCACATTGCACATTTTTTCACTGCGGTGATTATTTTTTTGAAAGGTGTGCAAAATTTGAAAACGTGAAAAAAATGAAATCATAAAAGAAGTTGTTTGAATTTCAAATATTTTCTAGTTTAAATTTATTTCTAAACAGTATGGAAAGATTCTGAATTTCTGAAAAACACAAAAAGAAATAGGAAAAAGAAACAGAAACAGAAGCAGGAAATAAAAAGCAAAAAAGTGAAAAATAAAAATAAAAATCATGAAAAAACAGGAAAAACCCCGGTTTAAGGAACCTTGTAGAAGGTTCCCAAAACCGGCAGCTTTCTTGAAGTGGGCCGGCCCGTGCGTGTTGCTCGCTAGCTAGTAGGACTTGAAGAGAAAAAAAAAGGAAGCGAAGAAGGGAGAATAGTACTCGAAACAGTAGTTGGGTTGGAAAAGGGCCGGCCCGTCTAAACGCTCGCTTCAGCGAAGCCACGACGCTCCGACGCTAACGAGCGTCAAATAGGATTCGCCTGGCGTTTGGTCGCTGCCTCTGCCTCAGCAATCGTATAGTCCTGGGCCGCCTCGGCTTCGGTGGCCTCGGGCTGGGCCTCCTGGGAAGCCGCCTCAAGCAGGGTCCACTTGGATGCGAGCGTCAGGCGGTCCGTGGCGAGGTGCCGGTCGGCATTCAGCAGATGCACACCAAGCTGGTCGATAGCGGCCTGAGCATCGGCTAGCGCCCCGCGCCTGATCAAGGTGCCGCAAGTTGCTAGCGCGAGGGACTAGTGAGGAAACAGAGTTAGGACGTCCACCGGCACCATATCAGGAAAGACCTAGGCGTGTTCTCCTTGAGGCGTGCGGGGCTCCAGGGCATCCTGCGCGCTTAGCTCTGCGGGTGTGGCAGGGCCGGAAACAACACTGCCCGGCTGGGCCGCGGGCACGGGCGCCTCCTCGGGCTGCACCACGACGCATTCGGTTTCGTCCGCGACATCAGATATGGGCGTGGCTTGTGGGAGCTGGTCCGCCCCCTCCTTTCCTGTGGCGAGACACGCCACCGTCTCCGTGGGTAGCACCGCTGGCGGATCCACTACGGCCTCAGCGATCGGACCCTCCAGTGCCACAGCCGATTCGCCGGGAGAGACCGGTGCGCCCCCAAGCCCGAGAGCAGCGGTGCCAGTGCGTCCGAGCATGGCGCTAGGCCGGCGCTGTGCGTTCTCGCGCCCGCCACAGTGATGCCTAGCATTGAAGCCGCCTTCGTGAGGAGGGGCACCTTCATCATGACGGCTACCTTTGTCCTCTTCTTCCCATGCTGGCCCTTCCGGTCCAACAAGGTGAGGCGGATGCTCGAATGAAGTGGGCAATGAACGAAGGAGCATGAATGACGTAAGAACGCTTACTCATATAGTGTGGCACACTTCCTCTTCTTCTCCTCCTCGGAGGCCACCGCGCCTCCATCCTTCTTCGGCTAGGCTCTGGCTCTGCTCTGGCGACCTCCGGGTGGCCACTGACAGGTTCCGCTGCAGCACCCTTGCCCGCAGGTGCAAGAGGGCCCTCCTGAGGGGCCTCAGAGGGTGATGCAATCAGAGCATCTCCAACAGCCGCGCTACGCGCCGCGTTAAAAAAACGCATTTTCCGCGCGCGCTTCGGCTGGTTTGCCGCGCCGCGCAGCGTTGGCTCCAGCGGCAGCTCTAAAATGCAGCGCACGCTCCGCTCCAGCAGCGCGCAAAAATGCAGCGCGCGCCCCGCTACAGCAGCGTCAAATATGGCATTTGGACACAAAATAGTTTGAAACATTCAATCAAAATGCAATGAACATGTGAAATTTAATACAAACAAGTTGATGAATACATAAAAAGTCAGGCCCACAAGTTCATCCAACCAAGTTTCAAATGCAAACCAAGTTCAAAATACAAGTTTATCCAACAAAGTTCAAGACATATAAACACATCAACCATCTTCCTCGTCTTCTTCGTCTTCTTCCTCTTCTTCCGCCGACGATTCTTCCTCTTCTTCCGCCGATGAATCTTCCTCCCTAACTTCATCACGCACCGCATCACTTGTAGCTCCGACGGTCTTGGCAAGTTCTTCAACGGCATTTTCATGGGTATGTGTGTGAGGCACATCGAAAGACATTCCACTCCTCATGGCCGGAGATGCACCCATGCCTCCCATGGCGGCCGGAGGTGCACCCATGCCTCCCATGAGAGAAGCAAAACTCATGCCACCCATGCCTCCCATAACGTTGGAGGGTGCTCCAAAGCCACCCATGCCTCCCATAGCGTTGGAGGGTGCTCGAAAGCCACCCATGCCTCCCATGGCGGCCGGAGGTGCACCCATGCCTCCCATGGCGGCCGGAGGTGCACCCATGCCTCCCATGGCTCCGAAGCCACCCAAGCCTCCCATGGTGCCGAGGCCCATGCCTCCCATGCCGCCGAGGCCACCGCCACCCATGCCGCCGAGGCCACCGCCACCCATGCCGCCACCCATTGTGTGGATCATGGCTCTTTTTTGAATCAAGACTTCTTCACGGGCAAGGTTGACATATTCCATTTGCGCTTCATTGAACAAAGATGTGTCCAAGAAGAACAAGTGTTTTTCCCATTCCATCAACTTAGTTCGCTCCTCCATGCCCACCTTCCTCTCCTCCAATGCCACTTTCCTCTCCTCGGCGGCCACCCTCCTCTCCTCGGCCGCCAACCTCCTCTCCTCGGCCGCGACATCTTGGTTCCTTGCCATTTTCCTCACCTCGTTCGCTTTTTTTCTTGCCTTCACAATAGCTTCCATAGCATTTGTGAGCTCATCATCTCCTTTCCTCTTCTTCTTTTCGGTTTTGTCCTTCTTGCACCCATCCGGTCATTTTGGTTTCGAGTATGAAACCGAGTTGGGTGTGGGGCTTCTCTTGCCGTCCTCACTTAATGCATCATCCTCCTCATCATCATCATTCAACTCAATTGTGCGTTTGCGTTTGTTGCTCAAATGCAAATCATCCAAATCTTCACGCTTCTTCCATTTCTCATCATCCTTCAACACTTCATAGCAATGAGGCAAGGTAAAGATCTTTCCTTTCTTGATCTTCCCCTTCTTGGTTGTCCTCGTCTCTTCTCTGAACAAGTTTTGTGCAATGTTGTACTACAAGAAAAACAAAACAAGTTAGCACTTCGGACACCAAAAAAAAGTATGATGAACATGTATGAGATGCCACTTACTCTATCATCCTCATTTGTCCCACTTGGGTTAAGCTTGTCAACTGCCTTTTGTGCGGCCGCCCACTTTTGACAATCCGAGTTGATTGTCGACCATCGGGACCGAAGTGATCTCTCGGAGCGGTCAATTCCACTCACGTTCTGAGCATCAAAGTGTTCTTTCATTCGCCCCCAATAAGCATCTCTACTTTGATCACCTCCAACGGATGGATCCCTCGACACTTGCAACCAAGTATTGCATAGTAATTTTTCATCATTGGTGGTGTAATTGCCCGCTCTTCCTTTCGGCGCCTCGACAATGCCCTCACCCTCCTCGTCCACCTCAAACTCATGGTCGTCCAAATGGATTTCATTGGTTTGAGACCAATGCGAATTGTGGGACCCAACACCCATAGTTGACATGTATGCATCATCGTTGAGACTACAAATGCAAATATAAAGAAATCTATATGATGAAGAATTGAACAAATAACAAGAAAATAAAAGTTGGAATTTTTTTCACCTTGGGGGCATTTCGTCGAGCACGTGGTGCGCGTCGGCCGCCGGCTCAACTATTGAGCTCGCCGGCGCTTCGGTAGACGCCGGAGCCGTCCGCCGCCCTGCAAGCTTCTTCTTCTTCGAGGTGCCGGAGCCGTCCGCCGCCTTCTTCTTCGCGGATATTTTTCTTTTCTTCGGCTCCGACGCATTGGGGAGCTTTGACGATGCGGCGGTAGCACGGGACGGCGCCGGCGCGACGCCACTCGTCGGCGTGGTCATCCGCGACGGCAAGAAGAGGCTGCGCGCGAGGCCGACCGATGGCGGAGCTACGGTGGCGGCGGCGGCGCCAGCACCAACGCTCGCCGCGCTAGGGTTTTCGGCGGCGGCGGCGGCGGGG
>LR738715.1:377810715-377921475 GCA_902687465.1 Secale cereale | reverse complement strand
GGGTCGCGGCTGTACAGCGGGGTGAGCGGGGTTCCGGTGTGCGCATCCATGGTGGAAGGGGCGCGGGCGCCGGCGCGCGCGGGTGGGAAGGAGGAAGAAAGGAGAGTTCGCGCGCGTGCTCGAGTCTGCCGCGCGCGGAAGTGGACGCCCCAAATCAACAGCGCGGGATGGGGCTTTCGCCAGCGCGCCCAACTCGTTTTAGCGCGCGCGCGGTTTTTGCGCGCCCGCTGGAGCTGTCCGGCGCGTTGCGCGCACGCTAAAATTGCATTTTTTGCGGCGCGGCGCTAGTATAGCGCGGCTGTTGGAGATGCTCTCAGAACCTTGGCAAGGTCCGCCTTGTTTGCCGCCTGCAAGACATGTGGGATGATGCCCGGGTCCTCGGCCACCTCAGCGGGGTGTGGAGAGCCCCGAGGATGAGACCCCACCGTCCCCTCATCGGGTGCCTGCCCGTCGGACGCCTGTGCGGCCAGAGGGGCGGACTCTGCCCTCTTGTATGCCTTGGAGTCCATGGCCAGGGTGCATCGTCGTTATCATCAAAGCCAAGGAGGAGCTGGCGCTTCAACTGAGGAGATGCCTTCCCAGCGTCATGTACCTCAGCCTCCTCCGAGTCCTCGTCGCTCTCGCTGCTGCTAGAGGACAGTACCACAGGTGAAGCGGGCGGGCGGCCCGGATCGAGCCCCCACTCGGTGAAGGAGGGCATGGCCACGACGAATTCCCCCTTGTCGTCACTGCGGTACAGCAAGGCGAGTGCCTAGGGGATGTCCCCAGGGATTCATCCGAGCAGGGTGACCAGGACCGCCTCTAGCTCCGCACCCGTCAAACCGGCGAAGCACAACCTCAAATCGTCCCCCGCGCCGACGTATTCCCACAAAGGCCTTGAATGAAATTGGAGTGGCGGGAGGCATTGCACCCAGAATTCCTTCACGATCATTGCCCCCATCAGCTGCTTCGCCTTCATGTGCACGATTATCCTCTTCCCAACTGGCTCCGCCCGGGAGTCAGTAAGCTTCGCGGAGCTCCTCCCCGGAGTTTGCTCCGGTAGCTCTGTAGGGAGTGCCAGGCACGGATCGGTGCCTTGGGAATCCAGGAGGACACAACAGTGCTAAAGCCCTCCACCTTCTTCTCGGCCTTCAGGAGTGGGTTCCCATCGTGCAAGTCAACGAAAGAGACACACGCGGATCGCTGGCCTTGGGTGTGGAATCGCAGGCTGAAGAAGTGGCCGAAGAGCGCCACTGAGGGCTTACACCCAGAAGGCCTCACAGTAAAAGGCGCAGACGGACAAGAGGAGAATGGAATTGGGTTGAAGGTAAAGGGCAAAGAACTTGTAATGCCTGAGGATGGCATAGAAGAACTCTAAGAAAGGCGGAACGAGCCCCGCGAAGACATTGTGGAGGAAGAAGGGATAGACGGACGCAACCAAGCTGCTCCATGCCACGGATCCAAGGCAGATCTGGGTCTTACCCCATTCGTTCTGGTCACGTGCCGTCACGTTGAGCATCGGATCGAGGTCCTCCACCTTGGCAATGGAGGAAGGCGAGAGTGCCTGAGCGAGGGAGGTGAGGCTGGCGACCGTGGCATCGGACTTCGCTTTTCTGGCGGGCGACATTCGTGAAGTCGCTAGCACCGTCGGAGAAGAAGGGGAAGATGGTGCTGTGAGCGAATCTAGGAGAGCTTCACGCAAGACGATGGGTTGTGGCAGGATGAGGAAGGAGTGAGGAGGGGTCAATGATGGCCCTGCGGTTGTGCCAGGCTTTCTGTGAGTTGGGCGGCTGCCGAGGCGTCATGGGGAAGTGGGGCGTCCCACGTCCTATCATGCCCCATGCGTCGAGGCTTGCCCCGCAGGCGGTTAGGCCCCGCATCGCTTCGCCCTTCCCTCCTTGCCTTCGCCTCGAAGCCAGGCCGAGCGCACCATGGGCCCAGGGGCTACTATCGGTGTTCTGGGACCAGGGGTACCCAGACACGTCTACCTGCGGACCAAGGCGTGGCCCACCAATGGCCCGGTGTGGGCCAATGAGAAGACCCTGCGAACAAGACCCTCGCAAGGGTCCCTGCCTCGCTAGGAGAACGACATCAAGACCTCCTAGGGAGCAGCCTCCCGAGGCTGCATCCGGAGGAGTGGACATATCAAGGCAGTACCTGACCTCACGAGGCCCGCGGTAACGTGAGCCATGACGACCAAGGCCAAGTGGACGCAGGAGAGGACAATTTCCTCTTTGGTGCTAAGGAGGCAAGGACGTACACGGGTTCCCGTGGAATCCCCCAAAGGTTTCCTTACTAGTGCAACGAGACCCATACCACGAGATCGGTAGGACGGAGGTCATCGCCGAGCCCACCCGCGCGTCATTGACCAAAAGCTTTGCAGGCAAAGACAACCTTTATTCAGGATTGGGTGTACTGTTTGCCCCCTACAAATTTGGCCGTTGTGGCATCCTTTCCCGCCTTTGTCGTTGGGGAAGAGGACGAGGCCAATATAAGTAGGGGCGTAGCCAGGATCAGTTCACGACCAGGGCCCATGGTGCTATAGTGCTGCTACAGTATATCTACAGTGCACTGTATGTTACTATTAACGAAGTAATTCTTCTTCACGCCGCGGGCCCAGGCCCCCCGGCCTGGGTCCTGGATCCGCCACTTAGTATAAGTATAGGCTAGACTCCACCATAGGAGTTGACGGGAGGGGACTCAATTTGGTGGCATCCAGTTCATCCACCACTCAAGCCTGAGCTACTCCTAGAGCCGTCGCAAGGCAACTCATCCTTATACTCGCTCATATTCATCCTCCCTACGAGGCAATCCACCACAAAGCAGGATTACGATTTTACACCACAAGGTGGCCCGAACCTGGGTAAATCATCTGGTCCCTTTCTCCCATGGTGCTCTGATACGTCTCCAATGTATCTATAATTTTTTTTATTGTTCCATGTTGTTATATTATCATTCTTAAATGTTTTACAATCATTTTATATCATTTTTGGTACTGACCTATTGACACAGTGCTAAGTGCCAGTTGCTGTTTTTTGCAAGTTTTTTACATCGCAGGAAATCAATATCAAACGGAGCCCAAACACCGCGAAACTTTTTGGAGACTTTTTCAAGGCCAGAAGACACCTGATGGGCCAAGGAAGCACCTGGGGAGTGCCCTGAGGGGGCACAACCCACCAGGGCGCGTTAGCCCCCCTAGCGCGCCCAGGTGGGTTGTGCCCACCTCAGTGGCCTGCCGCACCACCTCTTTGCTCTGTAAATACCACAATATTCTAGAAACCCTAGGGGAGTGGACGAAATATTCATCCAGCCGCCGTAGAGTCCAGAAGCACCAGATCCAATCTAGACACCATCATGGAGGGGTTCACCACTTCCATTGGTGCCTCTCCGATGATGCGTGAGTAGTTCTTTGTAGACCTATGGGTTCGTAGTTAGTAGCTAGATGGCTTTCTCTCTCGTTCTTGATTATCAATACAATGGTCTCTTGGATATACATATGATGTAACACTTTTTGCGATGTGTTTGTTGGGAACCGATGAACTTTGAGTTTATGATTGGATCTATCTTTTTATATCCATGAAAGTTATTTGAGTTTCTTTGATCTCTTATATGCATGATTGCTTGTAGCCTCATATTTCTTCTCCGATATTCGGTTTTGTTTGGCCAACTTGATCTCTTTATCTTGCAATGGGAAGAGGTGCCCGGTCGTGGGTTCGATCTTACGGTGCTTGATCCCAGTGACAGAAGGGGAATCGACACGTATGTATCGTTGCCACTAAGGATAAAACAATGAGATCCATATCTAACGCCATAGATCAACGGATCTTGTCTACATCATGTCATCGTTCTTAATGCATTACTCCGTTTTTCTATGAACTTAATACATTAGAAGCATGCTGCATAGCGGTCGATGTGTGGAGTAATAGTAGTAGATGCAGGCAGGAGTCGGTCTATTAATTTTGATGTGATGCCTATGTAATGATCATTTCCTGGATATCATCATGATTATTTGAAGTTCTATCAATTGCCCAACAATAATTTGTTTACCCACCGTTTGCTATTTTTCTCGAGAGAAGCCACTAGTGAAACCTACGACTCTCGGGTCTTCTTTCTTATATTTGCCTTTGCGATCTACTTTCCTTTGTTTTTATTTTCAGATCTATTAATCCAAAAACACAAAAATACCTTGCTACAATTTATCTATCATTATTTATATCTCTCTCACGTCTGTTACCCAAAAGGGATTGGAAACCCCTTTTACACGTCGGGTTGCGAGGTGTTGTTACTTATGTGTAGGTGCTGTTTACGTTGTGTTTCTTGGTTCTCCTACTGGTTCGATAACCTTTGTTTCATCACTGAGGGAAATACCTGCCGCTGCTATACTGCATCATCCCTTCCTCTTTGGGGAAATACTGACGTAGCTCTAGCAGACATCAAAATGAATTTCTAGTGCCGTTGCCAAGGAGGATCTTCAAGATATACCAGGTTCCTAATCACAAATCTCATCACCTCGCATTTACATTATTTGCCATTTGCCTCTCGTTTTCATCTCCCCCATATCACCAACATTTGTTGTTTTATTCACCCTCTTTTCTATTTTCCATTTTCCGGTCGGATCTATCGCCACTTGTGTTCTTGTTTACAATTGCTCAAAAAATGACGCAAGAGAACACTAAGTCGTGTGATTTTTCCAATACCAACAACAATGATTTTATTGGCACTCCGATTGCTCCTCCCGCCACTAGTGCGGAGACTTGTGATATTAATACCGCTTTGTCTAATATTATCATGAAAGATCAATTTTCCTCCACTCCTAATGAGCATGCCGCATCCCATCTCAATACCTTCGTGGAAATATGCGATATTCAAAAGAAAAGAGATGTGGAGAATGATATGGTGCAATTGAAATTATTTTCGTTTTCTTTGCGAGATCATGCAAAAATTTGGTTTTCTTCTTTACCTCGCAATAGCATTGATTCTTGGAACAAATGCAAAGATGCTTTTATCACTAAATATTTTCCGCCCACAAAAGTTATATCCCTTAGAACCCAGATCATGAATTTCAAGCAACTTTAACATGATCATGTTGCACAATCTTGGGAAAGGATGAAAATGATGCTAAGGAATTGCCCAACTCATGGGTTAAATCTTTGAATGATCATACATTTTTTTACGTGGGATTGAATTTTGTTTCTCGAAATCTTTTGGATTCCGCCACTGGTGGCACTTTTATGAAAATCACTTTGGGTGAAGCCACCAAATTGCTTGATAATATTATGGCGAATTATTCGCAATGGCATACCGAAAGGGCACCGACAAGCAAAAAGATTAATGTAGTTGAGACTGATTCTTTGAATGAGAAAGTTGATGCTCTTATGAAAATGGTTGCTAGTAAAAGTGCTCCTATTGATCCTAATGATATGCCTTTGTCTTCCTTGATTGAGCAAACTTGTGATGCTATAGATGTGAACTTTATCTCTAGAAATAATTTTAATAACAATGCTTATAGAGGTAATTTTAATCCTAGGCCTTTTACTAGTAATTCCTCTAATAATTATGGTATTTCCTAGGGAAATCAATCTTACAATAATAATAGTAATACCTCTGATCTAGAGAATAATGTTTAATAATTTATCAATAATCAAAAAGTTTTCAATGCTTCCATAGAAGAAAAAATGAATGAGATCGATGATATGTCTAGGAGTATTGATAGGATTTCTCATGATGTAGAAAATCTGAAGTTGGAAATTTTTGTGCCTAAATTTGAAGAATCAATTAAAGCTCTTTATGTTTTTATGGATGAAAGTAAGAAAAGAACCACCATGCTTAGAGCTAAACGAGAATTTTTAGAAAATGTGTTTACTAGTGATTGTTTTCATAAAAATGATGAAGACATTAAAATGATTGGTGTTTCTTCCATTGATTCTTTGTTTAGTAAAGTTCAACTTTATGATAAAGGGACTGGAGAAGAGTCAACTTTAGGTAGAGGGCGTCCCAATGTTTCCGAGGGTGAAAATCTTGTTGAAATTTTTGATAAAGGTGGGTTTGGAGAGCTCAAGACTTTAAATAGTGATGCACCCACTATTTTGGATTACAAAGACTTTAACTATGAAAATTGGTCCTTGATTGATTGTATTTCTTTGTTGCAATCCATGACTAATTCACCCCACGCTTATGAACAAAATAAAGCTTTTACTAAACATATTATTGATGCTATGATGAAAGCTTTTGAAGAAAAATTAGAATTAGAAGTTTCAATTCCTAGGAAATTCCATGATGAATGGGAATCCACTATTAAAACAAAATAAAAAATTATGAGTGTTTTGCATTGTGTGATTTGGGTGCTAGTGTTTCCACTATTCCGAAATCTCTTTGCGATGTTCTTGGTCTTACCAATATTGAAGATTGCTCTCTTAATTTACATTTGGCAGATTCCACTATTAAAAAGCCTCCGAGAAGGATCAATGATGTTCTTATTCTTACAAATAGGAACTATGTACCCATAGAATTTATTGTTCTTGATGTCGATTGCAATCCGTCTTGCCCTATTATACTTGGTAGACCGTTTTTGCGCACTATTGGCGCGGTGATTGACATGAAAGAAGGGAATTATTAAATTCCAATTTCCCGTGAGAAAGGGCATGGAACAGTTCCCTAGAACCAAGATCAAATTGCCTTATGAATCTATAATGAGGGCAACTTATGGAACATCCAACAAGGATGACAATACTTGAAATCTTGGTATTATGCGTAGCTAAGGGCGTAAAACGATAGCGCTTGTTGGGAGGCAACCCAATGAATAATTTTATTTTTGCCTTTTGGTTTCTTTTCTTGAGTGTTTACACAATTATGATACTGGTATGATTGTGTTTTGTGTGTTTTAATTAGTGTTTGTGCCAAGTAGAACCGATAGGATCTTCTTGGGTGATAGTTGTTTGATCTTACTGAAAAAGACAGAAACTTTGCGATCACGAGAAGAAAAAAAATCCCATTTTTAACAGAAAAGTTATTTTTAGTCGATTCATTTTGCGAAAGATCAATATACAAATTTCCAACGTGGCACTATTTTTTTCAAGATTTTTAGAGTTCTAGAAGTTTTCGAAACTTCCAGATTACTACAGACTGTTCTGTTTTTGACATATTCTGTTTTCTTTGTGTTATGTGCTTATTTTGATGGCTCTATGGTTTTCTTTGATGAGTTTTTGCTATAGAAAAGTTTTAATACAGTAGATATAATACAAAAACAAAATATGAATTGGTTCGACACATCACTTATAGTAGTGATTTGCTTTCTTTTACTAACGGATCTCACGAAAGTTTTGTTGAAATTTTGTGTGATTGAAGTTTTCAAGTTTTGGGTTATCTTACGATGGATGAAGGAAGGATGTAAGAGCCTAAGTTTGGGGATGCCCCGGCATCCCAAGCTATTAATCCAAAAATTAGCAACCAACTAAGATTGGGGATTCCCCCGAGTGGCATCCCCACTTTCTTCCAACAACAATCGATATTTCACTCGAAACTATATTTTTATTCGTCACATGATATGTTTTTTTTGATTAGAGCGCCTTGTATGATATGATTCCTTGCTTGTTTTATTTTTCTTTTTAAGTCATCAATCCTTGCTGTACACACCTATTTGAGAGAGCCAAAATTATGCCATGACTTGTTAGAATAGCTCACTATGCTTCACTTAAATTTTTATGAGCTAGGACTTGCTCTAGTGCTTCACTTATATCTTTTTGAGCACGGTGTGCTTAGTAATTTTGAAGAAATACTCTCTTGCTTCACTTAGATTTATTTGAGAGTTAGTAAATTTTTAGTAAATATCTTTTGCTTCACTTAAATTATTTTGAGAGAAGAAAGAAAAATTATGCTCATGATCTTCACTTATATTAGTTTGAGCTTATCAAAATCAACACATGAAAATTAGTCCCAAAGTGATAGATATCCAAGAAGGATATAATAAAAACTTTCATGAAGATCATTGGACAAAATAAACTTGATTCCTTGTAATAGTTTTGAGACATGATGATGTGATATGTAAGTTATGTTGATGAGTAATTTTGCTCTAGTAAGAATATTAGTGTTAAAGTTTGTGATTCTCTATGCAAGCACGAAAGTCAATAATTATGCAATGAAATTATATCCTACTTGTGGTGCATTATTCGGTGTTATTTATGCTCAATGTTCGCTTACGAGATTATTTGTATCATGGTTGGTCGCTTCCCAGTCTTTTGCTAGCTTTCATCTTGCACTAAGTATGATCTCTACTTGTGCATCCAAAATCATTTATCCCGGTTTTGCCACATGAGTCCACCATACCTACCTATATGCGGTATTTCCTTGCCGTTCTAAGGAAATTTTTATGTGCCATCTCTAATTTTCAAAATAAAGTTCCCTTTTGTGTGCCCGTACCGCTCGCAAGGCGGTGAGGGGTGGCTAATATTTTCCGTGCTAGATGTGTTATTCTCACGATGAGTGCTTATTCATTTGTCATTGCACGAGAGTATAACAAAGGTATTAGGGATGCCCAGTCCTGAAATGAAAAACAAATTTACTTTATGTTGTCAAATAATAAATTCCTTGGAAAGTGTTGGTATGGAAGGCAACCATGGATTCGGCTAGCCATGGCTTGTGAAAGTTTGGGAAAAGGAATAAACTTTATTTTCTGTTTGGGATCTACCTATGATATATCTAGCATGGAAAGTGTTGGGAACCTCAAGTAGTTGTGGTTGGTGGGAAAAGTATGCCTGCCAAAAAATTTTATCTCTCAATTTAAGCTTTGAGCTCTGGCACCTCTACGAATCCCTACTTCCCTCTACGAAAGGCCTTTCTTTTACTTATGAAATTTTTATTTTTGAATTTGAGTCTCCATCTTATCTTACAAGCACCAACTAGGAAACACTATAATCGTACTTGAGCATTGGATGTAACTAATATGCGAATATGTTTCATGAATGGATCAATGGTTGAGCATAATGGGCTAGGGATAACTTATTTTAGCATTGATATTTGAAAGACATGGTTGCTTGTTGATATGCTTGAGTATCTAAATTATTATGTCAAAACTAGACTATTGCTTTGAACCATATAAAAGTCCAAATGTCCATGTTATAAAGAAAAGAATATGATATGGCATGATAGGCAACATTCCACATCAAAAATTCTGTTTTTATCACTTAGCTACTCGAGGACGAGCAGGAGTTAAGCTTGGGGATGCTGATACGTCTCCAACGTATCTATAATTTTTGGTTGTTCCATGCTGTTATATTATCATTCTTGGATGTTTTACAATCATTTTGTAATCATTTTATATCAGTTTTTGGGTACTAACCAATTTACATAGTGCCAAGTG
The DNA here is from genome assembly GCA_902687465.1 of Secale cereale. Lineage (NCBI taxonomy): Eukaryota > Viridiplantae > Streptophyta > Magnoliopsida > Poales > Poaceae > Secale > Secale cereale. Next base: position 377,912,141 of record LR738715.1, on the reverse strand, counting down.
CCTTACATCGCATGAAATCAATATCAAACGGAGCCCAAACACCATGAAACTTTTTGAAGATTTTTTCTGGGCCAGAAGACACCTGATGGGCCAAGGCAGCACCTGGGGAGTGCCCTGAGGGGGGCACAATCCACCAAGGCACGCCAGGCCCCCCTGGCACGCCCAGGTGGGTTGTGCCGACCTCGGTGGCCTCCCGCACCGCATCTATAAATACCACAATATTCCAGAAACCCTAGGGGAGTCGACGAAATATTCATCCAGCCATCGCAGAGTCCATAAACACCAGATCCAATCTAGACACCATCACGGAGGGGTTCACCACTTCCATTGGTGCCTCTCTGATGATGTGTGAGTAGTTATTTGTAGACCTACGGGTCCGAAGTTAGTAGCTAGATGGCTTTCTCTCTCGTTCTTGATTATCGATACAATGGTCTCTTGGAGATCCATATGATGCAAATCTTTTTGCGGTGTGTTTGTTGGGATCCGATGAACTTTGAGTTTATGATCAGATCTATCTTTTTTATATCCATTAAAGTTATTTGAGTTTCTTTGAACTCTTATATGCATGATTGCTTATAGCTTCGTATTTCTTCTCCGATAATTGGTTTTGTATGGCCAACTTGATATCTCTATCTTGCAATGGGAAGAGGTGCCCGGTAGTGGGTTCGATCTTACGGTGCTTGATCCCAGTGACAGAAGGGGAACCGACACGTATGTATCGTTGCCACTAAGGATAAAACGACGAGATCCATATCTAATGCCACAGATAAACGGATCTTGTCTACATCATGTCATCGTTCTTAATGCATTACTCTGTTTTCCATGAACTTAATACACTAGATGCATGCTAGATAGCGGTCGATGTGTGGAGTAATAGTAGTAGATGCAGGCAGGAGTCGGTCTATTAATTTTGGACGTGATGCCTATGTAATGATCATTTCCTAGATATCGTCATGATTATTTGAAGTTCTATCAATTGCCCAATAGTAATTTGTTTACCCACCGTTTTCTATTTTCTCAAGAGAAGCCACTAGTGAAACCTACGGCCCCCGGGTCTTCTTTCCTATATTTGCCTTTTCGATCTATTTTCCTTTGCTTTTATTTTCAGATCTATTTATCCAAAAACCCGAAAATACCTTGCTGCAATTTATCTATCATTATTTATATATCTCTCACATCCCTTACCCGAAAGGGATTAACAACCCGTTTGACACGTCAGGTTGCGAGGTGTTGTTATTTGTGTGCAGGTGCTATTTACGTTGTGTGCTTGGTTCTCCTACTGGTTCGATAACCTTGGTTTCTTCACTGAGGGAAATACCTACCACTGCTATACTGCATCATCCCTTCCTCTTTGGGGAAATACCGATGTAGCTCTAGCAGACATCATGCTCTGCCTCGAGCTCGATGAACCATGGCCTTGTTGCGGTGTGCAATTGGTAGAGAGCAAGCATGTCCTTTATGCATGCCCTAGTGCTTGAACCTCTCAACGGACCGCGGATCCCCGATTCTGACAATTATGTTAGCATAGGTTACATCGTGTGTCTACCCTCTCATTATATAAGAGGCCTAGGATACAAGTTTCTTATCAGGACACAACTCCTTCCTTGTACTATAATATTTGACACAACTCTAACAGACTCCACCGTGGAGAATATTCTTCACCACCTTGGAGTCATCCATGCGTAGAATCTCCATGTATATTGGACTTGAGATATGCCATGAGCACCATTGCTACTCCCAGACTCCACACGACTCTACCTGCAACTATAGTCCCGTCTTGCCATCCGCACAATGAACACTCGAGCAGAATTAAGTTTCTCATTACTCAATTTTGTGCTCCCAACTTCTGGAGTATCTTCCCTTCAACCTCCTCACACACCGAGCACTGGCTGCGTGAAAGTGAACAACTCACATATTGATCGCCACATATAAGAGTTACCCAAAATCGACATCCTCGCTTTTTCTTGACTGTTTTTCTAAAACATGAAGGAATTTCTCTGTTGCCCTCTATCATCATGTGTCAAACTCGCAGTTGTCTCACCCTTTTTCGGATAGTGTCTGGCATGTCACATAGCTATAGCACTCCACCTCCTTCTATACTTGTCATCCGCACTTTGTCATGTGCGCTGAACAACACAGAATATACGGCCATCTACACACTCATCTTTTGACATTAAGACTTTTTGCCACTTTTGCAGATTCTCCATAGTGAACTCAAGTCCATCAACTAGCACCAATAGGCCCAGTCACCAACTTGAATTTGGTACTTGTAAACACTGCTTCAGCACCCCTGCACACTTTATCTGACCACATGTCTCACCATTAGTGCCTTGGCCTGTCGATGTGTCCCGTGCTTACCGCACGCCTCAATGCTATCACTCTGTCGAACCTCCACTGTCCTGGTCGAGTCTCCAGGTTTGCGAACCCACACCACTCAAACCCTACTGCAGAGAACCACCGATCATCACCGATTGATCTCGAGTATCACGTCTCCATCAGACCACTGGGCACCAGTCCGATCCACGTGTCTCTCACTATACCGCTGAAATAGGCTTTGACTCTCCATGCGTTTATGCCGTAGCCCCTCCATCAGCATAGAGTGAAGTCTTCCGCTAGACTACAGCTCCACCTTCAACATGACTCCATGTAGCTAGCCATGCTACTCCGCATCTTGTTGACTTCAAGCTCTCCTGTGCGCACCATCTTGAATCAACCCTGCGCCATAGTCTTGTTGAAGCCGCACAAGCCCTCAGGCATGCACCGCATGTTTCCACGCCCGAGAAGGTGGCCACCATCAGCATCTCGCTCCTATGTCACCATCGCCGAAATCGCCGAAATCTTCTGCTTTGACGGACAACTACATCAATCCTCCAGACTGTCCATGCCAACCGCCTTATATGTCTGACCCCAGCCGAACTCGTCCGACTGCAACCATGCTTCACCCTGCGTCGTGTCCACCCGCCACTTCTCTGTGCATTGCTTGACGCCCTGTGTATGCATGATCCTGCCACGGCATGCTCTAGACTCATCCGAGCATGATACACACGTCGCTAGCCTCTTTTCCATTTGATTACCCGCTGAACAACATCGTGGCCATGCCGCCATCTTTGACCATTTTATCAAGCAAAGAACCCAAAAGAAGTCCCTAGTATTCTTGTGTACGTGTAGGTGTAGCAAAGTATTATGATTGACTCAACTCCACGGCGTAACACCTGCGACTCTCCTCACTATTTTCTTGTTCTTTCTTTAATGTAGATCAACCTAGTAGTATAGACAGCAACTTCCATGTCCAATATGCTGTGCAATTCCTTGAAACCAACCCCATTTGTCCAAACAAATCTTGTTCCAACACGGCTCACTAGGCGCTTCTGCAGCCTCCATGTATGACCACACGTTGATGTGCATGTCAATGGAGCTAGCCTGCCACGAGCCTTGTTCCACCTGTGCACACCTGCGATGCACGCCAGCCTCATTAGGCTTTGGCCTAGCTGCTCGCCAACCGGTCGCTCTTTACCTCTGTCTGCAACACTTCTCGTACACATCAAGCTGCCGCCTTACCCATCAATCTGCTGTCCCACACTACGTGTTGCTACTGCTTCTGATCGAACTGGCCACTTCTCGATGCCTCGTCGTAGCTGCTGCTTCATAGCGGTCGTGTGCACCACCGCTTGACGCTGGCTCACCTTTAGAGCTCTTTCAATGTTACGTGTCACCGCTCCCATCAGGTCGATCCAATCTGCTTCGTCTTGCTCTTGATTGCTTTACATGTGCCAATCTCCAATTGCTGCCCGACGTCTTGTGTGCACGCCGTGCTCATATGCAGCCCTTCTCCATCGCTCTTATGTATATCAACAACCGGACCTCAAATCGAACCTTGCTCATGATTCCACTTGTTAGAATAAATTTGAGTCCCCCATCGATGTACCGACGACAAAGAAATCACACGAGGCCTGACACCAAGATTTGTTAATGAAGTTCAACTATATGGCTACATCCCCGAGGCATGACTATGGGCGCTTCTCCCATAACACCGCTACAATACCACACTCTTACCATCCGAGCACCTGCACATGCTGCCTGCTCCCCCGTGTGCCTGTGCTATTATGTTGGCATAGGTTACATTGTGTGTCTACCCTCTCATTATATAAAAGGCCTAGTATACAAGTTTCTTATTAAGACACAACTCCTACCCTGTCTACACACAACCCAAAACCAAGTCCAACTATAACCTACCTTGTACAATCATATTCGACACAACTCTAACAGTCATTACTTCTTACCTTTACTTTATGCTAGCTACCTTGTGTTGTATTCCTTTCTTGCTTGTTGTTACCTTTGTTCTTAGCATCATATAGGTTGCTCACCTAGTTGCATATCTAGACAACCTATTTGTTGCTGAACCTAATTTGTTAAGGAAAGTTAAAAATTGGTAGTTGTCTATTCACCCCCCTCTAGTCAACCATATCGATCCTTTCAATTGGTATCAGAGCATCGTCTCTTTATTAAGGGTTGCACCGCCTGACGAGTATGGATGACATACATGATGTGGTTGGTGATCTTTCCTAAGCTGATGAAGTGGCCACGGTCACCCGGGAGGACTTACACGAAGCAATTGCTTCACTTAAGACCTCCATGGCAACCGAGGTCAAGTCCTTGTTTAAGGAGCTCTTTCCGGGGCTAAAAACTTGTAAGATGGTGCAAGTGGTTAATCCCACCGCATCGAAGTCCGAGGCCAACTTCGGCAAGGAGAGGGCTAATGGTACTAATACTTCCGCCCCTCAAGGAAGAAATGGGTCGGGCATCTATGCCGCGGTTTCCCCTCCACCAGTCTATGGAGGACCAGTCGTGCCCTATCATATAAACAATGTTGGGCCTCCACCTAAGCCTGTTATCAAAGAGTTTCCTACTTGGGTGTTTAACATTAAGTCTCACTTGAACCATAGCTCAACACATCTTTGGAGAATTATTGAGCAAGGCTTCTATCCTTGTGATCCTCATAACCTCACTTCAAGAGAAGAAGTTGTTGTGGGAAAACATGATCACCTATGGGGCCATTGGCCCCTTTGTGGTTTGGCATGGGGGAAGGGCACATTGCACAAAGAGCGGAGACTGTAGAGGCAGCACGACAAACGTGACATGATGGTTTTTACCCAGGTTCGGACCTTTGCGAAGCATAAAATCCTGCTCCTGCTTTGGTGGATTTGATGAGTGAGCGCGAGGTGCACATAACGCTCAAGCCCGACAAGATGGCCTCGGGGAGAGCAGCTACGCGTGTATGCGTGTACAATGGTCTGAATCCCTTCTTAGCTCGCCTCGGTCCTCCTTTTATAGTTCAAGGGGTATTCACAGTGGCGACATGATCGCTGTTAGCTGATTAGATAGCAAACGGTGCTATCATACCTAACTCTGCAGACACGACAGTGTGCATTAAATTCACCACTTGGTGTCATATCAAGGAGTTGCCCGAGAAGACTTGCCGCGCCACTTTTGATGTCTCTGCCCTGTCCGCCTGACACGCCACGCGACGAGTGTCATTTGGAAGTAAAAAGCTTTCTAGGTGGCCACCACTTAGTCATCTGGGGGCTCTACCCCGCATTGATAAGTGACCTAAGTTGCTGTGCGGTGGAGCGATGGTGTCTTGGCGGGGCGATCTGCCCTCGGCATCCCCGGCAAGCCTGCCGGGGGAGTCTGGTGACTTGTGTTCGGCGTGGCCTCGACCTGGCCGGTCTCGCCTGCCCGGCAAGGGAGGCTTTTCCTTGATGATATCTTGCTCTGTAATCTTGTCTTGGTCTTCTTGATCCGCCCTTTGATTCCTCAAAGATCCATATCTTCATCTTGGTCTTGTTTTGCCGTTTCAACCTCGCCTCTGTGCTTGTGTACAGTCTAGGCAACATACACCAACGTTTGTTGCACCGACAGAAGCCCCCGGGCCTGGTCCGAACGCGCTGCCGAGCGTCGTTGGGATTGGCCCTATCTAGTACACATACAGAGGGCTTGTGGTACCTCGTTTTCAATATTTCCCTTGTTTCTTCATTAACCTGTGCTTGGATGAGGCCAGTTCCGCTTTTCCTGCATGTCGTGTGAGACGTTGTGGGGCGATCTCTATGCCATGACTCACTGGTTTCCCACATCCCACGCCCACGAGATATCAACTGACTTTTTCCCATATGACGTTCCTGCCATTTCTGCCACGTATGTTGCATACATTGTGCAGGGTTGGTGGCGAAAATGTTGGGCGCAGGGAGGGGCGCCATGGAGGAAAGCCAGACGTCATGGATTGGCATAGGTAGTTAGTCTTGATTTTGCGCATCGTTAGTGGCGCAATGGAGTCAGATTGGTGGAGCGGGGCGGTGGCTTTCTGGGTGAGGAGTCAGCCCCGGCCCAGTCCGCTTATAGAAAGGGGGTGCGTTGTTTTTCCGATGGCGGCGAAGAGAGCTTCTCCTCGATAGCGCCTTCCTCCCCCTACTGGTGATGTGGGGGCAGAATCCAGCACCTGTGGTAGAGGTGTGGGATGAGGGCGCGGCCGTCGCGGCGCTCGGGGCCGAGGAGGATGTGGCGGTGCCGCGATCATTCCTCCTCCAGTCTCTCTGGGGCCGCCCGAAGGCAACGGCGGGGACCAATAGTTGGAGTTCGTCGTCAAGTTGTGTGGCCCTCATGTGGTCGTCTTTGGCTTCCCACCCCTTTCACAAGGGTGATGGAGGTGGACCAGCTGCCGGCGTTGAGGCTGCACATGAGGGGCTGATGTAACGTCGACATGCAGGTTAACACGAAGTTTCCGGCCCCTCACGTCACGCTCTTCTAGCGCGGCTGGAAAACCTTTGCTTGTGCCAAAAGCTTGCCGGCAGGGCATGTCCTCCATTTTAAGTTAGTGTATGCGGCCCTGCTCTCCGTCAAGGTCTTCGGACATTCGGGTGCTACACGGAGAGCTCGACCGACGACGAAAGCTCCTCCTCGAGCAATAGCGATCAGGAGGACAATGACGGCGATGACGTCAGAGTTGATGGGGAGGACGACGTCTTTGACTCCGGCTGAACACCAGCCACACCATTACCGTCAGTCGGCGGTAACACCATATACACCTGCATATCCTTCCGGCAAGGCGATTTGCTGGGGAGTTGGATGTTTAGGTGTGGATGGTGTGTCCGGCTCCTCAGCCTTTCAGCTAGGCCCCGACAGGCTTCCTCATGGGCACCGGCTTCGTTCGCCTTGCCGCGTCCTGCTGGCCCTGGTGACAGCGACCAGGTGATTGTCTCTGTTGCTCTCTCCACCATCGCCTTTGTCTGCGCCCTCGCAACTCTGTCAGGCTCCTCTACATGGGGCCTGACGGGGTCAGGCTGGGCTTCTGCCCAGATTCTCCTTTTGTCCTCTTCGCCTCCCAATGTGGTGCCTAGGAGGAGAGGGACAAGAAAGGGATTACGAGGCACTTTTATTTTTTCAGTCAAAAATATGTAGGCATTCGCCAAATTTTAATTCCAGATATGTAACCTCTTCAACACATGTTTGTGTTTTGTAAGATTTGTACTTGCTCATCAGCATGTTAATGAAAACAACTACAATCTTGCTGGGCAGTTGTGCATGTACTTTATCCATGAAGAGGGAAAACGCCTCTTACTTTCAAGTAAACAAGCTCTTTCCTGGAAGTTCTCTTTCTGATGCCTTCCGTTGTTGCCGCAGGGCTTAGCCTGCCGGGCACAATGCTACGAAAGAAAACTAGCCCCCTCTTCTAGCAAATGCAACTACGACCGTCTTGGAGGAAGCATTGTTCGAACCATAGAAAACGACTAGAAATGATATTGGAGGTGATGAGGTCTTTCAAATGTAAAAGTTCTTCTTATAGGAACATAATTGGGTAGGAAGAGATGGAACTTATCTGTTTTGCTGGCCCGAGATCGATATGTTGGCTTGTATCCGTTTCTTCCTTTCGGGACCGAATCCGCGGCAAGAAACCTGTAGTTAGTGCAGTAGGAAACATAGCAGCATATGCACCTAGTCTATATGCTCATGAGATGCTTATGCAAAGCTAAGCATGCACGCAATTTTCGGGGCTCCCCCAGTGCTTCGTTTATTTCTGTGCTGCTCAGGGTCTGCGCCTGGCTTTTTACAAAGGGTCACATACAACATCGACAAGGCTTGTATGTGACACCCCGAGACCTGTGCGCCAGGCGTCAGCCAGTTATTCGTTATTAGTGCCATGTCATCCTTGTGTTTTGTTTCTTGGTCATGGTGTAATTGCCTTTGTCATCTTGTTTTGCATTGTTCCTTTATTTGTTGCATTGCCTTGCCCATCATTGTCATATTGCATTGAGCCTCTTGTCATTTTTCATGATGCCATCCTTTGCCCGATGCATCATATTATACCATTGTGTCATCCATGTTGTTTCCAAGTCCATCATGTGCATTTCCCCTACATTATGTTTGTTGAATGCTCCATGTATGATCATGCATCATAACCTCCTCCTTCCTTCTTCTTTCTTTCTTTTTTCAAGTGCCATTTTACCCTCCTTCAATAATGTTCAACTTCTTCCTATAAATCTTGCAACATGTCCCTAACCTCTCTGCCAAAGATCATCCTTTTTGGAGTTGTTTTGGTTGGGTTGAAAAAATGGCTCAAGTTTGAATTACTTTCAAACTTGGACTATTTTTCTACCTCTAAAAATTACCAAGTCAATTTATTAAAATTATGTACAAATTCTGGACTCAGGGGATATTCTCATATCTCTCTCAAACCTCTCCATTATACCTGTGCTTTTCTGTCTTATTTTTCTATCTCAAGAAAAGAGAAGAAGGGAAAGAATATGGTGGGATAGAGAGGCCCATAGCAGCCCAATTCAGCAGGCCAACCCAACACTGTAGGTTGCGCATGCGCCAGCCCATTTCGCCGCCGCGGTCCCACTCTCATCCACCCAAAGGCTCTTACCGCTTCACTTCTTCCACCTCCGTTTCTTTTCCCTCCTCACGGTAATTCTCGGTGGAGAGCGCACATGGCCAGCGCGGCACGCCACACCGACCGCACCCCTCCGAGCCCGCCTATAAAGCCCCCTCGGCGTTCGAGCCTCTCCATAGGGTTTCCCTCTTCCCCTGAAGCCGCCGCCACATCTCTCTTCTTCGTCCGTCCCATCTTTCGATCCCAAGTGAGGAAGAAGAGAGAGAGAGAGAGATTAGAGAAGAACCGCCGGCACCGTCATCGTTCTCGTGTCCGACCTGCGTAAGGGTCCTCTCCGGCATGTCTTCCTGCGCCCCGTCACCCTCCTCGACCGATCCTGGTAGTTAGTTGGGTGGAAGCCTCCACCACGCGCCTCACCGCCGTCATCGTTGACCACACCCTGCATCGACTGAAGCTGTCGCGCAAGTCCCTCGCCCCACGTCTGATTCTCGCTGTCGCGGACTGGGTCGCCGCCGTCGCCAGAGCCCCGCGACAAGACCGCCCCCGTCTGGGTCTGCCAAGTTCCTCGTCCCCGTCTCCAAGTCCTCAGCGCGCACCCTTGGATCGAGCAGGGAGCTCGTCGAGCTCATCGAGTTCCTGCGCTGCTCTCTGCCTCCTCTCACGTTCGCGCCCGAGCGGATTGGATCCGTCCCCGAGCTCCTCCCGCATCGCCTCGTCGCCCTCGACCCCGCCTCGTCGTCCTGCCGACAACGGCGACCGCAACCTCGCCGGAGATGAGTGCCCCGACAGACATGCTCCTCCCACTGCTTCTTTATCTCTCTTTCTCACCATCTCTCACTCTCTGTTGCCTCAGACCGAAGCCGGTTGAGTACCGCCAGGGCTGCGTCCCCTTTGAGCCGCTACCATGTCGTCTTCGACCCTGCAAGCGAATGCCTCGCTGCCTTCTGGAATCGCTTTGACCCCGCATCGATGGAGCAACCACGGCTACAGAAGCTGTCTCTGTTTCAGTTTCGTCAGATCTGCGCTGGGGTATGATTCATCTAGCGTATAAAGGCTCAATTTATACAATATCCATTGTAGCCCACTGGTCATGCGTGTATGCCTCCATCTAAGAGATCGTGGGTTCGAAACCCAGCTCTCCCTTATTTTTTTCCTTTGTTTTTATATTTCTTTTGCCTGCACACACACACACATTCAGCTACTTGGGCCGAATCCTCATCTGGTCCCCTGCACCTTGATGCTGCGGGCCCGTGCATGTTTTTTTCTCTGCCTGTGGATTTGTTTAATTTCCAGTGCATTGCATATTTACAAAATTGCGATTGCTTTATATTGTCTATAGCTAAATATCCATGCATCCAAATAAAACATGTCATATATGATAAATGCTTAGAATTATGTGTAGATTCATAATCTGCAACTTTCATCCATATTTAAAATGTTTAAATTGCTGTTTGCATTAATTTGTACAAATAACATGTTAAAATGGTTTAATTCATAACTAATTAACCGTAGCTCCAAATGTAATAAACTTTATATGTAAATGGGGTAGACTAATGTGTAGATTAACTTGATGAAATTACTTTTGCTGTTTAACAACAATAAAATATGTTTTTAGGCAGAACAGTACTAAGATCAATAATTGCACATGGGGTTTTTCCGGAATTGTTGTGTTGCATCATATATAGACTTGTGTTGTTTTTCTGTGCTTCCTACCTTGCCATGTTTTGCTTCCTGTACAGACTTGCTGTGCATCATATGTAGACTTGTTTTGCATCCTACTTGCTTGAGCATATTGTCATGTTCTTGTGTTGTTTTTCTGTCCTTCATACCTTGCCATGTATTGCTTCCTATATAGACTTGTCTTGCATCATACCTTGCCATGTATTGCATCATATATAGACTTGTGTTGTTTTTCTGTGCTTCCTACCTTGCCATGTTTTGCTTCCTGTACAGACTTGCTGTGCATCATATGCAGACTTGTTTTGCATCCTACTTCCTTGAGCATATTGTCATGTTCTTGTGTTGTTTTTCTGTGCTTCATACCTTGCCATGTATTGCTTCCTATATAGACTTGTCTTGCATCATACCTTGCCATGTATTGCATCATATATAGAATTGTGTTGTTTTTCTGTGCTTCCTACCTTGCCATGTTTTGCTTCCTGTACAGACTTGCTGTGCATCATATGTAGACTTGTTTTGCATCATACTTGGTTGAGCCCATTGTCATGTTCTTGTGTTGTGTGTTTACCGTATTGCTTGCTTCTTCTCGTTAGTGCTTGTTCCGTTGCGATCCTGAGGATTCGTTCGACTTCTCGTGGGTCGTCTTCAAGGCTTCTTCTTCGTCTCCCTCATGGATCTTCTTCCTTGCGGGATCTCAGGCAAGATGACCATACCCTTGGATACCTTTACCATCATTGCCATGCTTAGTTGTCTCGATGCTATCGTTACATGTCGCGCTACCCATCATTATTGTCAGCCCCTCTCCTTGTTGCCATGAAACCTCTAACCTTTGAAACCTTCCTAGCAAAACCATTGTTTGGCTATGTTACCCGCTTGCTCAGCCCCTCTTATAGCGTTGTTAGTTGCCGGTGAAGATGAAGATCGTTCCAGGAGGGAACTTGTTGTTGGTATATCACAATATCTATTATTATTATTAACACACCTATATACTGGGCATGGGTGGAAGGCTTGGCCTTTTGCTTGGTGTTTTGTTCCACTCATGCCACCTTAGGCGCCGATAAACCGACATTATGTTCCTTGATTTTGCGTTCCTTACACGGTTGGGTATATGGGGACCCCTTGACACTTCGTCTTTGAATAAAACTCCTCCAGCAAGGCCCAACTTTGGTTTTAATTTGCTCATAATAACAACTTAATTAATTAATTAATTGCATAGGGGGTCATGTCCCCGGGTTCTTAATTCTACATAACAGGGGGGCTAGTGCTGAGGGTGTTGGTCCCAAACGGGCGGACTGCGGGGCCACCACAGGGAAACTCGAGGATTGGCTCTCGTAGGATGTCCCATCCGGTCGTGGCCTGAGACGAGATACGCGCTGCTACTATCAGGGTGTTGGCACGCCGGGAGGTCTTGCTGGACTTGTTTTACCATTGTCGAAATGTCTTGTGCACTGGGATGCCGAGCCTGATCGGATTTCCCTAAGATAAGGGGTGATGATATTATATTTATCACTTCAGCTGATCGTGAGAGCTTGTGATGGGCTAAGTTGGGACACCCCTGCAGGGTTATGATCTTTCGAAAGCCGTGCCCGCGGTTATGTGGCAGATTGGAATTTTTAATGTCCGGTTGTAGAAAACTTGACAGAGGATCCGAAGTAAAACACACAACTGTGTGAGTAACCGTGACTGTCTCTTTTCACTTTGAGAAGAGAACACGGTGGGGTTATGTTTGACTCATAGGTAGTTCAGGATCTTTAGCGATCACTACTAGTTCCGACCGCTTGCGTAGATGCTCATCTTATTCTTGTACTCGTAAGTTAGCCACCATACATATTGCTTAGCCGCTACTGCAACCTCACCACTTTACCTCTTCCTACCCATTAAGCTTTGATAGTCTTGCTACCCATGGTTATGGGATTGCTGAGTCCTCGTGGCTCACAGATACTACAACAACAATTGCAGGTGCAGGTTTCCGATGACTTGACATGAGAGCGTTGATCGTTGTTTGGAGTTCTTTCTTCTTCTTCTTCTTCTTCAGTCTTGGGTTAGGTTCCGGGTCGTCAGCCTGGGATAGCAGATGGATGTCATTGTGCTTTTCTTGTTTGCATCCATAGTCGGATGCCTTGTATTGATGTTGTTGTATTCATGTGACTTGTATGTATTGTTGTATCCCCCATGTATGTATGAAATGGTACGATGTAATGATATCCATCTTGCTAAGCGCCCGAAATGCGGTTGTGCCCCAATCACGTAAGTGTCACGTGATCGGGATAGGATCGCATCTTGGGCCTGACAAGTTGGTATCAGAGCCTCGACCAACCATAGGAGCCCCCTTGATTGATCGTAGTTTGGCCATTGTTGAGTCTAGCAGAAAACTTTTTTCGGAGTCTAGTTATACCGGAGAGTAGGAATCCTTTTTACTCCCCTGCCCCTTCGTCGCTCTGGTGAGGAATCTTGACGTAGGTGTTTTGAATTACTCCTCTTCCCCTTCAAATTTTTTTAGGATCGCGTGGTTAGTTTTCGTTTGTTGCGTTGTTAGTTCTTTCATCTGGTGCATCTCTCGTCAAGTGGATTCAACCCTCTTCTTCTTTGCAAGTGCAATCCTCAGTTCTTTCTAACCGGTGTTGTTTCACCTTCCGAAGTTGTCTTTCTTTTCCCACCCGCCCACCCTTTTTGTTTCTCGGAGCCGGAGTCCTTAATCAAGTATCCATCCTACTCGTGTGAATCCTTTGCATTCTTTCCTCGGTTATTTCAACTAGTGAATTCTCGTCTAGTTCGCGATCCTTCATCTCTTTTCTTCTTCGATGAGTTCTCCTCTTGTTTGATTTTCTTCACCTCTTCTTCTTTCCGGTGGATTCAATTCAAGTATTTGGTGTTGTTCATATTATTTTTCCTCGGCTCAATTGCTTCACCTTGCTCGTTCATCTCTCGCCATTTAATTATTCCAGAGTTCTGAAGAAATCTCAGGATATTCGTCTGTCTTCCAATTAATTCGAGGTTGTCACCTCATTCGAGTTTTTCATTCGTTCCGGTGCATCATCTCCTTTGCATTCCATTTCAACGGAGTTCTCCCTTCGGTGGGCTCATAACCCACAGGTCTTTCCCAGGATCTTACCTGAACCTTCTAATTTCCCGGAGTGTTCCGAAATTCTTTCAAGTGCGACATAAGTATGGATTCCATCAGTCATATGCCTTCTCCAAGTTTGTTTGCAAATTCTTTTCATGTTTGGTTCAACCTTTCCTCTTTTAATTCTTCCGGAGTGTCTCAATAATTTTGGTTGTGTTCCTTGTCGTCATTTGAAGACCGAAGAAGCGTTTTCCCCTGAGTCTTGTCCGTTCTCTCGGGGATTCGTGCTTCTAGCTTAATGCTATCCTCTCGAATTATTTTGATTGTCATAAATTCTTTTCCTTACCCATCCGGAGTATTTTCATGAATTCTTTTCTTTGTGTTCCTCCGAAGGCCATCATTTCAGAAGATTTCTTCGTTCTCAGTTTTCAACTTCGTCCTCCAACTATTCTTCATTGATGGCTCTTCGTTCGTCTCACATTCTTCTGGTGCTTGTTCAAGTATTCTTTAATCAGTTCACAATCTCTTCGTTCTCGTCATTTAAATTGTCCTCAAGTGCTTTATTCTTCCCGGAGATTCATTCTCTTGTGTTCACTCAATCTCAATTCTTCACGGTGGCTTGTCCTCTTGCATCGTTCAATTTCATTCCTTACGGTGGTCATTCTCGTTCTTCACTCGATTTTAATTCTTCCCGGCGGTTTGTTCTTTCCTTCAGTCGGCTTCAATTCTTTACGGTGATCCGCTCAAGAGTTCTTTTCCAGTGCTATCATATCAATTAATTCTTCTTTCCAATTCTACCGGTGTTTCATGAAGATTCTCGCAAGTTCGCGATATATCTCTTTTTATTCAATTTCATCGTGAATAAGTAGTATGCTAGTCCATTGCTTCTCATCAATTTAATTGATGGAGGATAAGCATAACATAATTCTTATTCTTTTCATCAAGTTGATTTATTCCTTCCTTCGGAATTTGTTCTTGATGAATGAATAAATTCTAGTTCCAAGTGTTTTATTCTTTCTTTTCCGGAGTTCAAAGTTTCTCGGTTATCTCGTCGGAACCCCGACTAATCATCGCAAGGCTTTAATCTTATTCTTTTCGTCCGTCATTTCTATATCATCATCCTTCGTACCGGAGTTCCTCATGGTGGTTCTTCATCATTTAATTCATTCTTCTAGTGTTCATCAAATTCTTTTGGTTCAAGCTCAAGCATTCTTATTCTTTTGTCTCTCGAGTGCAAATAATTCTCCGTATTCTTTTGAAGTGGAGTTTTGCATTTCTTTCTTCATTCTCATCTCTTCAATATTTTCGTTGCGGCATTATTCACCTCAAGTTTTGAGATGTTTAAATAAGTCCACAACAAGTTAATTCTTTTTGTTGTTGATTTTCTCAACAACTCCGTTCAAGTCTTTCTCTTATAAATTCTCGTTCATGTCACTTGTGCTCAAGTTGTCATCTTCTTCTCCATCCTTTTAATTCCATCATTTCAATTCAATCGGAGGCATGGTGTTGTTTCTCTCGTTGAGTATCATCTCATCTTTTCGAGTTCTTGTTCCATTCCATTCATATTTATCGGTGTGCTATTTCTTTCAGTTCCAGCAGGAGTGCTGCCCGAATTCCTTCGTGAAGATTTATTTTCTATCTCTTTTAACCGGAGTGGTTTTCAATGTATTATTGTTCCTTCAGCTCGTGTTTCATGCCTTCCAACCTAATTGGTTCTCGTGTTCCTTGTTCCTCTTTTCTAATGGAGCTTCTCTTTCTCGTTCATCTCCATTATATTCTTTCTTTCGAAGTTGTTCATCCTCTCAAGGTTCTTTTCTTTCACTCTTTTGTCCTCGAAGAACTTTGTTCTTCCTTTTCCTTCCCGTCTCGTTCCTAAGATCTCGGGACGAGATCTCTTGTTAGTAGGGGAGTGTTGTGACACCCCGAGACCGGTGCGCCAGGTGTCAGTCAGTTATTCGTTGTTAGTGCCATGTCATCCTTGTGTTTTGTTTCTTGGTCATGGTGTAATTGCCTTTGTCATCTTGTTTTGCATTCTTCCTTTATTTGTTGCATTGCCTTGCCCATCATTGTCATATTGCATTGAGCCTCTTGTCATTTTTCATGATGCCATCCTTTGCCTGATGCATCATATTATACCATTGTGTCATCCATGTTGTTTCCAAGTCCATCATGTGCATTGCCCCTACATTATGTTTGTTGAATGCTCCATGTATGATCATGCATCATCACCTCCTCCTTCCTTCTTCTTTCTTTCTTTTTGCAAGTGCCATTTTACCCTCCTTCAATAATGTTCAACTTCTTCCCATAAATCTTGCAACATGTCCCTAACCTCTGTGCCAAAGATCATCCTTTTTGGAGTTGTTTTGGTTGGGTTAAAAAATGGCTCAAGTTTGAATTACTTTCAAACTTGGACTACTTTTCTACCTCTAAAAATTACCAAGTCAATTTATTAAAATTCTGTACAAATTTTGGACTAAGGGGATATTCTCATATCTCTCTCAAACCTCTCCATTATACCTGTGCTTTTCTGTCTTATTTTTCTCTCTCAAGAAAAGAGAAGAAGGGAAAGAATATGGTGGGATAGAGAGGCCCATAGCAGCCCAATTCAGCAGGCCAACCCCGCACTGTAGGTTGCGCATGCGCCAGCCCGTTTCTCCGCCGCGGTCCCACTGTCATCCACCCAAAGGCTCTTACCGCTTCAATTCTTCCACCTCCGTTTCTTTTCCCTCCTCACGGTAATTCTTGGTGGAGAGCGCACATGGCTAGCGCGGCACGCCACGCCGACCGCGCCCCTCCGAGCCCGCCTATAAAGCCCCCTCGGCGTCCGAGCCTCTCCATAGGGTTTCCCTCTTCCCCTGAAGCCGCCGCCACATCTCTCTTCTTCGTCCGTCTCCTCCTTCGATCCCAAGTGAGGAAGCAGAGAGAGAGAGTGAGAGATTAGAGAAGAACCGCCGGCGCCGTCGTCATTCTCGCGTCCGACCTGCGTAAGGGTCCTCTCCGGCATGTCTTCCTGCGCCCCGTCACCCTCCTCGATCGATCCTGGCAGTTAGTTGGGTGGAAGCCTCCCCCACGCGCCTCACCGCCGTCGTCGTAGACCACACCCTGCATCGACGGAAGCTATCGCGCAAGTCCCTCGCCCCACGTCTGATTCTCGCCGTCACGGACTGGGTCGCCGCTGTCGCCAGAGCCCCACGCCAAGACCGCCCCCGTCCGGGTCTGCCAAGTTCCTCGTCCCCGTCTTCAAGTCCTCAGCGCGCACCCTCGGATCGAGCAGGGAGCTCGTCGAGCTCATCGAGTTCCTGCGCTGCTCTCTGCCTCCTCTCACGCTCGCGCCCGAGCGGATAGGATCCGTCCCCGAGCTCCTCCCGCATTGCCTCGTCGCCCTCGACCCCGCCTCATCGTCCTGCCGACAACGGCGACCGCAACCTCGCCGGAGATGAGTGCCCCGACAGACCTGCTCCTCCCACTACTTCTTTATCTCTCTTTCTCACCATCTCTCACTCTCTGTTTCCTCAGACCGAAGCTGTCTCTGTTTGAGCCGCTACCTTGTCGTCTTCGACCCTGCAAGCGAATGCCTCGCTGCCTTCTGGAATCGCTTTGACCCCGCATCGATGGAGAAGCCACGGCTACAGAAGCTGTCTCTGTTTCAGTTTCGTCAGATCTGCGCTGGGGTATGATTCATCTAGCGTATAAAGGCACAATTTATACAACATCCATTGTAGCCCACTGGTCATGCGTGTATGCCTCCATCTAAGAGATCCTGGGTTCGAAACCCAGCTCTCCCCTATTTTTTCCCTCTGTTTTTATATTTCTTTTGCCTGCACACACACACACACACACACATTCAGCTACTTGGGCCAAATCCTCATCTGCCCCCCTGCACCTTGATGCTTCGGGCCCGTGCATGTTTTTTCTCTGCCTATGGATTTGTTTAATTTCCAGTGCATTGCATATTTACAGAATTGCCATTGCTTTATATTGTCTATAGCTAAATATCCATGCATCCAAATAAAACATGTCATATATGATAAATGCTTAGAATTATGTGTAGATTCATAATCAGCAACTTTCATCCATATTTAAAATGTTTAAATTGCTGTTTGCATTAATTTGTACAAATAACATGTTAAAATGGTTTAATTCATAACTAATTAACCGTAGCTCCAAATGTAATAAACTTTATATGTAAATGGGGTAGAATAATGTGTAGATTAACTTGGTGAAATTAATTTTGCTGTTTAACAACAATAAAATATGTTTTTAGGAAGAATAGTACTAAGATCAATAATTGCACATGGGGTTTTTCCGGAATTGTTGTGTTGCATCATATATAGACTTGTGTTGTTTTTCTGTGCTTCCTACCTTGCCATGTTTTGCTTCCTGTACAGACTTGCTGTGCATCATATGTAGACTTGTTTTGCATCCTACTTGCTTGAGCATATTGTCATGTTCTTGTGTTGTTTTTCTGTGCTTCATACCTTGCCATGTATTGCTTCCTATATAGACTTGTCTTGCATCATACCTTGCCATGTCATCATATATAGACTTGTGTTGTTTTTCTGTGCTTCCTACCTTGCCATGTTTTGCTTCCTGTATAGACTTGCTGTGCATCATATGTAGACTTATTTTGCATCCTACTTGCTTGAGCATATTGTCATGTTCTTGTGTTGTTTTTCTGTGCTTCATACCTTGCCATGTATTGCTTCCTATATAGACTTGTCTTGCATCATACCTTGCCATGTATTGCATCATATATAGACTTGTGTTGTTTTTTTGTGCTTCCTACCTTGCCATGTTTTGCTTCCTGTACAGACTTGCTGTGCATCATATGTAGACTTGTTTCGCATCATACTTGGTTGAGCATATTGTCATGTTCTTGTGTTGTGTGTTTACCGTATTGCTTGCTTCTTCTCGTTAGTGCTTGTTCCGTTGCGATCGTGAGGATTCGTTCGACTTCTCGTGGGTTGTCTTCAAGGCTTCTTCTTCGTCCCCCTCATGGATCCGTTCTTCTTCCTTGCGGGATCTCAGGCAAGATGACCATACCCTTGGATACCTTTACTATCATTGCCATGCTTAGTTGTGCCGATGCTATCGTTACATGTCGCGCTACCCATCATTATTGTCAGCCCCTCTCCTTGTTGCCATGAAACCTCTAACCTTTGAAACCTTCCTAGCAAAACCATTGTTTGGCTATGTTACCCGCTTGCTCAGCCCCTCTTATAGCGTTGTTAGTTGCAAGTGAAGATGAAGATCGTTCCAGGAGGGAACTTGTTGTTGGTATATCACAATATCTATTATTATTATTAACACACCTATATACTGGGCATGGGTGGAAGGCTTGGCCTTTTGCTCGGTGTTTTGTTCCACTCATGCCACCTTAGGCGCCGATAAACCGGCATTATGTTCCTTGATTTTGCGTTCCTTACACGGTTGGGTATATGGGGACCCCTTGACACTTCGTCTTTGAATAAAACTCCTCCAGCAAGGCCCAACTTTGGTATTAATTTGCTCATAATAACAACTTAATTAATTAATTAATTGCATAGGGGGTCATGTCCCCGGGTTCTTAATTCTACATAACAGGGGGGGCCAGTGCTGAGGGTGTTGGTCTTAAACGGGCGGACTACGGGGCCACCACGGGGAAACTCGAGGATTGGTTCCCGTAGGATGTCCCATCCGGTCGTGGCCTGAGACGAGATACGCACGGCTACTATCAGGGTGTCGGCACGCCGGGAGGTCTTGCTGGACTTGTTTTACCATTGTCGAAATGTCTTGTGCACCGGGATGCCGACCCTGATCGGATTTCCCTAAGATAAGGGGTGATGATATTATATTTATCACTCAGCTGATCGTGAGAGCTTGTGATGGGCTAAGTTGGGACATCCCTGCAGGGTTATGATCTTTCGAAAGCCGTGCATGTCACATCCCTAGATCAACCCCTGTGGTCTTTGCCTGATCATCATGTCATCATGTTTAAATTTCTCAGAAACTTGAAATGGGGATGTTCAAACCCTAGCACTAAATGAATTCAACTAGGGTCAAATTAAAATCTTTTCCAATGAACCCAAAATGCCTTTGGAAAAGTTCATCATTTTTGGATTGATTACAAACCTCTGCCAAAAATGTTGCACATATTTCTAGGACCATTCTGGATTTTTGAATTAAATCTTAAAGTATTTGCATTTGGGCATTTAAATGCTACTAATTATTCTAAATGTCCAAATAATCCTAAACTGAAATGTTCCATGCTGGTTATATGCTAAACAATGGGCATGAGCAGTTTGGTGAATTTTGAAAGTGCCTAAGCATTTTTAGAAAAGCCACAAAGTTACAAAAGAAATAGATAACAGAAAACAGAAAGAAAAGAGAGAGAGAGAAGCTTACCTGATGTAGGGTGGAACCCTAATCAGCGGACCTTTCACGATTTGGAGAGTGTCCCACGATGAACACAGAGAATACAAGGAGGAAGACGGGGAAAACACAAGAGGAAACACTCAAATCAACACGAAGATAATCACACAAGCGCTAGATCCACGATACATAGTGCGATACATGATCCATAGTCAACGATGGTGATACAAGGATAGTCTTCTCCGTGAGGAGGTCTTGGAATCCCGTAGGATCTTCTCCGAGGTGGAGGCCTTGAATCCGTAGTGGATCTTCTCCGTAGAGGCGCACGATCTCGTGGGAGAAATCCACACAAGTCTGAGAAATGAGCTAACCAACAGCTGCCCCGAAAGGAGGGAAGTCAACAGGTATATATTACACGAGTGGCCGCCGTCGGGGCGGACGCCCGCTGGTTACCGGACGTCCGGAGGTTCCGGAGGGACCGGACGTCCGGTAATCCTCGCATTTCCGCTATTTAGCTTCTGTAGTCGTTGTCACGGACGTCCGGTGGCTTCCAGTCGTCCGGTTGTCTGGGAGAGGCCGGACGTCCGGTGTCTTCCGGTCGTCCGGTGCCTGGAAGTCGCCGGACGTCCGGTGCCTGTAGCATCTTCAGCCTTCCTTCTTCTTGTCTCATGTACTCGTCGGGCCTGTCGTCTTGACCATTGCGCAGAGCTGTCCCGTGGCCTTCGTCCAAGCACCTGAGTATGCACAGAGTCCCTGATGAAGGTAGAAGCCATGTCTTAAGTGAATCCGAAAGATGTAGAGAGAGGAGCGAAGTCACCTCGGTCTCGAGAGCTCTTGCACGGGATCGAGTCATTGGTCCTTTGATCACTTGGTGAGGTGATGGAGGGTCCATGGGGATGACCTCAGGATGCTCCGCATCATCTCCCCTCCCTTGGGAAAGATCCGACCTCGGATCGAAATCTTCATCACCATGGAAAGGAGATAGATCCTTGAAGGGTCCGTCGGCGTGAGGTAAAAGTTTGGACTTGCGCTCTTGTGGGAAACGGTCCTTGCGAAGATGTAGCCAACTAAGATCTCCCGGTTGAAACACCAGTGTTTCCTTGTTGACGTTGAGCTTGGTGGTGAGGCGATGTACTTGTCGCTCAATTGTTGCCCTTGTTTGTTCGTGCACCTTCTTGAGTATCTCCCTACAAGAGAGAGTAGCAACATGTGAAGCATTGTCGATCTTGTTACCAGGAATGAAATGAGCCATTTGATAGAATCTATCTACCACGAGAAGCACTGAATCTTTTCCATTTTGAGTCCTAGGCAAGCCAAGTATGAAATCCATGCTTATGTCTTCCCATGGATGATATGGAATAGGAAGAGGCATGTAAAGACAATGAGATTGAGCTTTGGACTTAGCTTTGCGGCATGTCGAACATTGGTTGGTGAGGCGTGAGACGTCACGAAGCATCTTGGGCCAAAAATAGTTCTTAGAGAGGGTAGCAAACGTCTTGTCGCGTCCAAAGTGTCCCATGAGTCCTCCTCCATGAGATTCCTGCAAAAGGAGCAAACGAAGCGAAGACTCGGGAATGCAAAGTTTGTTAGCTCTCATAAGATATCCATCCTTGATGTAGTAATGTTCCCAAGAAGTGTGAGTTAAGCACGTAGCATAGGGATTTGCAAAGAAAGGATCATGCTCATATAAATCTTTTAGGTGCTCAAAGCCAATCACATTCAACTCAAGTTGGGTAACAAGTAAGCATTTGCGTAACAAGCATGCATTTGTGTGAAAACTTCCATCTTTCGTAGGCAAGAGAATAACCGGAGCGGCACAAGTGCTTAAGCTGTCACGTACATGACTTTTGTCGATGAGTTTGGGCACTTGCCGTTGTATCTCGTGGTTGACACGGTAGAGAGCCTTGTTGGGAAATTTTGTGCCGGGTATGAGGTCGATGCGGTGTTCTATTCCGCGAAGTGGAGGTAGGCCCGGAGGTAGCTCATCGTGCAAGACGTCCGAGAATTCCTGCAACAATTTAGACAACACAAAAGGTGGGGGTTGTGAAGTGTTAGTAGGTTTGGCTTCCCCTTTGCATAAGAGCACAAGGTGGAAGACGCTCGATGGGTTCTCACACACTTCTCTCATCTCACTTTTGGTGGCAAATAGAAGTAGTTGCTTCTTGTCGCTCATCGTGGAGGCGCTCATATTTGGCTTGTGGCTCTCGCTCTCCTTTTGGTGGCTCGCTCTCTCACCATTCTCTCCACGATGGGTGGTAGGTAAAAGCTTGTTGGCGGCTACTTGACTTGGAGTCATTGGTCGGAGCACGAATTCCTTGCCCTTCATCTTGAAATGATAGTGATTTGTCCGTCCATTGTGTGTGACTCCACGATCATATTGCCATGGACGTCCAAGAATAAGGTGGCACACGGACATGGGTATCACATCACATTCGAGAGTGTCCTCGTAGGCGCCAATCTTGAAAGAGACTTGCACGGTGTGCTCGACTCGAAGAATTCCGGCGTCGTTGAGCCACTGGACCTTGTAGGGGTGAGGATGCTTCGTCTTGACCAAATGAAGCTTGTCGCATAGCTCTTTGCTTGCCAAGTTGTGGCAGCTTCCGCCATCGATGATAACCTTGACGGAGCGTCCATTGATGTCGGCCTTTGTATGGAAAATGTGACATCGTTGGTCGTCATCTTGTTGGTGTTGGAGTGTCAAGACTTTGGAGACAACAAGGTTGGGGCTTGAGTCATTGTCGCAAAACACTTGACGGTCTTCTTCCTCATTGATACGCCGGTGGATGGCCAAGTGCTTGATGGCGTCCACTTCGTCGTCGCTCATCGAGTCATATGTGTCGTCGTCGTTGAAGATCATGGTTCTCTTGTTGGTGCACTCGAATGACTTGTGACCGCGGCCACCACATGTGAAACATTTGATGGAGCTTGTCTTGGTGTTGTCTTCCGTTGGAGTTGTAGATGATGGAGCTTTAGACTTGACGTAGTTGGTAGAAGGTGTATGGCTCGATGTAGTCGCGTTCTTGTAGCTTGACTTGTCGCCGATGTTTGTAGATGGCTTGGTAGAGGTAGGAGGAGTATCCGGAGTCGTTGAAGCTTGGTTGTAGGAGCCGAAGTTCTTGGAGTTGAACTTGGAGTGCTTGTAGTCCTCTTGAACTTGTCGCCCCGCTTTGGTTGCTTGATGTACTAGCTCGAGGAGATTGTTGTATGGTTGGAAGTCCGCAATCTTCTTGATGGGATAGTTGAGTCCATTCAAGAATCTCGCCATAGTTTTCTCGTCATCTTCCGTGATGTTTGCTTGTATCATGGCAATCTCCATCTCCTTGTAGTACTCTTCAACGGACTTGGTACCTTGCTTGAGGAGTTGTAGCTTCTTGAACAAGTCGCGATTGTAGTGGGTAGGCACAAAGCGTGCTCTCATGACTTCCTTCATTTGAGCCCAAGTGGTGATAGGAGGTTCGCCTTTTGCTTCTCTTCTCTCTATAACTTGCTCCCACCAAATGAGAACATAGTCTTGGAACTCAAGGGATGCCATTGCGATCTTCTTCTCTTCATCGAAGTTGTGAAGGCGAAAGATCTTGTCAACTTTCAATGCCCATGAGAGATAGTCTTCGGGATCAATGCTTCCGGAGAACTTTGGCATGGTGAACTTGAGCTTGCCATAGCGATGCTCGTCATTGTTTCCTTGCCTATTGGGAGGGCGATCGCGATTTTGGCGGTTTGCCATATCTTGTTGCTCTTGAGGATGTAGATGTTCTTGTTGGGGTTGTTGTTCTTGCCGCGCTTGAGGAGGAGCTTCTTCTTGCATTCTTGCTTGATGGCGCCTCTCTTGCATCTCATCGCGAAGGAAATCCTCTTCTTGACGAGTTTATCGAGTGCGGGCTGCCACATTGCGATGTGCATCTTGTAAAGCACGTTGCGTCTCCATAGCTTGAGCTTCTCGACGGTGTTGTGCTTGGCGGTTAGCCTCGGTGTCTTGTTCTTCTTGATATTGACGTGCTCGCTCTTGTTGTTGTTGGCGTAGTCTTTGCTGTTCTTGTGCTTGCTCAAGTGTAGCTTGGTTTTGACGACGTCGGCTTTCTTGCTCGTTGAATAGCTCTTGTGAACTCTTGTCATGTAGAGGTTGCCGGCGGTCATGTCAAGCTTGACGTGCGGCTTGACGAAGAGTGTTGGACGTAGGTGTACTTGAGTCTTGCGTGGAGTCGGTGTGTCGACTTGAGCGGCTTCGTCTTTGAGAAGATGTTGAGGAAGAACGTCGGTTGATTATCAATGTCCGGAGCTCATTGTATTGGGTAGTCATGTTGGTGTTGATGGTGTCGAATTGTTCTTTTGTCCTTGCTTCAAATTGGTGCGCGTCCTCGGCGACTTGACCAATGTACTCACGCATAGCTTCACTCTCTTGATGTAGAGCTCTTTGGACACCGAATAGATGTAGTTTGGTGACGTAGTTGTTCGCTTCTTGAGGATCGTCGAAGATCGGGTTGGAAGATGTACTTGGCCTATCCATCATCACAAGCAAGTATGTGAGTGGGAGAAAGGAGAAGACAATATCAATGTACCTTAACCGAGGTTGAAAATGGATCAATGATCACTCAAGAATGTAACCCGGAAATAGCACTATTGGTATCACTTCGTGTCGATTCTCACACCTACACAAGTAAAGCTTTGAGAGGAGCTTGGTTAGGATGTGGCACAAATTCAATGCAATCGTCAAAATGACTCAATGATGTTGAAAATGGTTCACAATTTTCTCATGCAACAAGTAGATCACTAGCAAAGAGTAGCACACGGAACACACGCACGGATAGATAAATGTGGTTGTGCAACCAAGGGTGAGCGAAAATGTGGAAACCACGGAAAATGCTCGTGTTGCACAACACTAGAGAGATGCTAACCGATTGCTTAATAGGCGGATACGCACTTGTGCACGACCTATAAGAGGCAAAATGTAACGACTATCTATCACAAGTATGCTATGAGTGTATGATGTGCCGATGCTTGAGCACAAGATGATGTTGCTATGATGTATGATCTCTTTTGATGCAAAGCGTATGATGCTATTGTCTTTTGCTTTGATTGGCTCGTTTGCTTAAAAGCTTGTGAGCTCTTTCTTTGGGTACTTATGCATGCTTCTCAGATCAAGGTAGCTATTGTGTATGCGGTACACTCTTGTGTCACACGGAGATATGCAAGATACCAAGATGATGTGGTGTTACTCACAATGATGTAGTATGCAATATCTATGACTATCACTAATGTGTACAAGTGTCGTGGCCCGGCAATACTCAAATGGCTAGTCTCAATGGGAAAGCTACGCAAAGATGGTTCATAGGGTGACAATGCAATTGCAAGGTAGAATGAGCGAAGTGTCGTCGATGTTACCGTCCTTGCCGAAGTTGAGCGGTGGTGTTGTCGAAGTCTTGCCGTTCCAGGGTAGCCTAAACATCCAAGGAAACGGTGAAACCACAACTCATGTATCCAAGATGGTGTGTGATGGTGTGTGCGGAAGGTGAGGTGGAAGGTAGGTGGTAGCGGAAGGTGGTACGAAACTGAACAAGTCAGCCTCGTCAGGTTTTGTCGGACGTCCGGAAGTTACCGGTCATCCGGTCGGTCGGATGAGGTCGGACGTCCGGAAGTTGCCGGAAATCCGGTAAAAGCTTCTGTAATCGGGGTGCCGGTCGTCCGGTGTTTAGCGGACGTCCAGTGTCTCGAGGGGTGCCGGACGTCTGGTAAACGTCAGTCGTCCGGTAGGTCTGGGACTGTGGTTGGTGGAATCCGTGGAGAAATTGTCGAACGTGGTCGAATTTGCGGTGGAAAAAGGGGGAAAAGGTGGTGAAATGCTAGATCGACACGTGGCACAGCAAATCCATGGAGCAAAGTCAACAAAATCTTGCCAAATCAACAGATCACAAAAAATATTTGGGGGTTATTTTTGTGGGGATTTTTCGAAATTGGGAAGAACACAACAAAAACAAGCTAGAAAACAGTGTGTGGGGCTCCAAAATCGTGATCAACCTTGCTCTTGATACCAAGATGATGTAGGGTGGAACCCTAATCAGCGGACCTTTCACGATTTGGTGAGTGTCCCACGATGAACACGGAGAATACAAGGAGGAAGATGGGGAAAACACAAGAGGAAACACTCAAATCAACACGAAGATAATCACACAAGCGCTAGATCCACGATACATAGTGCGATACATGATCCATAGTCAACGATGGTGATACAAGGATAGTCTTCTCCGTGAGGAGGTCTTGGAATCCCGTAGGATCTTCTCCGAGGTGGAGGCCTTGAATCCGTAGTGGATCTTCTCCGTAGAGGCGCACGGTCTCGTGGGAGAAATCCACACAAGTCTGAGAAATGAGCTAACCAACAGCTGCCCCGAAAGGACGGAAGTCAACAGGTATATATTACACGAGTGGCCGCCGTCGGGGCGGACGTCCGCTGGTGACCGGACGTCCGGAGGTTCCGGAGGGACCAGACGTCCGGTAATCCTCGGATTTCCGTTATTTAGCTTCTGTAGTCGTTGTCACGGACGTCCGGTGGCTTCCGGTCGTCCGGTCGTCTGGGAGAGGCCGGACGTCCGGTGTCTTCCGGTCGTCCGGTGCCTGGAAGTCGCCGGTCGTCCGGTGCAGGCCGGACGTCCGGTGCCTGTAGCATCTTCAGCCTTCCTTCTTCTTGTCTCGTGTACTCGTCGGGCCTGTCGTCTTGACCATTGCGCAGAGCTGTCCCGTGGCCTTCGTCCAAGCACCTGAGTATGCACAGAGTCCCTGATGAAGGTAGAAGCCATGTCTTAAGTGAATCCGAAAGATGTAGAGAGAGGAGCGAAGTCACCTCGGTCTCGAGAGCTCTTGCACGGGCTCGAGTCATTGGTCCTTTGAGCACTTGGTGAGGCGATGGAGGGTCCATGGGGATGACCTCAGGATGCTCCGCATCATTACCTGAGGCCCACTTACCTGGTGGCCCAGCAGTTTCGGCCCAGCCCACCTGGCCCTCCCCTGTCGTCTTCCTCGTGACAGAAGGACGGAGGGCGTGTGCCCGCGGCGCGCCAGCACGCGGACGGCCACCGACGGCCACCTCCTGCTTGTCGCTTCGCCCTGGACGTCTCTGGCGTCTCCACGCACCCCCCGGACCCCCTCACTCTCTTCCCGTGTCTCTTCCCTCCCCTGGCTCTCTCCCCTCGCACCACCGAACACGCCACCGCCGCCGCTCGTTGTTCGCCACGGCCAGAGCCACTGCCACGCCTCTCCGTTGTGTCCAGAAGAACCGCCTCGACGCCCTCTTCCTCCTCGCTGAGCCACGCTTCGCCGGAAGCTCTGCATCGCCCTCACGACATCGTCTTCATCCTCGGATCGCCGGAGCTCGTCGCCGTCGATTAGGGAGCTACAGAGCATCCCCGACTTCTCCCTCGAGCTCGCTAGCTCCGCTGTGAGCACCTCGTCGTTTCCCCTCTCCTATTTTCTCCGTTTGCATGCCGTAGCCACACTAACCACCGGACCCGAGAGCTCACCGCCGCCGTGGTTCTTCACTGTCGCGGCCAGGGCCACCCTAGTTTGCAGCTGAGTGCGTCACTGTGTTCGCTGAACTCCCAGGAGCACGCAGCACCCACTAGCCCCTCCCCTAGTGCACCGTAGCGTCGTTTCGTTCAACACCCGAACTCCGGCGCCGCCGCGAGCTCAACTCCGGCGAGCCCGCTCCACCCCAGCCCCTCCCGCTTGCACCATTCGACGCAGATGAGTCTCCCCGTTCCGTAGATGGCCTTGGCCTTCGATTTGGTCGCCGTGGGACGAAACCCGAGCCTCTCCGGCGAGACACCGCCGCGGATTGAGGTCGCCGGCGACTAATCGCCGGCAGTGCTGACTTGGCAAGTCATTAGCCGCTAATGACGCCCTAACTAACCCCCCAGGGCCACTGACATACGGGCCCCACTGCCTAATTAACCTAGTTTATTTTCTGTTTAGTTTAAACTAACCCAACGGGCCCCACGTGCTAGAGTTGACCAAGCTGACGTGGCTGTTGACTGGGCCCACATGTCATCGACACTAACCAGCCCCAGTCACTGACCAGTGGGACCCACTGGTCAGGTTTGACCTGGACCAACCTCTGTTGACTGCTGACATCACAGTGACGTCATGCTGACGCGGTAAGTGTTTTCTGGAATTTTAAATAAATCAGAAATGATTTATTTATTTCAGAAAATATTCAAAACTTCTAAAAATTATATAAAATCAACCGTAGCTCAGATGAAAATAATTTATATATGAAAAATGATCAGAAAAATCCAAGGAATCTGTTTATTGCATTTTAATGCATGTTTGAACAAGTTAAACCTGCTGATCAGGTCAAATCAATTAAATGGCATTTGAATAATCACATATGGAGTTTGAATTTGAACCTTTGGTTCAAACCAACTTCATTTAATATGGTTGCTAGTTGTATTAGCTCAATCAACAGCATATTTCCATGTCATGATCATGCATCATATTGTCGCATTGCATTGATTGTGTTTCTTTCTCTGTTGCCGGTGTTGTTCCCTTTCAGTAGACGTGTATCGACGATGTGATTGATGACACCGATGAAGACCCAATGTTATCTTCAGAAGTGCCAGGCAAGCAAAACCCCATTGATTATTCCGATACAATCCCACTCTCTCGCTCTTGCTCTCTTTTACTGCATTAGGACAACAACGCTTCAATTGTTACCTGCTGCGGTAGTTGAACCCCTTTCCACTGCATGACCCATCATTGCCACAGTAAATAGTTGAAACCCACTAGTATGAGTAGGAGTTGTTTGAGCCATGTTGTGCCTACTCATTGATGCTTTCTGGTTATGCCTGCTATTGCTTAGAGTTGTGTCAGGTCTGATTCATCGGGGATGAATTGGAATGTGATGAACATGTCCTACTGTGTGTGAGCTAAGTGTGTGAACACGATTTGGTAAAGGTAACGATGAGAGGCCATGTAGGAGTACATGGTGGGTTGTCTCATTGAAACCGTCCTCAGGAACTGAGTTCTGTGTTGGTTGATCCATGAAACAGCTACTACCACACATTGGGCCCTGAAATATGACCCCGCTCGACTTGTTGACTGCCCTTGTTCTCTGTCCAGGAGTTGCAACTAGTTTCTGGTGTTTGTAGTTTACTGGAGGTCGTGCGCAGTGCTGACCCTCGGGGTGGGCTGTGACATGGCAGGTACGTGGCACGGTATACCGGTCGCCCGTTTGGTGACGCGGGAACCCTGTACACATCGTTTGGGGCCGTGAGCGACACCCCGACCGGATCTCCCCACGGATGGAACCCAAATAGGCGATAAACCTGGATGTGAGACTTGAGTGGTTGGTTAGGTTGTGGTCTACACCCACGTCGGCTTTCGCTTGAAGTCTGCCGAGCACATGTCGTGTGCAGACGCTAAGTGGTGGAAACATGTGTGAAGAAGTACACCCCTACAGGGTTATATATATGATCTATTCGAATAGCCGTGTCTGCGGAAATGGACTTCTGGGTTGCCTATAACAGTTCATAGACAAGTGAAAGTGGATACTCTAAAACGCGCAAGATAAGCGTGAGTGCTATGGATGGCCTTCTCGTAGGGAGACGGGAGCGGATCCATAGTGGAGTATTGATTGGTGAATATGTGGACTCGTGTGCGCCACCTCAAAAGTATTACTTGCAGTCGTAGTTTAGGATAGCCACCGAGTCAAAGCTGGCTTGCTGTAGTCAAACTCCACCACCTCTTTGATGATACTGATGCATATGTAGCTAGTTCTGATGTAAGTCTTGCTGAGTACCTTTGTACTCACGTTTGCTTAATTTATGTTTTGCAGAGAGACCTCAGTCTCGCTAGTGGTTCCGCGTGGACTTCGACGTTTAGCTTGTTACCTCAGCTACGATCTTGTACCATTGTGGGATCTTTTAGATAGTCAGGCTTCTCAGCCTTTTTCATTTGTAGTTGTCTGTACTCAGACATGTTATGCTTCCGTTGCCTGTATGCTCTGTATGTTGGGTCATGTGACCTCTGTTTGTAATAAATGCTATGATGGCTCTTCTGGGCCTTTATCTATATGAGTTGTTGAGTTATGTTGTGATGCCATGTTGTACATCACATACTTGCATGTTATGCGTACGTGTAATGTGTATTGCTATGTGTGGGATCCGACACCTAGTTGTTTACCCTTGGTAGCCTATCTTACAGGGAAATGTCTCCTGGTGCTTCCAGTGAGCCTTGGTAGCTTGCTACTGCTCCGGAACACTTAGGCTGGCCGGCATGTGTCCTTCTCCGTTCCTGTGTCTGTCCCTTAGGGAAAATGTCACGCGTTGTTCCTTTAAGTCCTTGTAGCTTGCTACGACTTGGGTTCATACGTTGATGACCGACACGTTCGTTGCTGGGTCATGTATGCCTGTCTTTGTAATTTAGTGCCACTTTTGGTTTATAACTGGTCATGTCGGCCCGGGTTCTCTGTCATATGGATGCTAGCGACACTATCATATACGTGTGCCAAAATGCGCAAACGGTCCCGGGCCAGGTAAGGTGGCACCCGTGGGGATACCGTGCGTGAGGCCGCAAAGTGATATGGTGTGTTACAGGCTAGACCTGTGTGACTTAGGATCGGGGTCCTGACAGCTTTGGTATCAGAGCCTGACTGCCTGTAGGATTAGGAAGCCAAACTGGTCGAAGTCGTGTCTAGAAACTCTTTAGTTATGTAAGGGAATTGTTTGTGGAAGGGGACGTAAGGCTCTTTTTACTCCTTTGCCCTATGACCTTCTGATCTGAGTCACCTTGTTCTTTCAACGGGGATTAAGAAACTAGGATTCTCATTCTATTTATCAGGATCATGTTAATGTGGATTCAACTTTCAGTTCAGTCTCAAGTACTTCTGTTTGTCAAACTGTTGGTCTCAGAACCTTGACATTATGATGTTAAGTGATTATGCTACCCTTTTTGCTTGGATCTCAAAAGTATTTTCGAGCATTTGCAGCCATTATGCTGTCCGAGTCATCCCAGGTCTCTAAACAATATGATGCATTTGCAAATCATTCCCACCTGTTCTTAATGTCCTTTTAGGCCAGATTAACCACACTAGACGGTGAGTTGTGGTACTCTGTTACCTCGACACATATGTTGGAGTTATTATTATGACCCTAAGTATCTTAGAAGATCACCCAGTAATCCAGTAATGTTTAATATTCCAGTGTGATGATTTTGGCCATCATTCTCGAAAGCATCCCGTGATGCTATTTAGTTGGTAGGTACTCTATTCCTGGGTTCTTGAACCCGAGCTTCACCCTACTTACTTCATGATGATAGTATTTGCTCGTTCCTTTAGGATATTAGTAACCTTGTGATAGTCCTCGAGGTCCGTGGTTATCGTTCTTCCAATACCATGAACCATCTTGGCAGAAGTTCTGCCGAACCAAAAGATCACAACTAGAGTGCTCCTGAGTGGTACTCCATTCATATTGTGACTCTGCCAGTCCTACCTTTCTGCATGGGTTATCCGGAAGAAATATGTGGAACTCGTTCGACATACTAACCTATGCATCCACAACTCAGAAAGATATATGTTCCTTTGAGTTGTCCCTTTTCAGTTGTTTTATGGCCTTCGTCTATCAGTTGATAGTCAGGAGTAGTCATGCACTTGTGTTCATCGATGCCTTTTACTCTTGTGGTCCGTCAAGCCATTCTATTCTGGAATGACTAGGAGAAACAAACTCCAGTACCTTATCCATATCCAGGATTGGGTCAAAGAAGTTGTACTTCGCAGATGAAGAACGCTAATCCAGCTTCTAAACTGTTCTATCCTGGAGTATTACCATCTTTATGTCAAGAATGTCATGAGAATTGCACCACCTCCTATGAACTTTTGATAAGGTGATACTTCTCGCCATTATCGTTCATTCCTCGGTCTCCGTGTTATCGTAGCCGGAATACCGACAAGTGAATTGTGATGTGTGAAATCAATACCCCTAGCAATCTCGTTGCTTGGCGGTTAAAGGACAACAATTTCATTCTTAGTGTGTTGGTTACTAATCACCATTCTAAGATTGACCGTGCTACCTAGTCCATCTTTCTGGTGCACTCGTTGATCAATGAGTTAGGATTGCATAGATCCCTCATCCTTTTGATCATATCGTCTTGTCCTGAAAAGCAAGATTGTTCTCGAGCTTAATAACATGTCGGTGGTTCGTGATTTTCCGAATATCTTATCGGAACTATTACCGGGTTGTTCCCTGACTGTTATGTTGAGCTCGTGATCAAGTTGGTTTCTTATAAACCACCACTTCTCCAAGAATCTGTGTTGGATACCCCGAACTAGTTGGTTAAGCTAAACAACAACTTGGAGAGTTGGAAGATAAAAGCTTAAACCACATAGCTCACTCCAAAGGGATATCTTGTGTGTGTATTGAAGATAGATGATATCTTCTCCAATTGATCCCCGTGATCATTTGTGGATCTATTGTCTTGTCCAAACTTTGATTTGAGTATGGGTTATCATCAAGTCAAATCAGAACCAACGATATTCGTAATGTTGTCTTACTCATGGTCATTCCCTTGAGCATACACCATTATATCTTTTGGGTCTGACCAATGCTATCACTTTGTTCACATTGTCATGGAATTCCATCTATATGGAAATCTAGATGAATTGTTGTTGAGCCCATCAGCAACATTCTTATCTTCTCCATGATCTATGTTGAACATCCAGCTAGTATTGGAAACTTTTATAAGCATTATCTTCATGACCCGTTCGTGAAGCATATGTACGGAAGAAAGAAGTGACTTCCTCTAATTAATGTGCATTTGATGCAAGTTGCCGCCGTGAATTTGAGAAAGCATGTTTTTACCTCCTCTAGAGTCATCCCAAGTCAGTCATGCATATGTGCGAAGTATTCTATGGTCTGATAGACTGATCATCTTCATTCTGTATGTATCCCTAGCACACCAAGCCACTGATTGATTTGTTCAAAGAAAAGAAGTTCAAATGCTATTCCCGAAGGGCCCGGACGGACATGCACAAGACTTCGCTATCTTCAATGATGATTCCCAATTTGAACTCGGTAGTAATTTATTATAAGACTACTATGTGGTCACGTTTGTCTGGGACAACGTGTTCACAGGTACGTAGCAGAACTAGCTCATGTTTTGGAGCTTGCTATCGTAGTTCACTCCCCGAGAATTTCGCAACGCCATCTCGTCGATTTGTGTTGCAAACTTTCGTTTCCAGACATGACGTCTGGAATATTCTGACACCAACCAGAACTGAATCTCAGGCAGATATGATGGTTGGAGCATTTTCCAAGAGCTATAATGTTGGTCTCTCGATAACCGGTAAAGTGGATGTCGTGGCCAACCCACCCAGCAGGAAGACCTATTGTTGTAGTATCTTGATTGAAGAAGTTGGCCACCTCCCCATAAGGACTTCGTAGGATTTACTCCCCAGTTGTTCCTTATAGATTTTTGTGCTCCGGAAGTCCGACCTTTTACTTGACGTTCTAGGTACCAAACCATTTTAATAAATGGGTTGCTCTAGCACATCAAGGAGAACATTAGAAGCGGAGTGCTAAATGTCTCTCGGTTGATCATCCAGATTTCGTCCCCTTGGTCTCGCCAAGGTGAAATCCGAGAAGGTGTTATCTTCCTTTGCATCTGCATCATCCATCATTATTCATCATGGTACTATGTGATGTTGCCAGGATCCTTGACACGGATATTGGTAAAACCTTGATGAATATGGGAATGCTCAAGTTCTTGAGAGCACGCACAAGCACTAGGTGTTATCCTTGACACCAACCGGGATTGCTCCCAGTGCTCTTGGTTATGCTATAACCCCTCAAGAGTAGATTTACTCTCTACTGTTGGGATTCTTCCCAGTTACCAGAATCATTTCCAGCATTTGCATTTTGTTTCCAGCTTGCACCGCCAATGTGCCAATTCTCCATAGGTTACCGTTCTCAATCACTGCTGTTCAGGATTATCTTCAGAGTGGACTTGCCATGGGCCCCATCCATCTCTGGTGATAACCAAAATCATCCCTTGTGTTGTCTTCAACAAGGTAGTCCACATCATCCATTTTGGCCGAGAATGTCATTCTCTCGAACTCCGTCAAACGATCGATTGTGTTGCCTTAGGCTGGTATAGGGAATTTCAATGATCTCTATATCAAAAGTAATTCTTTTTGCCACTTAAGGGAATAACTCTACGGGTCACCTTCTCTAAGGTGCCCCGTCTGGTGACCTCGATCACCCTCTTCTTAGGTGTGGAATTATTGCCATTAGGTGAACCTTCATCATTTATTTCACTACATCCCTCTGGAGGTGTACTCCGTGTCTCAGCTCAAGAGATGTTTCAATGTCTCACTCCATGAGTTGATCTTGAGTTGCTCGATCTTTCGGAAGATCAATTTTGTAGAGTTTCTCTCATCGTCACCGTTTGGACAAAGATCTTGAAAGCAAGGATGCCAGGATCAACATGATGCTAGCAATCAACATTCATATGAAGGGCACTTGGATCATGAAGATTGTGTTAGTTAGTGTCCCCTCTGATTTCTTACCCTACGCTTGAATCTCGGGACGAGATTCTGTTTTAGTGGGTGTGAGTTGTCACATCCCTAGATCAACCCCTGTGGTCTTTGCCTGATCATCATGTCATCATGTTTAAATTTCTCAGAAACTGGAAATGGGGATGTTCAAACCCTAGCACTAAATGAATTCAACTAGGGTCAAATTAAAACCTTTCCAATGAACCCAAAATGCCTTTGGAAAAGTTCATCATTTTTGGATTGATTACAAACCTCTGCCAAAAATGTTGCACATATTTCTAGGACCATTCTGGATTTTTGAATTAAATCTTAAAGTATTTGCATTTGGGCATTTAAATGCTACTAATTATTCTAAATGTCCAAATAATCCTAAACTGAAATGTTCCATGCTGGTTATATGCTAAACAGTGGGCATGAGCAGTTTGGTGAATTTTGAAAGTGCCTAAGCATTTTTAGAA
Source organism: Secale cereale (assembly GCA_902687465.1). NCBI lineage: Eukaryota > Viridiplantae > Streptophyta > Magnoliopsida > Poales > Poaceae > Secale > Secale cereale. Next base: position 377,877,171 of record LR738715.1, on the reverse strand, counting down.
AAGCCACAAAGTTACAAAAGAAATAGATAACAAAAAACAGAAAGAAAAGAGAGAGAGAGAGAAGCTTACCTGAGGCCCACTTACCTGGTGGCCCAGCAGTTTCGGCCCAGCCCACCTGGCCCTCCCCTGTCGTCTTCCTCGTGACAGAAGGACGGAGGGCGTGTGCCCGCGGCGCGCCAGCACGCGCACGGCCACCGACGGCCACCTTCTTGCTTGCCGCTTCGCCCTGGACGTCTCTGGCGTCTCCACGCACCCCCCGGACCCCGCTCACTCTCTTCCCGTGTCTCTTCCCTCCCCTGGCTCTCTCCCCTCGCACCACCGAACACGCCGCCGCCGCCGCTCGTCGTTCACCGCGGCCAGAGCCACTGCCACGCCTCTCCGTTGTGTCCAGAAGAACCGCCTCGACGCCCTCTTCCTCCTCGCCGAGCCACGCTTCGCCGGAAGCTCTGCATCACCCTCACGACGTCGTCTTCATCCTCGGATCGCCGGAGCTCCTCGCCGTCGATTAGGGAGCTACAGAGCGTCCCCGACTTCTCCCTCGAGCTCGCTAGCTCCGCTGTGAGCACCTCGTCGTTTCCCCTCTCCTATCTTCTCCGTTTGCGTGCCGTAGCCACACTAACCACCGGACCCGAGAGCTCACCGCCGCCGTGGTTCTTCACCGCCGCGGCCAGGGCCACCCTAGCTCGCAGCTGAGTGCGTCACTGTGTTCGCTGAACTCCCAGGAGCACGCAGCACCCACTAGCCCCTCCCCTAGTGCACCGTAGCGTCGTTTCGTTCAACACCCGAACTCCGGCGCCGCCGCGAGCTCAACTCCGGCGAGCCCGCTCCACCCCAGCCCCTCTCGCTTGCACCATTCGACGCAGACGAGTCTCCTCGTTCCGTAGATGGCCTCAGCCTTCGATTTGGTCGCCGTGGGACGAAACCCGAGCCTCTCCGGCGAGACACCGCCGCGGATTGAGGTCGCCGGCAACTAATCGCCGGCAGTGCTGACTTGGCAAGTCATTAGCCTCTAATGACGCCCTAACTAACCCCCCAGGGCCACTGACATACGGCCCCCCTGCCTAATTAACCTAGTTTATTTTCTGTTTAGTTTAAACTAACCCAACGGGCCCCACGTGCCAGTGTTGACCAAGCTGACGTGGCTGTTGACTGGGCCCACATGTCATCGACACTAACCAGCCCCAGTCTCTGACCAGTGGGACCCACTGGTCAGGTTTGACCTGGACCAGCCTCTGTTGACTGCTGACATCACAGTGACGTCATGCTGACGCAATAAGTGTTTTCTGGAATTTTAAATAAATCAGAAATGATTTATTTATTTATGAAAATATTCAAAACTTCTAAAAATCATATAAAATCAATCGTAGCTCAGATGAAAATAATTTATATATGAAAAATGATCAGAAAAATCCAAGGAATCTGTTTATGGCATTTGCATGCATGTTTGAACAAGTTAAACCTGCTGATCAGGTCAAATCAATTAAATGGCATTTGAATAATCACATATGGAGTTTGAATTTGAACCTTTGGTTCAAACCAACTTCATTTAATATGGTTCCTAGTTGCATTAGCTCAATCAACAGCATATTGCCATGTCATGATCATGCATCATATTGTCGCATTGCATTGATTGTGTTTCTTTCTCTGTTGCCGGTGTTGTTCCCTTTCAGTAGACGTGTATCGACGATGTGATCGATGACACCGATGAAGACCCAATGTTATCTTCAAAAGTGCCAGGCAAGCAAAACCCCATTGAGCATTCCGATACAATCCCACTCTCTCGCTCTTGCTCTCTTTTACTGCATTAGGACAACAACGCTTCAATTGTTACCTGCTGCGGTAGTTGAACCCCTTTCCACTGCATGACCCGTCATTGCCACAGTAAATAGTTGAAACCCACTAGTATGAGTAGGAGTTGTTTGAGCCATGTTGTGCCTACTCATTGATGCTTTCTGGTTATGCCTGCTATTGCTTAGAGTTGTGTCAGGTCTGATTCATCGGGGATGAATTGGAATGTGATGAACATGTCCTACTGTGTGTGAGCTAAGTGTGTGAACACGATTTGGTAAAGGTAGCGATGAGAGGCCATGTAGGAGTACATGGTGGGTTGTCTCATTGAAACCGTCCTCAGGAACTGAGTTCTGTGTTGGTTGATCCATGAAACAGCTACTACCACACATTGGGCCCTGAAATATGACCCCGCTCGACTTGTTGACTACCCTTGTTCTCTGTCCAGGTGTTGCAACTAGTTTCTGGTGTTTGTAGTTTATTGGAGGTCGGGCACAGTGCTGACCCTCGGGGTGGGCTGTGACACGGCAGGTACGTGGCACGGTGTACCGGTCGCCCGTTTGGTGACGCGGGAACCCTGTACACATCGTTTGGGGCCGTGAGCGACACCTCGGCCGGATCTCCCCACGGATGGAACCCAAATAGGCGATAAACCTGGACGAGAGACTTGAGTGGTTGGTTAGGTCGTGGTCTACACCCACGTCGGCTTTCGCTTGAAGTTTGCCGAGCACATGTCGTGTGCAGACGCTAAGTGGTGGAAACATGTGTGAAGAAGTACACCCCTGCAGGGTTATATATATGATCTATTCGAATAGCCGTGTCCGCGGAAATGGACTTGTGGGTTGCCTATAACAGCTCATAGACAAGTGAAAGTGGATACTCTAAAACGCGCAAGATAAGCGTGAGTGCTATGGATGGCCTTCTCGTAGGGAGACGGGAGCGGATCCATAGTGGTGTATTGATTGGTGAATATGTGGACTCGTGTGCGCCACCTCAAAAGTATTACTTGTAGTCGTAGTTTAGGATAGCCACCGAGTCAAAGCTGGCTTGCTGCAGTCAAACTCCACCACCTCTTTGTTGATACTGATGCATATGTAGCTAGTTCTGATGTAAGTCTTGCTGAGTACCTTTATACTCACGTTTGCTTAATTTATGTTTTGCAGAGAGACCTCAGTCTCGCTAGTGGTTCTGCGTGGACTTCGACGTTTAGCTTGTTACCTCAGCTACGATCTTGTACCCTTGTAGGATCTTGTAGATAGTCAGGCTTCTCAGCCTTTTTCATTTGTAGTTGTCTGTACTCAGACATGTTATGCTTCCGTTGCCTGTATGCTCTGTATGTTGGGTCATGTGACCTCTGTTTGTAATAAATGCTATGATGGCTCTTCTGGGCCTTTATCTATATGAGTTGTTGAGTTATGTTGTGATGCCATGTTGTACAACACATACTTGCATGTTATGCGTACGTGTAATGTGTATTGCTATGTGTGGGATCCGACACCTAGTTGTTTACCCTTGGTAGCCTATCTTACAGGGAAATGTCTCCTGGTGCTTCCACTGAGCCTTGGTAGCTTGCTACTGCTCCGGAACACTTAGGCTGGCCGGCATGTGTCCTTCTTCATTTCTATGTCTGTCCCTTAGGGGAAATGTCACGCGTTGTTCCTTTAAGTCCTTGTAGCTTGCTACGACTTGGGTTCATACGTTGATGACCGACACGTTCGTTGCTGGGTCATGTATGCCTGTCTCTGTAATTTAGTGCCACTTTTGGTTTATAACTGGTCATGTCGGCCCGGGTTCTCTGTCATATGGATGCTAGCGACACTATCATATACGTGTGCCAAAATGCGCAAACGGTCCCGGGCCAGGTAAGGTGGCACCCGTGGGGATACCGTGCGTGAGGCCGCAAAGTGATATGGTGTGTTACAGGCTAGACCTGTGTGACTTAGGATCGGGGTCCTGACAGTGCACGCGGTTATGTGGCAGATTGGAATTTGTTAATGTCCGGTTGTAGAAAACTTGACAGAGGATCCGAAGTAAAACACACAACTGGGTGAGTAACCGTGACTGTCTCTTTTCACTTTGAGAAGAGAACACGGTGGGGTTATGTTTGACTCGTAGGTAGTTCAGGATCTTTAGCGATCACTACTAGTTGCGACCGCTTGCGTAGATGCTCATCTTACTCTTTTACTCGTAAGTTAGCCACCATACATATTGCTTAGCCGCTGCTGCAACCTCACCACTTTACCTCTTCCTACCCATTAAGCTTTGATAGTCTTGCTACCCATGGTTATGGGATTGCCGAGTCCTCGTGGCTCACAGATACTACAACAACAGTTGCAGGTGCAGGTTTCCGATGACTTGACGTGAGAGCATTGATCGTTGTTTGGAGTTCTTTCTTCTTCTTCTTCTTCTTCTTCTTCTTCTTCTTCTTCTTCTTCTTCTTCTTCTTCTTCTTCTTCTTCTTCTTCTTCTTCTTCTTCTTCTTCTTCTTCTTCTTCAGTCTTGGGTTAGGTTCCGGGTCTGCAGCCTGGGATAGCAGATGGATGTCATTGTGCTTTTCTTGTTTGCATCCGTAGTCGGATGCCTTGTATTGATGTTGTTGTATTCATGTGACTTGTATGTATTGTTGTATCCCCCATGTATGTATGAAATGGTACGATGTAATGATATTCATCTTGCTAAGCGCCCGAAATGCGGTTGTGCCCCAATCACGTAAGTGTCACGTGATCGGGATAGAATCGCATCTTGGGCCTGACATTGCACAAAAGGGTGGCTGTCGGGCTAGGCCCGTCAGCCGCTCTTTGGGGGTAGAACTTACAGAGATGATAAAATGTTCCATGAGTTTTGCAATCCAATGCATCTCCGGTCTCCAGACGGATTGCGCCAGGTCTAGTGACTCGTTCTACCGGTAAGGGCATTCCCACTTCGGTGTCAACTTGTTTGCACGCTTGGTGGACTGAACGCACCTAAGGGAACAATTGACTTTCTAAAGACTCCGGGCATGGACCTTGCGGCTGTGATCGTGATGGAGGGCCTGCTGGTATCGTGTACCACTTACAACAGACCAGAGACGGTTCTCCTCAAGTAGCACAGCGTCATCACGTCGGTGATTCTTGTGCTACTTCATCGTAGGAAAGTAGTCGAGGTGACCCGTATATGAGTTTTGCGGGGAGCACTACTTCTGCCCCATAGACTAGGGAGAAGGGAGTCTGGCTGGTAGCTCGATTAGGTGTCGTATGGAGGGACCAAAGAACCATCGGCAACTCGTCGATCAATGGCCTTCCATGCTTCTGCAGCTTATGAAAGGTTCTTGGCTTGAGTCCTCGCAGCACTTCAGCGTTCGCCCTCTCAGCTTGTCCATTGCTTTTGGGATGGGCAACAGAGGCAAATGAGATCTTTCTTCCGAGGGCATGAACATATTGCATGAAGGCGCGGCTTGTGAACTAGGTGCTGTTGTTAGTGATCACTCTAGCGGGTACTCTGAAACGTCACACCAATCCTTTCAAGAACTTGATAGCTGATTGTGCCATCACCATCCTCACAGGCTCTACTTCCGATCACTTTGAAAACTTGTCGATGACGTCAAGCCCCCAAACCGAAAACAACCATGCCAAAGGGATCGTCTAGGGAGTTTTAGCAAGCTGATGGATATTATTGGAGTGGAACTGGTAGGCTTCATATCTGGTGACTAGCTCAGTTGCATCTTGGAGGGCCGTGGACTAGTAGAAACCTTGTCGTAAAGCTTTCCCAACCAATGCTCTTGAACCAATATGAGAGCCACACATGCCTTGATGTATCTCCGCCAACATTTCCTTTCCTTCTTCCCGGCAAATGCACTTCAATTTGACATAGTTGGCCTCCTTCTGCATAGTGTGCTATCGATGAACTAATACATACTGGCCCTCTGGGCTACTATGTCAGCTTCTTCTTGCTTTTCAGGAAGTTCTCCAGTTTGGATGTAGTGGACGATGTGTTGCACCCAAGATGGAGCATGTGGCTGGACAACTAGAGCCAATGGCAACTCCTCACTCGCATGAGATCTTGCCCTGACCACAAAGACCTGAGGTCCCGTAGAAGAGTGTGGCTCACTAGGCGAGGCGGAGTTGTTCCCGGCAGCCTCCTTACCGGGGACCTCTGAAGGTACTGTCGATGAAGGCTTGCCGAAGTCCAGCTTCCTCTTCTTCTTGGCCATTGTCAATGGGGATACAGATAGTCGAGTCAAATGGAGGACAGAAGTTCTTGGTTCCACAGGGAGCTTCTGTGCGGCACATTTTGACAGATAATCAGCAGTGCTATTTTCCGCACGTGGCACGTGCTCTATTTGTAATTCGTCAAAGTGTTCCTCCAACTTCCTGACTTCTTCAACGTATGCCTCCATCAACGGGCTCTGGTAATCCTTGTTGACTTGCCTCACAATGAGCTACGACTCTCCGCGGATGATTAACTTCTTGATTCCCCACCCTATTGCAATCCTGAGCTAGGCAAGGAGCCCGTCGTACTCCGAAGTGTTGTTGGTAGCCCTTTCTTGAGGAAAGTACATTTGGAAAACGTACTTCTGGAGCTCTCTGGTGGGTGCGATGAAGAGCACACCAGCCCCTGCACCCTAAAGTGAGAAAGAACCATCAAAGTAAATGATCCCTTCCTGAGGCGCTTCCTTGCCAGGGATGACTGTTTCTGGCATCTCTTCGTCTAGAGTTGCACTACAAAAAAAGACATATCCGTGACATTTTGCGCCGAACGAAACTTTTTTCTGTCATACTTATGACACTTCTATGACAATAATTGTGACAAAACATGGTATCATCATAGATGTGGTGGGGTCCTACTTCTGTGACAAAAAAACATGACAGAAAATGGGCTTTTCGTCCTGGGCGGGTCGGAGACGCAGCTACATGACATTCTTTGGGCCATCCATGACGGAAAAAACCATGGTAGAAGCGAGGGCAAAGAATATATCGGGGTTTTCCCGGTTATGGTGGGTGCTCAGGGCCGAGCGATGCGCGTTCCTCTCGTACAGGCACGCGCGTGGGTCTGAGGCGTTGGGCTCTAACTAAACCCGAGCGATTGCACTGCAGGCTACGCGTTATTGAACCCGAGCGATCGATCGATGGCTGTTAACTGAACCCGATCGAGTGATTCCTTCGCTACTGCTGGTAACTGAAGCAGATCGATGCTGCCTCTGCATGAACAGTGAGCGTTGCTGGGGGGGTGGATGAACAGTTCCCGGTGGGGGTGGCTGAACAGGACCCCGTGGTGTTGCCTCTGCATGAACAGGACCCCGTTCGATCGAGCCGGTTGGGGCTGCATGAACAGGACCCCATGGAGGGCTCCATGAACAGGACCACCCCGTGGAGGGCTGCATGAACATTAGACGGTGGAGGGCTGGATGAATAGTAGCCCGTGGAGGGGTGGTTGAACAGTAGCCCGTGGAGGGGTGGTTGAACAGGAGCCCTTTGAGAGGGCTGGTTGAACATTAGCCAGTGGAGTAGCACGTGGTGGAGGCTGAACAGTCGCAGGTGGAGGCTGGAGGAGGTCGACTGCGGATGAACAGTACCCCGTAATGGCTGGAGGTGGTCGACGGTGGTGATGAACAGTATCCTGTTGGGTCCCGTTTCGACCGTAGCGCTCCACCACAAGTCCGTTTCCTCCGTTTTGCGATACACCACACCCCTCCCGTTGAACAGGACCCCCGTTTCGACCGTAGCGATCCAACACAAGTCCGTTTCCTCCATTTTGGGGTACGCCACACCCCTCCCGATCAACATGACCTCCATTTCGACTGTAGGAGGTCCGTTTCCTTCGTTTTGTGGTACGCCAGACCCCTCCCGATAAACAGGATTCCGTTTCGAACGTGGCCGGTCGAACACAAGGCCGTTTCCTCCGTTCTGCAGTACGCCAGGCCTCGTTTCCATCGGCTGTTCCATGCAAGCCTTCCCGATGAACATGACGACGCATTTTGTTCCGACCCAGCCGGTTGGTTCCCCATGAACACGACGACGACGCTATTTCTCCGTTTTGACCCAGCCATGTACACGAGTCCTGGCCGTACGTATGCGCGAGTAGGCGTTGGAGACCCCGCCTGTATGTATGTACGTGTCCGTATTTACTTTCTTGCACCCTGGCCGCTGTACGTACGTGTACATGCTACATGCGCGCCTCTGCTACGACACGTGCGCGCCTCTACATCGACCAGTATGTACATACACGTTCTCTACCAGAATGACAACGCTACATATGCTTCGACCAGGTGGGTCCCGACTGTCAGGCACTTCCTTGCGTGCGAAGATGTAGTTGGTGGGTCCCAGCAGTCAGGTGGGCGAATCGTTTTTTTTGTCGGGACGCACTTCCTTGCGTGCGAAGATGTAGCTGGTGTGTCCCAGCAGTCAGGGGGAAACATTTTTTTCGCGAAATACGGTGGCCCGTCCGGTGGGTCCCCGATGTAAGGTGGAGGAATAATTATTTTGCGTGTAATAAGGAGGCACTTCCTTGCTGCGGCCGCGGACCCTGCTGTCAGCCTCTTCACGTACAGTACTCTTCCGATGGAAGCCGTTCCTTGAAGATGTTGACCACGCCGCACCGAGAGCACCAGGACGATGAACGGCGACGTGGCCTAGGAAGGGGACGACATAGAGCCGAGGAAGACGCGGCAGTGGAAGCCCGCCCGAAGAGGAGTACGAGGGTTCACTGGTTCGGCTGCAGTGTGAGGTTGCTGTCGTCGCAGAATAACAGGGGGTGTGGGTGAGTGGAGGGATGGCCTGGCCAGCGGTGGGAGTAGTAGGGGGCTATGAGGCCTCCGTGGCAGCACCGCCGACCACGGGAGGGAGGAGCACGAGGCACGACCGGCGCTGGTTTGCTAGCTGGTTTGGGCGGCTGGAGCAAGAAGACCAGAGGTTGAAGAAGCACTACGGGCGTTGGATGGACATTGTACGGTCACTGGAGCCAGAATCGTGCATATTGACTAAGTTGACAAAGCCCTCCGTCCCCGTCAACTTAGTAGGCCCACAAGTCAGCCTGCCACTATACTGGGTCCCAGCTAAGAGGGGGAGTATTCATTTTTTGTGTGTAATAAGGAGGCACTTCCTTGTGTGCGAAGATATAGCTGGTAGGTCCGAGCTGTCAGCAGCTGTAACGTTTTTTTCGCGAAATACAGAGGCCCTTTCGGTGGGTCCCATATGTCAGGTGGAGGAATCATTATTTTGCGCGTAATAAGGAGGTATTTCCTTGCGTGTGGCCGTGAACCCAGCTATCAGCCTCTCCACGTACAGTCCACTTCAGATGCATGTCGGTCGTTGACCACGTTGACCAGGCCGCGTCGAGAGCACCAGGGCAGTGGACGACGGCGAGGCCTAGGAAGGGAACGACACGGAGCCAGGGAAGACTCGGCAGTTGTTTCCCACGCGAGGAGTAGGAGGGTTTACTGGTTCGTCTGCCGTCCTCGGAGAAAACAACACGTGTGGGGGAGTAGAGGGATGGCTAGGCCAGCGATGGGAGTACGGTGGGGCGGTGAGGCCTGCGCGGCAGCACAGCCGGCCGCGGGGAGGCGAGAGCAGGCAGTCCCGCCGGCGCTTGTTTGAGCGGCTAAAGCAGGAAGAGCAGAGATTGAAGAAGCACGACGGCCGTTGGATGGACATCTAATAGTCACTGCTTGTGCGTCAACCTTTTTTTTAGGAAAGCCTCAATTCTATGGAAAACATCATATAGCCCATCTACCATTATTTCTAATAATTTACAGCCCATTTGCTAATTCTTAAGGTTTTTTTGGAGCCCATATTCTTTTTGTTAGCATTACAGCCCATATTGTGGCCACCGTAAAAAAATTATACGAAATTTTGCATATTTCGGTGCGGTCCGAACTGTTTTTAATCCCGAAATTTCGAGTCACATTCAAACTGATTTTAAAAATAAATATATATCAATATAAAATCCAACAAATTATCCACGCATAAAAATTAATGCAATTTAAAATCTCGAAATGAAAAAAATAAATTTGAAACTAATTGCCGGTTTGATGTGTTTAAAAAATGTACAACCCATTTCTCATTACTGATAGGCCATTTTCTCGTCCAGCCGAATGAAGCTCTCCTCATCTTGAAAGATTTGCTGCCCAACAGGCCTGGCAAAGCGACTTACTTGGCAAATCACAAAAAAAACTGGGCTAGCCATTTTCAAAAAAAAAACTACTGGGCTGGTATGTGGTAAACATAAAAGAGAAGGCTGTCTAGACAGGCCAGAGTGCCCCGCACAGCCCAGTTGACACCCTGCTTCCGTCTCAAAAACAAATTAGATAAATGCCACACCAATTATGGCGATTCATAAAAATGCCACTACAATTTCTAAACTTTGAAAAATGACACTGCAATTTTTGCAAACTTTGGAAAACGCCACTACAATTTGCAAAAAAAAACGCCACTCCAGACTTCGAAAAATGCCACTGGAAATGGCATTTTTCAATGTTTGGAAATTGCAGTGGCATTTCTCAGAAACACCAGATTTGGAGTGGCAATTATAAAATTAACCCAAAACAAAAATAACTGGGCGAGCTGCTGGGTCCCTGCTGTCAGCCGCTCGTTGTTCAATTCTCTCATTTATTGACTATGTTGACAATGGCATGGGACCCAGATTAGGAGGAGCCATTTTTTTATTCGCTTGAAATAAGGAGGCACTTGCTTGCGTACTGCCATGACCTTGGCGGGTCTCTGCTGTCATCCTCTCCATGTACAATCATCTCCTGATTGTGTACGCATCAACTTGGTAGGCCCACAAGTCAGCCTCTAAACCAATGGAGGACAAATACAACCCATTTAAAAAAATAACAACCCATTCCATACGTTCAAACGGAAAGTTCAACATTCAGTGCAAAGTAACATCACTGATCCACATACAGAGTACTGAACTTCCACGTTGACAACCATCATAGCCAAGTTAACTATCTACTCCCACTAATACTCTAGTAGCGTACAAGTACTAACTTACTCTTAGCTAAGTAGACGATGCCGGCCGCCATCTGCGGTACATGCTAAACGCCGGCACCGGCGTCCTCCGCCTCGCCTCGGACTTGCCAGAGGTGCGATAGGGCGCGTTGCTCGCGCGCGTTGGCCCTTTCCATGCTGGCATGGTCCACCGAAGCTTCGGCTTCTAAGCGGGAAACCCACTTGACGAGCTGGTAGTAAAAATCGGCATCGCGAACGCGTGCGTGCCAGACAGCCTCCAGGGCTATTTGTCGGGCGCCGGCCTCCATGTAGTCGGCCCAGTTGCGGGCGCTCTGCTCGCTACTCAGAGCGTCGGTGCGCTACCGCTCCGTGTCCCGCTGGCAGCACAAATCGGTGATACGCTCCTCCTCCGCCAAGCGGTCGTGCTCCAACTACTCCTGCTCCTCCGCCAGGCAGTCGTGCTCCAACAAGTCCTCGATCTCCGCATTGCCAGCTAAAGATCGATAGAATGCCTCCTCCCTCCGTGTGCTGTTTGGTGAAAAAGAAAACACTAGTTCCGGCGGTGACCGCCTCCGTCCTCGCCTATCACGGACGGGCGAGGGCATGTCAGACGTGGCGAGAGGGAGGATAAGTGGCGAGCGACGTCGGGCCAGTGGGGGCTTATGAGGATAGGGCGAGTTGGGTCACGGTGCCACCATAGATGGCCGGGAAACAGTACTTATAGGAGGAAGGTAGTGCGGCGGTCATCAGAATTCAATGCATAATTAAGTAGGCATGGCTTAGCGCGCCAGCTTGCCGTGGAAAACTAGAGAAACTGAAATTCTGACTGTGCCGTATCATCCCGTCCGTGCTGGGTCGCACGCCGGCATGACGGTCAAACAAGTGCACTTGAATCATCTCCCTCCTTGTCAATAATGATTCCAAGGATTTAAACGGCCCGCAACAATTAAAGCACATCTTTTTTCACATCAGTTAGCTGCCTTAATTACGGCCGGTTGCATGCAGGCACTCAAAATCGCTCGCAGCCAGTACGCGGAGCAGCATGCAACGAGTCACAGCCGAGGGCATTAGTTGATGAACTTTAGCTGGGAGATAAGGCATTTGCGAACTCGAATCATCCAGATGAGGTAATCCCTCCTTGTCAAAAATCATTCCACCACTCATCATCTACCTTGGTTGGTGAGATTTTTGAATTAAGCCCTGCAAACTGAAAAAGGACGCAGTACGTGCGTGATCCGGTATTTATTTGTGTAGGATCGAGTAGGTCGTTTTTTGAATTGAGCCCTGCAAACCGGAAAGGAGGTAGTACGTGCGTGATCCGCTATTTATCCGTGTAGGATCAAGTAGGTCGGATGGTGTACGTGTACGGTCGCATTTACTGATGAACATTCACTGGGAGATAAGGCATTTGCGAATGTTTTTGCTGGAAGTTTCTTCAGATTCGCATGGCATTTTCTTCAGAGCAGCTTGTCAGTTTCTTCAGAGGTAGGCATTTTTATTCAAAAACTGCCACTTCGGATCTTGCGTCGCAACTAAAACTGCCAGGAGCGCATTAGTAGGCTAGCTAGTGATCGATCAGTAACTTGTAAACACTGAGCGAACATCTATAAGGAACTGTTAATGCATCTCAATGATTCACATATCATATACAAATATGTAGCTCCAAAAGCAAAGATCAGACACAACTAAAAACAACTAGTACGATTCCCATACATAAGATCAACATTTTAATGCATCTCAATGATTTACAGATCATATACAAATACGTAGCTCCAAAAGCAAAGATCTAGAAAAAAACATATGTTCTTCCTACTAACATGGATGCTTCTCTTGGCCAACATTTAGTATAGACTGAAAGATAAATTTGTTTGCGAAGTCTACAATTCCTCTTGCAAACGTAAGTGGTTTCACCAATAGCTGGAACCATCAGAATGAACCACACATGATGGAGGAACATCCACTGCAATATGATTTGGTCTTCTCTCGATCACACAGCGAGACTATTTTTGGAATACAGACTTTAACTTAGGCAAAATGACGCCCATTGTATAATCAGACCAAAGCAATGAAGCACCTATTGTTGGCTAATAAATAGTACAATACTACTTTTCTGCCGTCCATGAAGTGACTATCCAATCTTTCTATGTCTATTTTCAAATGGCACTGCATGCAGTGACTATACTGTTCTCTTGTGCAGTTCAACCAAAATTGCGGTCACTTTGTGTGTTTGCCAAATAGCAACGGGCAGACATCTCTGTGTGCAAAAATATCAAGCAGCTAGTAACAATATACCCCACCTTGTATTTTCGGATTAAACATGTCTCGTCCGCTTAGCATCTTTCATGTTTTGCACTGGACAATTTGATACAGTCATGTTTTGCCCTAGAAAATTTCATACTTAATTGATTTGCTTGTTCAGAGCAGAAATATAGCGCCTATTCTTCATTAGACCAAGGATATCCATATTTGCACTGATGGAAGAGGTGAAATCGATACAACCAGAATTGAGCATCCAATTATTGAATCCTGTCCTGCACCTCCAATGTAGGTCCACCCTGCCAATAAATTCACATGCAAACCACTAGTATTACTATCTAATGATAGTACAAAAAGAGTAGCAAGATAGTAGCAAACCATGTACCTTCTTAATGAACAGCTCATAGTGCCACCAATTGGATATAAAGGTTTGGAAGAAAACATGCTCCTAATGTTGAACCAGTTGGACAGTTCCACTAAAATCAAGCATCTCTGTTTCCATAGATATTGAAAGTGTGATTACTATAAAAGTGGCACTAGTTGAAGCATAGAATCACAAATATAAGCATTCCAATTTCTTAATGGGAAAAGGTTTCTATAAGCTCTAGCACTGGAAGACTTCCATAAGCTCTAGCACTGGAAGATTTCTATAAGAATTAACAATACAAAATGTAAAGGTAACAAGTTTTAGCATTGGTATACTAGCTGTGCAAGAGCATTAAACCAAATACAAAAGTCTGAAGGTAACTAGCATTATTAACTAATGACAATATTAAAAAATTGCAAACCATGTACCTTCAAGGTAAATATCATTTCGAACTCGGGTGAACATGAAAATTTGCTATCCCAATCTTAACAAAGGTGTGGCTAGCTTTACTGGCAGTATTTGAGTGAACTCTACACCCTCTATACCAGTGCTGAAACTTGTTGCACAGCTAGTATACCAATGCTGAAACTTGTTGCTCTGGGAAAGCTTGCCACACCTTATATATGTCGATACGCTAATGCAACACCATTCAAATAGTACATATATACACTAATCCACTGGCTTGTGGAACAGTGGAGTATTTTTTTTATTACGGGGTAGAGTATAATGGTTTTACTGAACTGATCTCCATAAGCTAGCACTTGAAGATTTCTATTAGCATCAACAATACAAATGTAAAGGTAACTAGTTTCAGCATTGGTATACTAGCTGGCAACAACATTAAACCAAATACAAAAGTCTGAAGGTAACTAGCATTATGAAATAACGATAGTATAATTTTTTTGCAAACTATGTACCTTGAAGGTATATATCATTTCGAACTCCAGAGGACCTGAAAATTGCTATCCCAATCTTGATAGTCCATTAAACATAAAACTTGACCAACCGAATCAAAGAAAACAGCCAGATAAGGAGGTGCCCACTCTTGACCTTTCCTCTTGTCTTCATAATTTTTTATGCAGTTTAACCAAAATAAAATGACATCAGCGCCTTGACATTTTGGTGACACTGTACAAAAAAATTGACTTATATCATGAAAGTGAGGTATGTAATCTATAAGCATTAACAATGCAAAAATCTGAAGGTAGTAACAAGTTTCATCGTTGGTATACTGGCTGTGCAACAACATTAGAATGCCTTAGCTAAAAATCTTTAATACATCCACAATCAATAGCTAACCCTGAAATAATCCAGAGATATTAAATGGCATTGCTTAAATTTATCAATGGCATTAGACTGAGTGCGGCATTAGTTAAATGTGGCATCACTTTAGCAGTAGCATTGGTTGACTTTAACGCTGGATTTATACTAACAGCAAAAAAGTGGCAATAAGAGCATGGGAGACCCATTCGGACAGTGGGCGCACCAGTACGATGTACCTCCACGGACGCATAGAGTGGTGAGGGAGGTATGGTTGCCCAGAGCAACAAATATCAAGGCATCATATTTGGATTACGTTCCATTTTTGTTATGTTCAGCCACCTTTTTCCTATGTGAGGACAACAAACCGATCGACCTGGTCATTCTCTATTGCGATTTCATGCCTTTCTACCCTTCTTCAACCAAAAGACACGAGACTCATTCCTTAGCTACTGATTTTCCCCTTTTCAACCTAGATGCGGGTTCGATGCCTACTCTCTTGGATAGTACAGTCTCCCTTCCTTTCCTTATTCAACCCAGACATGGATTAGTCTGCATGAAGTAGGGTTTCCTTTAATAGTGCAAATTAAGGTTTTTTTCTGCGTGACCAGCAGAGCAGAGGATAGCAAATTGGAAAGATGGTGGAGTGGAAAAAGATACACATGCAGCGACGTGGCAGATGGGGCAATAGAACAAGGGTATGGTTCGAAAAGAGGTAGCATACCCGAGGGTCGGCAGGAAGTGGCTTCACTCGTGGTCGTCGTCCTCCGCATGCACTACGACACCGAGCTTGGGGACGGAGGCCATCCCGCGCGGGCACTAGGTCTGAGAGGACGACCTTGTCGTCAGTGCGTGACCTCGCTCACCGACGACGAGTGTGTCAACGCTGCACGTCCTTTTCTTCCCCGGTAGATCTATGACCACCGGTGAGGAGGGAGAGAGAGGTCGTCTTTTTTAGATCTGGAGAGAGGGTGATAGTGTGAGAATCAAGTGGGCAGCCCTTAGCAAGAAACCTCTCACGCTCCAGCCTATATATCTTTTTTATACTACTAGTACTAGAGGTGGAGTAGTGGTAGAGTATTTTATTTATTTTCTCTACAAACAGTACCAGTTAGTCGTGCTTCAAAACTGAACGGTACGCCATTAAAAAATAAAGGTCGATAACTAATGCGGCACCTCGGGCCAATGCGGCTAGATCGCATTTTGCACGAGAAATTACACACCATGTTTCGTTGACATGTGGTCCTGTGTACCAGATGAATGACTCCAAGTTCGACCGCCGTGATGCTAGGTGCGAGCCAAGGAACACCGTTGGAGAGACCCCCCTCATAATTTTCCTACATTGGACGTTTGATTCATGGGATAGAATGCAATAGGACTTTTTTCCTATGTAATCATGTTTTAATTGACAATCTAGCATCCACTCCAACTTTTGTTTCACTTCCTTTAATCCTATGAAGAGAGTACTTGCTCTAAATGATGTGCCGCCGCAAGAGCCGCCTATATTAATTAACCATGCTCTAAAAAGGTGGACCAGCTTTGGCTATAGTAGTACTTTAGGTTTTTTTGCGGGTGTAGTAGTACTGTAGGTTAGTAGGTGACCTTGCGCTTGGATCTTCTCCTCTTCCAGAAGTCGAACAATAATGATGGTACTACTTCTGGCAATCAGACACCAAATGAACTGCTGCACGTCCACTGCTTGTAAGCAAAAGTTTCTCCTCATGCTGCGAGCCACCGCGCATGCGTTGGCGAGGGAGAAGGCGTAGTAAGCAAGCTTCTCATCGTTCTGTGAGTTGACGGGACACATCAAAGTTACGTATTTATTAGTATTCTCTTCAAAAAGGGCCGACCATGTCCATGGCTACCATCCCGTTCTCTGTCATTGAGTACGTGCACTATTCACGTGCCATCGAGGAGAAAAAAATATTGCGTAGTACTAGGTGCCATCGAAGTGCACGACTCACTTACGCATTGCATATCTCCATTTTCTTGCATGACACACCACCTTGATGCTAGATGTCCCGCGTGTCATGGAGGCATATAGTATGATTTTGTAAAATGGAGGCATATAGATGTCCCGCGTGCCGGCAACAGGATGAACAAAGCTCATGTCTTAAACGAAAGAGTCGAAGAACATAGATCCCCGACGACCGAGAAGGAGCTACAAACCTCGGGGTGGAGCGTCTGCACTCATAATATTTTATATTATTCAGCGATAACTAATGCGGCACCTCGGGCCAACGCGGCTAGATCGCATTTTGCATGAGAAATTACACACCATGTTTCATTGACATGTGGTCCCGTTCCAACATGTCAGTCACACGACTGTCACATCCCTAGTCTGTGCTTGCATGAGGACTAGCTAGAGTGTGCATCATGTTTAAATTTCCCAGAAAACTTGAAATGGGGATGACAGAAACCCCAGCACCCCTCTTAACTCAACTAGGGTTTAATAAAATCCTTTGCAATGTACCCAAAATGCCCTTCAAAAATGTTCATCATCTTTGCCTTGGTCTTAAACCTCTGACAAAAATGGTGCACAATTTTCTCGGACATCCCAAGGTCACTGGATTAAATCATATTGTATTTGCATTTGGGCATTTAAATGCTATAAAATACTTTAAATGCCCAAATAATCATAAACCAAAATGTTCCATGTTGCTTATATTTTATACAATGGACATGAGTAGTTTCATGATTTGTAAAAATGTTCTAGCATTTTTAGTAAATCAACACAGTTGCAGAAAAAGAGAAACATAAATTAAATTAGAAAAGAGGAGAGAGAGAGAGAAACTCATCTGTCGGCCCAGCTGGCCGGCCTAGCCCAGCAGCCGCTTAAAGCAGCTGCTTCCTCTCGCCAGGCAGGCAGAGAGGAGCACGCCGTCAAGCCTGCGCGCGCCACACAGCTCCTCGCCGCTCTGCTTCACCCCCTCGCCACCACGACGCCCTGGACGGTCTCCACGTTGTCGCCCGAAGCCTCTGGACACCGCACTTCCCCCCTGCCTCTCTCACTCGCCCTCTCCCGCCATGGACGACGCGCCCGCAAGCTCACCGCCATCGTAACCGCGGCCACCATCCTCCCCTCGCCTCCTCGACGTGCCAGCAAGCTCCGCCACCGTCTGCTACACCGTCCCGCCGAGCCACGCGACGCAGGGAGCCCTGCAACGTCGCCCACGCCGTCTTCCCGAACTCCGGCCACCCGAGATCGCCGGCTCTGCTTCAACCGCTCCGGTCCTCCTCCGAGCTCGCCAAGGTCACCGTCGCACCCGCCGTGAGCTGCGGCACCTCCCTCCCCTCTCCTTTTTCTCCCTCGTGCGCCGTAGCCACCGCACCATGGTCGACCGCACGCGCCGCCGCATGTGCTCGCCGCCGACGTGTCTCCGGCCACCTAACGGCCTGGCCGTCATGCCCATTGTCCTCACCGCACCGCGTACGCCCCGTAGGAGCTAGCCCCGTGCCCCCATGGCCACCGCAGCGTCGACCCCGAGCTCCGGTCGCCGCAAACATCGTCGCCGGCGACGTTCTGACCATCCCAGGCCACGCCACGACCACCACTCGACGCGGACGAGCGTCCGCATCACGCAGCCCCTCTCCGCCATTGATTTGGTCGCCGGAGGACCAAATCCGAGGCGCTCCGCCGCGTCTGGCCTTGCCGGCGACGAGCCACTGGCGAGTTTGACTCGCTGACCAAGGGGTTTGACCTCCCCCTGTGCCACTGACAAGTGGGCCCAGCCGTTGACTGTTTAGTCTTAGGTCTAATTAGTTCTAAACTAACCCTGTTAGTTAGGGTTGACCCACTGACGTGTGGGACCGACCCTGTTAGTCATTAGTTAGTTTAAACTAACCTTTTTAGTTAACTATGTTAGACTGACGTGTGGACCCCACATGTCAGGTTTGACCTGGTACATCCATGTTGACCTGCTAACGTCAGCATGAAGTCATGCTGACGCAGTAAATATTTTCTGGGATTTAAATAAATGAGAAATGATTTATTTATTTTCAGAAAATGCCCTAACTTCAAAAAATCATATAAATTCAACAATAGCTCAGTTGAAAAAGATTTATATATGAAAAATGATCAGAAAAATCCAATCTATCCATTGGTACTAGTTTCATGCATGTTAAAGCAGGTTAAACTTGCTATTCATATCAATACATGATAATGCACTTTGAATAATAATAACTTGGGCATGAATTTGAATCTTTGATTCAAATAATCTCAAACCTTTCTGTTTATAGTTGCATTAGCTCAAAACACATTCATCTTGCCATGTCATAAGCATGCATCATATTGTTGCATATTGTTGTGTATTGATTGTAGTACCGGTATTCTCCGTGGTAGGTTCTGCTCCCGAGGATACATCTGCGTATCCAACTGAAGAGCAGTACCCGTCAACCAATCTGTCAGGCAAGCAACCCATTGATCATTCCGATACAAACCCATCTTCTCGCTTCTGCTCTCTTTTACTGCATTAAGGCAACGGTGTGTGAACTGCTGTTTGCTGCGGTAGTTGAACCCCATTCCTTTGCATGACCTATCATTACCACAGTAAATAGTTGAAACCTACTAGCATGTGTAGGAGTTGATAGAGCCATGTTGATGTGTTTCCTACCATACTATACTTGTTATGGCTGCTATGCTTAGAGTTGTGTCGGGTCTGGTTCATCTGGGTGATGGATCAGAGTAAAATGATTATGTCTGGAAATGAGAGTGAAGTGTGGAATATGTTTTGGTAAAGGTATCGATGAAAGGCCATGTAGGAGTACATGGTGGGTTGTTTCATTGGAACCGTCCATAGGATCTGAGATCTGTATGTGTGATTTAAGATCAGCTACTACCACACATTGGGCCCTGAAATATGACGCTGCTCGACTTATTGACTGCCCTTGTCCTCTGTCCAGGAGTTGCAACTAGTTTCTGGTGTCTGTAGTTTACTGGTGGTCGTGCGCATCGCTGACCCTCTGGTTGGGCTGTGACGCGGCAGGTACGTGGCCCGGTGTATCGAGTCGCCCGTTTGGTGGCTCGGGAACCCTGTACACATCGTTTGGGGCCGTGAGCGACAGCCCGGCCGGATCACCCCACGGATGGAACCCAAATAGGCGATAAACCTGGACTAGAGACTTGAGTGGTAGGTTAGGTCGTGGTCTACACCCACGTTGGCTTTCGCTTGAAGTCTGCCGAGCACATGTCGTGTGCAGACGCTAAGTGATGGAAACATGTGTGAAGAAGTACACCCCTGCAGGGTTACCAATCTATTCGAATAGCCGCTGTTCGCGGTTAAGTACCACTTGGTTCCTTTTACAGTTCATAGACAAGTTAATGGTTACTCCTAAAAGTCTCAAGACAAGTGTGAGTACCGTGGATGGCCCTTCCGTAGGATGACGGGAGAGGATCCACGGTAGTGTATTGTTGTGGTGAGTAGTGGACTCGTGGGCGTTGTCTCATCTTTGCAATCTACTGAGAGTTGTAGTATTGGTTAGCCAAGAGTCAGAGCTGGCTTGCTGCAATAAACTCCACTACCCTTGTTGATAATGATGCATGTATGATAGGTTCTGATGTAAGTCTTGCTGAGTACCTTTGTACTCATGTTTGCTTAATAACTGTTGCAGAGGAGAACCTTGCCCCCTCTAATGGGTTCTACATAGACGTTGACGTCGACCAGTAGCTTGCTACCCAGACGGCGATCTTGAACTTGTGAAGGGCCTTGTAGATAGTCAGGCTACACCAAGCCTGCTTTCTTTCCAAGTTGTCTGTACTCAGAAAAGTTAGCTTCCGCATGTGCTTGTATGCTTGTATGACTTGTGTGTTGGGTCATGTGACCCCTACCTATATGGATATGTTATGTATGGCTCTTCAGAGCCTCTTAAATAAAGTACTTTGAGTCATATAGCTCTGTTGTGATGCAATGTTGTATTTGCACATATTGAGCATATTGTGTGTATGCTATTGCAATGCTTGGTATGTGTGGGATTTGACACCTAGTTGTTTACCCTTGGTAGCCTATCTTACAGGGAAATGCCTCCTAGTGCTTCCACTGAGCCTTGGTAGCTTGCTACTGCTCCGACACACGAAGGCTCGCTGGCATGTGTCCTTCTTCGTTCCTGTGTTTGTCCCTTAGGGGAAATGTCACGCGTTGTTCCTTTAAGTCCATGTAGCTTGCTATGACTTAGATTCATACGTTGATGACCGACACGTTCATTGCTTGGTCATGTATGCCTGTCTCTGTAATTTAGTGCCACTTTATTTTATAACTAGCCATGTTGGCCCGGGTTCTCTGTCATATGGATGCTGGCGACACTATCCTATACGTGTGCCAAAATGTGCAAACGGTCCCGGGCCAGGTAAGGTGGCACCCGTGGGGATACCGTGCGTGAGGCCGCAAAGTGATATGGTGTGTTACATGCTAGATCAGTGCGACTTAGGATCAGGGTCTTGACAGCGTTGGCATCAGAGCCGGACTGCCTGTAGGTTCTTCAAGCCAAACTGGTCGATGTTGAGTCTAGAAATTCTTAGTTATATGTAGGGGAATTGATTGTGGAAGGGAACGTAAGGCTCTTTTTACTCCTTTACCTTATGCCCTTCTGATCTGAGTCAGCCTATTCTTTCCACGGGGGTTAAGGACTAGGCCTCTCATCTTTACTAGGTTCACGTGTTACTAATCCGTAGACTCTTAGGATTGTTGGTTTCAAGCCTCAGTTCAATTTCTACCTTTCCAGTATGTTGATTAGTTGGACCTGGAACCTTGATATGATGTTGTTGAGTGGCTATGCTATCATTTGTATGATGTCTCAATATCTTTTTTGAGCATTTACAGCTGTTATGCTGCCCGATTTCTTCTAGAAATTCTAATGCCTTTGCATTATCTCGTGTTTCAGATGTCATACCGCACCCCTCATCAGGTGGTCCGTCTGACCCGATGCATTAATGTGCCATGTCACTCGGCCATGTTGGTCCATGTGTTGACCGAGACCGGCTACCGTTGGTATCCCGAGTATACCGTGGAGGAGCAGTACTGTGATTTCAACCAGAGCCAGTACTTCTGCACAGTCCGGATATATCCCTCATATCCCAGAGCTACTGACCCCATCCACTGGACATATGGACTCGGGGTTACCATCGAGATGGCAGTGCAGGATGCCGCTTACTCGATGATGACTATCATTCGGGCTAGGCATGCCTTGTTGCTGAACACTAAGTTCTGCTACATGCCAGCCTCACTTCTTGGAGAGGAGGGCTACTACACCGGTCTGTACACTGATGCCGCTCATGAGGAGCCGCTACTTCAGACTACCACACAGATGCTGGAGGATAGGGACCATGAGGTCCGTGCCCTCCGGATGGAGCTTTATAACACTCGAGCCAACCACTGGGCCACTCTAACATGGCTTGCACATGCCGTGCAGGCCGGATATCTGGATATGCGGGATTTGTACCCCATGCGGTCTCTTCTGCCAGACCGTATGGATTGGCGTGATGTTGGGGGCATTACACCTCCACGTGGGCGTCGTTTACCACCACCAGCGGGACCGAGGCCGCATCCGTGTCCCTATGGTCCACAGTCTCCAAGTGCTCGAGAGTTTCCAGATCCTCATGTGCCACTTCCAGGCTACGGGGGTAATCTTTACGAAGATTACTACGGAAATATCTGAGCTAGACCGTGGCAGTAGTAGTATCTTAGTAGTTGTATTTCCACAGTCCTGCGTGTCTTGTGGGATATGAATTAGTGTGTACTGAGTTCCGGAGGCGTAGATAAATGATGTATAGGAGCTTGGAATGCCTCTGATGAGATGTATCGTCTTTCACCGCAGTTATACTTTAGCCTTGGCTTGTACTAAACTATGTACGGTGTGTATGACCAATGGTGTATCTATGACAGTTTCTATATTACCATGTCGTACAGATGAACATCTCTGCATTCCGTGTCATCCATTATATTCTGCACTTCTATGTCAAAGTTTTGCCATCCTTGTCTAAACCGTTGTTTTGTTTTCCTAGGATGGTCAACACTCGCAGCACCCCTGCTGCTCAGGAGCAGGGTGAAGCTAGTGTGGCTAGGGATGAGAATCTGCCTCAACCACCCTCCTTGGCTGACGTCATGCTGGAGGCAGAAAGGAACAAAAGAGAGACCAACCGTCTGTTGGAACGCATAGAGCAGAATACTGCTTTTCGCCAAAGGAATGACGTGGTGTCTATTAATGACTTTATCAAGATGTGCCCACCAAAGTTCCATCATTCCGCTGAGCCTCTAGATGCGGATGACTGGCTTCACAGTATCACCAATAAGCTACATTCTACCCGCGTGGCCGAAGCTAATAAGGTTACCTATGCTGCCTACCATCTTGAGGGCCCTGCTAGCCTTTGGTGGGAAAACTATGAAGCTATGCGTCCTGCTGGCCAGATTACCACCTGGGCAGAGTTCAGCTAGGCTTTCCTTGAACATCACATTCCGGAAGGCCTTATGGATCGCAAGCAGGAGGAATTCTGCAATTTCATGCAAGGAAGGCTAACCATGGATGTCTATAGTCGTGAGTTTGGTAACTTGGCACGCTATGCTCCCGAAGAGGTGTCCACCGACGCCAAGAAGCAGGAGAGGTTCCGCAAGGGACTCAGCCCTGAACTTTGCCGAGATCTCTGTCTGCACGTGTGCACCTCCTTCCAGAAGCTAGTGAACAAAGCCATCAGTGCTGAGACAGGTCAGACTGATTATGAAGCCACACGCAAGCATCCCCGTGACTTTGGCTCCTCATCCAGCTTTGGCTCTCACAAGCGCCGTGTGTGGGTTCCAAACACAACTCTCCCACCCAGGTTCACTCCGAGGCCATCCTATGAGGCGCCTCGCCCAACCCAGCAGTATGCACCACCCAAGACTTATGGAGGACCGTCTGCCAATACTGCCCGATGCACTAGCACTGTGACATGCTTCAAGTGCGGAGAACCAGGCCACTACATGTGAGAATGTCCTCAGAACCAGCCAGGAAGGTCCGTTGGCCATGGTAAGCCAACAGGAAAGGTGAACTATGTCAAGCCAACCACCACTGCACGTGGTCATGTCAACTATGTCTCTATTGAGGAAGCTTACGAGGATCCTAACGTTGTCCTTGGTACGCTCCTTGTTAACTGCCATCCGACATCTGTTCTTTTCGATACTGGAGCATCTCATTCGTTCATATCTGAGAGCTATGCTCGAAGGCACCACATGACATTTTGTGACATGCCCACCACCACGGAAATTCAAACAACTAGCTCTAGATGGCAAACCTTTAGAGTAAGCCATGGTAATGTAATTCTTGTCGATAGACTTGTTTTTCTTGCATCCCTAATAGCTCTCAAGTCCTCGGACATAAACATCATCTTGGGTATGGAATGGATGATAGCTCATTACGCTAAGATTGATTGCTACATCTCGGTGTACAAAAAGGGGGGGGGTACACTTTTTGTACCCCTATGACTGTGCACGGGCAGTCTGAGCCACGGGCATCGCCACACCAAGCAAGGCAAGGGAGGTAAGCTAGGGTAAGACCGAAGCTCGATGGAACTGGAGCAACACCAAGAACAAGACCACAAAGAGCAAAGGGACGAAGCAGGTTCCCCCGGCAAGATCCTTGCGGAGAGCCAGTTTTAGCAGCCCCGGCAAGATCCTTGCCGGGGCCGGCTTCAGCAGCCCCGGCAAGACCCTTGCCGCGGCAACTCGCCCCACGCCTACGGAGCAAATCACCCTTGAGTCCACTGCCCCCATGGGGCAAGGATTCGGGAGACATCCCCGTGGTGGCATGCAGATCTTTGTGAAGACATTCAAGATCAGATACGCACTAAGAAGACGATGACCCTTGGCGGGATCCCAGCCAAGGAAGACCACAAGACCTCCGGCAAGCACCTTGCCGGGGATGGCAGCAGGCGCCGCGGCAAGACCCTTGCCGGGGCCTCGGCAAGGCCCTTGCCGAGGACATCCGCGGGGCCACCATCAGGCCCACGCCGACTAAACTTCCACCGCCTTACGTAGCTGCCGACCCAACCAGCTGGGTAGGCACATGCATGGCGACATGCAGATCTTCGTGAAGACCCACCATTGCGCCACCTCAGCTGCCTGCCTACCTACATGGCATCTCAGGCATCGCTGGCCAGGGCGCGTGTCGACACAAGAAGGAGCGGCGACGGACAAGACGGATATCTCCCCCGTCCCCGATAAAGCAAGGACAACTAAGCAAGATGCATTAAATGCGCCTTGTCATGTAATGCGAGGGATAACCTCGCATCACTGTACCCTTTCCACCTCCTGTTTGCCACTGTGGCAACCCCTTTTCCCTATAAAAGGAGGCCCGAGGCGACAGGAGGAGGATTCGGCTTTTTGGAGCTCCTCACGCCCCATAGCTAGCTAAAGAATACAAACATACAATCCACCAAGGCAGGAGTAGGGTTTTACGCATCCTCGCGGCCCGAACCTGGATAAACGAACCGTGTGCTATCTGTTTGATCCACTCTTCTCTCAACACCCCGCCCCGCAACCGTAGTAGGGATTCTTGTGATCCCACAGGTGTCGTTCCCAATACGCTGACATCTTTGGCGCACCAGGTAGGGGGTCGCAGTTGTGAGAATCGGCTTTAGCAGTTAGTTCGACGCTTCTTCATCATCATGGCGCACAATAAGAAGACGACGATGGTGGTTGGCCAGTCGAAAGCCGGACAGCCCGTCCCGACGCGGGCGAGCAGCGGACCGGTCACGGAAAAGACCCGGGGCGCTGCTCGCGAACACCAACACCGTCCCAGCAGCCGGAGTTTGGGAGGTGGCAATGTTTGTGCGCCTGGTGATGGGCCACACACCACCAAATCCAAAGACGGAGCCAGGCCTTCCGGGGGTGGCGCGGGGCCTTCCAGGATCGCTGCCACATCACCTGAAGGCGACGCAAGGGCCTCCATGACTCCCACGCCGGCGCCAACAGCACGCTACTCCCAAGAAGCGCGCGACGAACGGTGTCATCACACCGAAGATCCCGGGCGTCGCCGCAGGAAGAGCCCCGAGCGCTACTCCCGAGACGTAGAAGACCTGCCCGCCCGCCGAAACGCTGGTGAAAATGGCATGCGACCGCGGGATCGTGATGGAGCTCCTCCTGACATGGTCGGGGGGTCGAAGCGCGTCGCGGTCCGTGCAGGTTTCGCTACCGCTAACCCCAACAGAAGCCCTGGCGCGCACGCAGTTGCTCCTCGACTTTCCTCCCGTTACGGGGAAACTCAACGAATGGAGAGCCACCATCCGAAGCATTGTCGCGGTCGCCAACAAGGATGAACCAAGTCCAGCGAGGCCCCCGGGTCGACGCTCCGATGGGGTCCCACGCACCGGTGGCGGGAGGACCGGCAGCACCGTGGCCACGGTGCATTCGCCTTCTCCTCCCCCGGTACCGCGTGTGTCGACTCGTCGAGACGTCGCGGGTCACGACATCTCCATAGCGTCATCCGACCCACGGACCCATGGCGATCAGCGTCAAGTTCTTCAGGAGCGAGCTCATGAAGACGCTCGAACCACCATCGAGCGCCGGTGCGGAGCGCGCCACCAGTCAGACAGGCGAGCAGGGCCTGCTGTGAACCGCCCAGCACCAGAGAGCCCTGGAGGTCTACCTTACGAGGTAGGATGTCCGGTTTTTACCCGTGAGCTGCTGCAGTTCGAGTGGCCCACTCACCGCACCTTCAAGCCTGACGTTGGCGAGAAGTACAACGGCAAGACCCACCCGTCGGAGTTCCTCAGCATCTACACCATCGCGATGCAAGCTACCGGAGCCCGCGACGATAAGGTGCTTGCGAATTACTTCCCATTGGCTCTTAAACCCAACGCCATGTCGTGGTTGATGCACTTGCCGGTAGACTCTATTTCCTCCTGGTTGGATTTGTGCCATGAGTTTGTTGGCGCATTTACTGGAGGTCACCAAGCCCATGGCCAAGCAAGTGACCTGCACATCATACCCCAGAAGGAAGGCGAGAGTCTGCGCAAGTATATACAGAGGTTCAGCCAGGTACAGTACAATATCCCCGATGTTCACCCTGCCGCCATCATCAGCGTGTTCCATCAGAACGTGCGTAACCGCAAGATGCGTGAAGAACTGGCGATGACCAAGGTGAAAGATGTGGCGGAACTCTATGTTCTTGCTGATAGATGTGCCCGGGCTGAAGAGGGAAGGAAGTACCCCGGCGAAGATGCCGGCGCGGAAACCGACTCTTCAGATGAGGATACTGCCGCCCCGGCGAAGAAGGGCCGGCACCGCAACATGAAGCGCAAAGGTAAAGCCGTGCTTGTCGTCGAGGGATCTGATGACACCGGCTCCACCAAGAAACCAAGGCGGATGACCCCGGCAAGGAAATTTCCGGGTGTGTCGCCTGCCGGGCCTTGGCGGCTGCCGAAAAGCCAGGAAACTCCGGCAAGCGATACTGCAAGATCCATCACACCAAAGGCCATGATCTCCAGGACTGCCGACAGGTTGAGCTCCTTGCTGAGAAGCAGAGGGCTGAATATGAGAGGCAGGACATGGAGAAGGGCCAGGACGGTGCTGAGGGGTCCGGCAAGAAGCGTGATGGCCAAGCAGGCCGTCGCGGCAAGGATAAACAACAGGAGAGGCCCGCCCAGGGCCGTGACAGAAAGCCAGAAGACGACAATCACGAAGAGGACGACGAATCCGACGACCAAGAGTTTCAGAAAGCCACAGAGGCCATGTGCGTCGATGGCGGTGCCTCGCTGCATACTTCTCACCGCCAACTTATACAGTGGGCGCGTGAGATTACGACGGCTCTGCCCAAAAGCCGCTGAAATGGTCCAGCACGCCTATCATTTTTGACACTGAGGATCACCCTGATCGCACTACTGCGGTCGGGTGCTTGCCGTTGTTGGTTTCACCGACAATACGCAACCTCAAGGTGACAAAGATGCTAGTCGATGGCGGGGCCGGTCTGTACTTACTCTCGCCCACCGTGATCGAGAACCTGCAGATTCCTGACGGAGACCTCGAAGAGACGGGCACGTTTCAGGGGGTCAGCCCGCGGAGAAGTCGGCCAAAGGGGAAGGTCACGCTGCCCGTGACTTTTGGAAGTGATCTGAACTACAGGACATAAAGGATCGTGTTCGATGTCGCTAGGATCCCCTTGCCCTACAACAGGATCCTTTGCCGCCCAACATTGGCCAAGTTCATGGCGGCGTCACACTACACCTACAACACCCTGAAGATGCCAGGACCTGTGACGATCATCACCATCCCCTCCGATAAGAAAGATGCGCTGGTTTGCGCTGACCAAATATACCAACAGGCAGCTGCAGCAGCTGCCGCCACTAGGGCACTTGCTCCTGCCACTGGAGCTCCGGGCGGGAAGAAGAAGAAGAAGACCGGTGAGACCTCGGACACCCACTCCGGCAAGCGCACCTCTTCGGAGTGTAGTGCTCCCGTCGAGGACGTGCCAGAGAGCTCCACCGGCGGAAACAAGAATTCCAGGGCCACACCGCCCGGAACCAAGAAGGTTTCTATCAAGGAGGACGACACAGGAGGGGCTTTAACCATAGGCTCCACCCTTTACGACAAATAGGAAGACGCGCTCGTCACCTTCCTACGGGCAAATGTCGATGTGTGTGCATGGCAAGCATCCGACATCCCCGGCGTTCCCAGGGAGGTGATTGAGCACCACCTTGCTGTCTGTCCTTATGCGCGGCCCGTCAAGCAGAAGGTCAGGAATCAAGCTTTGGAAAGACAAGAGTTCATCACAAAGCATATCCGAAAATTGGAAGCAGCGGGTTTGGTAAGAGGAGTGCTCCATCCAACGTGGTTGGCCAATCCGGTGGTAGTGCGCAAGGAAAATGGGAAGTGGAGGCTGTGTATTGATTACACAGATATCAATAAAGCTTGCCCCAAAGACCCCTTCCTGTTGCCACGCATCGACCAGATTGTTGATTCCACGGTTGGGTGTGACCTGTTGTCATTTCTTGATGCCTACTCCGGCTACCACCAGATCTTCATGACAAGAGAAGACAAAGAGAAGACATCATTCATCACCCCATGTGGTATGTATTGTTTCATACGAATGCCTTTCGGGTTGAAGAGTGCTGGCTCGACATTTCCAAGGGCAGTCCAGATTGGTTTTGAACCCCAGCTCCATAGAAATATGGAGGCTTATATGGATGATATAGTGGTCAAAACCGAGAACAGGGCAACGCGCATACCGGATCTACAAGAGATGTTTGCAAACCTACGCAAGATCAATCTCAAGCTGAACCCTGAGAAGTGCATCTTCGACGTCCCGTCCTGCAAGCTTCTCGGGTTCTTTGTGTCGCAGCGTGGGATAGAGGCCAATCCGGACAAGATCAAAGCTATAGAACAGATTGAAGCACCCAAACGGGTCAAGGATGTGCGTCGGCTTGCTGGCTGCGTTGCCGCCATGAGTAGATTCATTTCCAACTCTGCCGAGCGCACCCTCCCCTTTTTCAAGATTTTGAAAAAGGCAGGCCCAACGGAGTGGACGCGAGAAGCCGAGGCAGCATTGCAAGATTCGAAGAGGTATCTTTCCTCCACGCCAGTACTAGTTGCGCCTAGGACACAAGAACTGTTGCTGCTATACCTGGCGGCAACAAACCAGGTGGTCAGTGCCGCACTAGTGGCGCAGAGAGAAATTGACGACGAGGTGATAGCAGCGACAGAGCCTGATGCCGTTGGTGCAGAGACGACACGGCCGGTTGGAGTGCCGTCAAGGAAGAAAATGATGCAGCACCCGGTCTACTTTGTTAGCTCCCTCTTGCAGGGGGCTAGATCAAGGTACTCCGGTGTGCAGAAATTGCTCTTCGGCCTTCTTATGGCCTCGAGGAAGCTGCGTCACTACTTCCAGGCGCATGAGATCACTGTCGTCACTCGCCTCCCTCTACAACGGATATTGCACAATCCAGATGCAACGGGAAGAATTGTAGAGTGGGCACTGGAGCTGTCCAGCTTTGGCCTCAAGTTTGAAAGTACCTCGACGATTCAGAGCCGAGTCCTGGCAGAGTTCGTTGCAGAATGGACCGCGACGCCTGATGAAGAAGCCCAGGAAACTGCTCTCCCCGGCTAAGAGGCGAGTTGCAACTGGATCATGTACTTTGATGGAGCTTTCTCCTTACAGGGCGCCGGGGCTGGCGTACTGCTTGTCGCGCCCACTAGAGAGCACCTCAAGTACGTGGTCCAGCTACACTTCCCCAAGGAGGTGTCAACAAACAACACTGCCGAATATGAGGGGCTGCTTGCTGGTCTTAGGATCACGGCAGACCTCGGAATCAAGAAACTCATTGTCAGGGGCGATTCATAGCTTGTCGTCAAACAAGTCAACAAAGATTACCAGAGCCCGTTGATGAAGGCCTACGTCGATGAAGTGAGAAAGCTGGAAGAGCGCTTTGATGGTATACAGGCGGAGCACGTTCCCCGAACAGAGAACGACATCGTCGATTACCTGTCAAAGCGCGCTGCCCTCAAGTTTCCTGTGGAACCAGGTTCCTTTGTGCTTCGGCTTTCTCAGCCATCCGTTGATCCATCAACAGAGCAAAACAAGAGGAGGGAATCAGGGCCCGGCAAGTACTTTCCCGCCGAGCTCCCCGGAGCCGCCGGCAAGGATGTTGCCGGGGACACTGAGCCCGCCACGGGACGGCTAGCTCATGCGAAGCATCGAGCTCTTGCCGTCGAGACAGCCGCTCCTTTAGCGGAGGAAATGCCTTTAGTCCTCGCTGTCGAGCCTCAGGCTCTAGCGTGGGCACAACATACCGTCCGATTCCTCCAAACTGGTGAACTTCCTGACGAGCAGGAAGAAGCGGAAAAAGTAGCCCGTCGGTCTGCTATGTACCAGTTCGTCGATGACGTCCTATATAGAAAGAGACCGAATGGCGTGAAATTGAAGTGTATCCCTCCAGAGGAAGGACTGGGGCTATTGGTAGAGATACATGGAGGCATATGTGGATCCCACATAGGGTCAAGAGCCCTTGCCAACAAGGCATTTCAGCAAGGCTTCTTCTGGCCCACCGCCCTCCAGGATGCGACGACACTGGTCACCAGGTGTGAAGCGTGTCAGTTCCATTCAAAGAAACTTCATCAACCCGCTCAAGCCCTTCAAACCATTCCTCTCTCCTGGCCCTTCTTGCTCCGGGGGCTCGACATACTGGGCCCTTTCCCCCGCGCTGTCGGGGGCTTTGAGTACTTGTACGTCGCGATCGACAAGTTCACAAAGTGACCGGAGGTGGAGGCAGTGAGGAAGGTCACAACCCTGTCAGCCGTCAAGTTCTTCAAGGGACTAGTGTGCCGTTTTGGTGTACCCAACAGGGTCATCACCGACAACGGCACGCAGTTCACAAGCCGCACCTTCATGCAATATACCCAAGACCTCGGCAGCAAAGTCTGTTTCGCTTCCGTTGCTCACCCACGAAGCAATGTTCAAGCTGAGAGAGCAAACGCTGAAGTACTGCGAGGCTTAAGGACAAAGACCTTTGACAGGCTGTGCAAGAGTGGAAGGCGCTGGATTGATGAGTTGCGGACGGTTCTTTGGTTGATCAGAACGACGCCTAATCGAGCCACCGGCCAGACACCCTTTGCCCTGGTATACGGGGCAGAAGCAGTTCTCCCCACTGAACTCATATACAGGTCACCTCGAGTGCTCTCTTATGATGAGCTTGAGCAAGAGCAACTGCGCCAAGATGACGCAACGCTCCTTGAGGAAGATTGTCTTCGAGCGGCTGTGAGAGCAACACGCTACCAGCAAGCCTTGCGTCGCTACCATAGCCACAAGGTCCGTGCCCGAAGCTTTGAGGAAGGCGACCTTGTTCTTCGGCGCATTCAATCGGCCAAGAATACCAACAAGTAGACACCGAAGTGGGAAGGCCCTTATCGGGTAACGAGTCACCAGGCCTGGCGCAGTCCGCCTGGAGACCGAAATGCCGTTCCCGTGAGCAACTCCTGGAACATTGAGCATCTTCACAAGTTTTACCCGTAAGGCGCGGCTTGCCGGGCCCCTCGGCAAGCCACCTTTTGTACAAGCCTTGCCAACAAGGCATGAAACCCTTTGTACAAAGCTAGGCCTAGACCCTGAGCATAAATAAATGAAGCGCTGGCGCCCTAATTTATAGCATGCATGCTAGGTCGAGTCTCGTCCTTGGTTAGGGTTGATAGTGCTTAGCGGCGGCTAACCCCTAGCTTAGAGGTCGAGTTTGCATCCCTTTGTCTTTCTTTTCTCTTCTTTGGTTCACAGGACACACAGATATCCTTGCCGAAACCACTTGGGGAGAAGAAAAAGGAACAGACCAGCATCTAGGCCCCGACAAGCCAGTATTGCCGGGTGCTGCAAGAGCAAAGATTCACCCACGGCAAACCAGGGTTGCCGAGGACTGCAACTTCAGATAAGTTCTTCATCCCTTATCATGCATTCCATTATGGACCGAGGTATGTGAAACCTCGTTTCTTTCCTTAAAACTACCATGCTCCCATAACTCTAGGCCCTAGGGCTCGTTCCTAGGACCAAGTTTGGTCGTTGTCGCGGCAGCGACAAGATGAAACAAGGAGCCTAAACCCACTTCATCCCAGCCTCCGTCAAAGGCGTGAGAAAGGTCGAGCGAAGTGGGGGGATGGCGAGGCCTGTTGCTGGGTGAGAAAATGTTTATCTTAGAGATATCAGGGATTTGTTCCCTTTTGTGGGTTCTACCTACGAACAAATGACCCGGCAAACATCCCTTTTTCATTAAAAACATTCCACTCAGGTACAGTCCATAGGGAATGAAAAACATGAACAAGGGGATTACAAGTTTTAAATTTAACAGACGCCCGAAGGCTTACAAACTAAAAAGAGATAAGATGCCCGTAATCCCTTTCTTGTCCCTCTCCTCAGGAGGCAGGTCAATGTCACACCCTGCATTTTGTAACATGTTGTTTGTAACTTTGAAGCATGAAAATTTGGACCAGCAATTTTTTTTAGCATTATTTGGCTTTTATTTGGAATTGAGTTTTCTTCATTTGCTTTTTCATGTGCTCATTAAAGTCAACTATGATCTCTTGTAGATTTCATCTCCTTATCCAAAACTTCTGCCCAATGATCATGCCAAGTTATATATAGCAGTATAGTATTTTCCTACAAAATTAATTTGGCCAAAAAGTATTTTATAAATTTAGTTTTCCAAAAACCCCTAAATTGAGATTTGCACTGCAAGTACTTGATTAAGGGTGTGAAAATTATTTCAAAAGGTTTATTTGAGACCTAGTAGTCATAGGACTCCCAGAAACCACAAAGGTATAATTTTAAAAGCTATTTTCCTATTTTATTTAAAAGCTTTTTCTTAAGGCCAGAAATGGTCTTTAATAGGGGAAAATTATTTAAGTATTTCAAAAATATTTGCCAAAATTCAGAGAGACTCAGAGGACATATATTGTCCATATATAAGAGTTTCAACACTTGGTCATGTTCAAAATAATGGGCTAAACCCTCTAAAACCCTTTCTGGATATTTCAAGCTTTTGAAATATTTACAAAGGAATTTTTCTCCAAAAATTCTAGGGAAATTCTATCATGTCATATATGACATATTTGATGATCTTGCCAAGTCCCATGCCTTGGGAAGCAAGAAAACCTCCTCAAACCCCTTCATAACCATTCTGTCCACATTTGAAGTTGAGCAACTTTACATTGCCAAACTTGTCCAAATGCTCTCAAACTTGGTGCACATGCTAGAATGGCCTAATAAGGCACCTAGACCAAGTGGCACAAGATTTGGAATAGAGCAACTTGATCAGATCACCTCAAAACCGTTTTTGTTCAAATGCAAATTTGAACAACTTTACATTACCAACTTTTTATCTGGAGCCTCAAACTTTGTGAGCATGATCAATACCCCAAATGAGGATGCTACACTAAGTGGTGCATCAAGGGGAGATGATTAGCTTGACTCAATCAAGATGAAACTGTTTCTGTTGATTTCTAGGGTTCACCAAAGTTACATTGGCTAGCTTCTTCAAATGAGCCCAAATTTGGTGAAGCACCCTATTTTCTCATGTCTTTCAACCCTGTCAAGTGCCATGTCAAGTGGACTTCATTTGCTTGATCAAACCATGATCAAACACCTTCTGCAGAAATCTTAAAACCTCCCTTTTGACCACTTTCACTTTTCTCCATAGCCTCTACTTCTTACCGCAGGCCCATTGAGTTACTAGCAACCCCCAGTAACTCCCCCAGCACCTCATCTCCATGATTGAGGGGTGAAACCTCAGCTTTACCTTGCTGTACAGCCCACTTTCATCTTGTTACCATCCCTCTCCCTCTCTCTCTGCACCCCCAGAGCATCCAAGGCCTTGGGGCAATTCTTTACTACTCCCTCATCACCCCAGACACTGTTGGGCACATTGGAGCGGACCAAACCAGCGAGAGCGCGTCGATGCCGGTCACACGCGTGCTCTGGAGCGCGTGAACAGTACTCCTGCACGCTGGCTCGGGCCAATCGTTGATCCCCAATAGCCTCGGGCTCTCCCCTCGCGCCTCCCAACGTGCCTCGACGTCCGCAGCCCCCACCGGTGCTGTCCCCCTCCTCCTGCGCCCTCCAGTGGCCGTCGCCACACGCGCACTGGCCGCCCGCAACGCCCACTCCTCGGGCTCGCACGCGCTCACGGTCTGGAAGCCTCCCCGCTCCCCCTCTCTCCTCTAATGGACGTAGGGCTCGTCCAGCAACACCACTGACACACTTCCGTCGCCTCCCGTGCGCTGTAGCGTCGAGCAGGAGCTCGCCGGCGCACAGGTCCACGGGACCCCGCCGTTTCCCTATATATAGGAGCCCCCGAGCCCTTCTCTCAGCACCAACAGCTTCTCCTCATCCCCAGCAACACCCCAACACTGCTAGTTCATCCCCGAAGAGCCCTAGTGCTCGGGATCGACCGGAGCTCCGCCGCGTCGGGCCGCCGGCGATCTCGCAGTACGGGCCTTCTTCGCCCCTCCTTTGGCTCGATCTAGAACCGCCATGCATCACTGATGCGTTCCCCTCTGTTTTTCCCTTCTGTAGCTGCCGGAAACGAGCCAGCCAGCAGGTTCCCGACGACCCTCCGCCGTCCCACCTCGCCGTCGGCGAACCCGACCTCCCCGGCGTGCCGCACCACCACCACTGCCTCCGCAACTCGACGCTGAACCCGTCCCTGCCCTCCGTTGCCGTCGCCGTGGCCGGAACCAACGCCGGTGAGCTCGCCGTCGCCGTGGCCGTGAGGTTGAAGATGACAGGCGGGCCCTGCCTGTCATCCCCCCACCTCTCTCCCCTCCTCTGAGCCGCTGACCCACGGGCCCCGCCCGTCAGGTTTGAAACCTGACGTGCGCGCGCGCTGGCTCCGTGCGGCCAGGCCGAGCCGTCCGGGCTGTGCACTATGGCCACTTTTGGCCCAGTGCACAGGAACCCTTTTTCTTTTTCTTTTCTGTTAATGTTTCAAACATTTATGCAGAAAAGAATATTGATCCAAATTAAGTATTTCCAACTCCTAAAATCTTGTAATATTCCAACCTATTTAATGGTACTACTTTCATTCAAATCCATGAAACTTTTCTGTACTATTCAAATTTAAATTCAAATTTGAGCAGTATAACTCCTGTTCAAAAATCAATATGTCCTATTCTGCAACTCCAAAACTCCAACTAAGATTTTTCCCCATCTTAGAAAACCCTCTAGTATTTTACAAAAATGAGTTGACATTTTTCTGAGCACTTTGGTTTTTCTATTTTATTTGTATTCTTATTTTTCCGTGGTTATTATGCGACGTATAGATCCCGTATTTGACGAAGTTGCTGTGGAAGAAGAAGGAGAAGGACTAGAAGACTTTGAAGACCAAGCCAATCCAGGCAAGCAGCCCTTTGACCATGATACACTTGTTCTTCGGAACCCGTTGGTTTCCGATGCATGATGATTAGGGTTACAATGGTAACCTAGATGAATTACCATATGATGCATGCTTTATTGTTAATATTGCTATATGCTAGATGACATGCAATAGGTGATCATGATGCTTATATGATACATGACATGATCTTGCTATAGGCTAGATGACTTGCACATGGTTAGTAGTTACAGAAAGTGATGCATGAGTGACATGAACCTCCATGGTTGGAGTCTTTGCACAAAACCCCGTCGGGTGCCATTTATGCCCGAGGGTGATGATGATAATAAGATTGGGTGACCACTTGATGACGAAGTGGTGTGCCAAGGCAGGTGTGTGTGTTTTCCAAACGGATTGGTTGAAGTTGCGACCGTTATTCTAGCCCTACATGTGCAACCACACTACCCCTTATGGGACGGGGATATATTGATTACTTAGGTCGATACTAGCATGGTGCCCGCATTACTAGTGACGGGAAGACTTGAGGTCTTTCCCGGGACGGGGTCGTGCTTGGACAGACGGCCATGACTGTTTTTACAGGGCACCGGACACACCGTTGGTCCCTTCGGGTACGCGTAAACATTGAATTAGGGCAAGTCCCGTGATCTATTGTTTGTACCCCAAAGACCGTGTGCCAACGAGTGGACTCTATGTTAGTGTCGTCTAAGGAAAGGTAATGACCGGGTGCTTACCCCGGGTACTTGTACCGCGGGTCGTGGATGACACGGAAGTTCCCCGGATCTTGTGGGTAAAGTGCGCAACCTTTGCAGAGTGTAAAACTATTCGAATAGCCGTGTCCACGGTCATGGACAGTTGGGTAACCGCTCTTGGGCTACGTCCAATGTTTGCAAAACCATGCGTGTGTGTGTGAGTCAAGATGGTGACTTGACTCGATGAGATGAATTATATTCATGTTGATGTCGGTAACCTGTTCTCGAGGTTACACGAGGTTATTGATGCATAAGCTAGATGACAACATATTGTTCTAGCCTCCTGCTAGATCGTTCATTATTATTCAATTGCATTGTTACTTGAACCACATCATGGGTTGCTTGCGAGTACATTCAAAGTACTCATTGGCTTGCCACTGGTTATTTAATTGGCCAGGCATGGAAGAGCAGGATTATGAGGAAGAGTTCTTTGGAGACGACCATGCGAACTAGGACGCTATCCCAGTCAGAATGCCTGTAGGGTTAAGGCAGATGGCATGGGTCCTACCCGTTTTATCGAAGACTTCCGCTACTTGAGATATTTGCTATTTAGCCCGTGAGGCTCTATCTATGTAAGACTTGGCCATAATGGCCTTAAATTCGTGTAAAACTATTTGTATGGATGTAAGACTCTTGTTATTTCAGCTTCTGTGTGTTCAGTGAGCATTGATCTCTGGGATCACTGTACACGTGCATTCGGTGATCTCGACTTCCAAGTCGGGGTCCCCACAGTCAAGGAGGCGAGAAGGGAAAAAGGAGCGCCTAGGCGAGCTACGGGTGGCAGAAGACACCAAGAGAACATCTTGGTGGCCGCCCAAAGGCTGGATCATGATAGCGGCGCCGGAAGCAGAGCTCGAAGATGAGGCGGTAGGACGTCAGTACGCGTCGGAGGCATCGGTGCCCGCGTACTCCGACATGACGACCTTGCCGCCCGCCCTCTTCCTCTTCCGCAGCCCCCCCAACGCCAGCCGCCCAAGGGGACGGCCCCGAGAAGTTCAAGGAGCCGGCGACATGGATGATGGGGTCATCGGTGCCACAAGGAGCGGCGCCCGACACCTAGTCGGACCCATCATCCTGCCGCCTACCGCCCTCGTCGTCGCTGCCGCTGTCCTCCTCGTCACTCTCGCTCGAGGAGGAATCTTCGCTATCAGAAGAGCTCTCCACGCAGCACCTTGCACGAGTCCCGAAGTGCCCGAAGACCTTGACGGAAAGAAGCCCACCCTCCATCAACTTAAAATGGAGAGTGAGCCCATCCGTCAAGCTGTGGATACGAGCAAACATCTTCCATCCCTGACGAAGATACATCACATGAGGAGTAGGGAAGTCGACGCGGACCCGCGTGCCACTGATCCCGCAGCCCCTCATGTGCAGCCGCAACAACTCCGGCGGATATAGCTCCATCTCCCGCGCAAATGGAGTTGGGAGACGAAGGCGACGGCGCGGCGGCCGGCGCAACCTGACGAAGAACTCTCAAGGGTCGTCCCAACATGGCCCCCCATTGGAGGAGGAGCTGCTGGCGGGGGCGAGGCCGGCGGGCCACCCCGTCCTCCTCTTCCCCGAGCGCCCCGGCCTCGCCCACGGCCTCGCCCCCTCCCCCTTCCCCTCGCGGCCGGCTTTGCCACCGCAGGTGCAGGAGAAGGAGGGACGTGTTGTCGAGCAGCGACCCTCGCCGCCACCATTGAAGGGCCGGGATTTCCACTCTCCATGACGAACGGAAGAGAGGAGCAGAAGCCGAAGGAGGAAGAAGATGGAAGAGTGCGAGACGCCGTCCCTCCCCCCGCTCTTTATAAAGGAACGGGGTTGGGGCTCGACTGCCACGCTCGGCCAATCAAGACACGGAAGGCGCAGGGAGCCAGGACCGACCCGCCGCCCCAACCAGCGATGGCCCGGTTTCCCGCCTCCACTATTCGCCACCCCAAGCGCATGGGAGGCACGTGGCAGACGTGCAGAACCGAGGGGACGGGTGAGGCCACCTCTCCCCACCCCGTGATCGTGGGGAGTGGACGCCTTGAATACCGCGCCTCGGCCCCATTCAGTAAATGAGCCGCGCCTCCACGCCTCCCTCCGTTTATGGGGAAGGCCCGAACCGCCCCTTTACTACGACGTGACGCATGCCTGCGGGAACCAACCCCACGCATGCCGCACACGTCACGCACACCCCTCCACACCGCGCCACGCACGCGAATCGTGGAGGCGCAGCGCGCGAAAAATCTTACCACGGTAAAAACCGTCCCGCCTGCCCGCGCACTATTCTGGGCCTAGCCGAACAACGCATCGCGCTTATGTGTGGCCCAGGCCCGGGGGCTCCTGTTGGTGTACAAAAAGGGGGTACACTTTTTATACCCCTATGACTATGCATGGGCAGTCTGAGCCACAGGCACCGCCACACCAAGCAATGCAAGGGAGGTAAGCCAGTGTAAGACCGAAGCTCGATGGAACTGGAGCAACACCAAGAACAAGACCACAAAGATCAAAGGGACGAAGCAGGTTCCCCCGACAAGATCCTTGCCGAGAGCCAGTTTTAGCAGCCCTGGCAAGATCCTTGCCGGGGCCGGCTTTAGCAGCCCCGGCAAGACCCTTGCCGCGGCAACTCGCCCCACGCCTACGGAGCAAATCACGCTTGAGTCCACTGCCCCCATGGTGCAAGGATCCGGGAGACATCCCCGTGGTGGCATGCAGATCTTTGTGAAGACATTCAAGATCAGATACGCACTAAGAAGACGACGACCCTTGGCGGGATCCCAGCCAAGGAAGACCACAAGACCTCTGGCAAGCAGCTTGCCGGGGATGGCAGCAGGCGCCGTAGCAAGACCCTCGCCAGGGCCCCGGCAAGGCCCTTGCCGAGGACATCCACGGGGCCACCATCAAGCCCACGCCAACTAAACTTCCACTGCCTTACACAGCTGCCGACCCAACCAGCTGGGCAGGCACCTGCGTGGCGACATGTAGATCTTCGTGAAGACCCACCATTGCGCCACCTCAGCTGCCTGCCTGCCTACATGGCATCTCAGGCATCACTGGCTAGGGCGCGTGTCGACACAAGAAGGAGCGGCGACGGACAAGACGGATATCTCCCCCGTCCCCGATAAAGCAAGGACACCTAAGCAAGACACATTAAATGCGCCTAGTCATGTAATACGAGGGATAACCTCGCATCACTGTGCCCTTTCCGCCTCCTGTGTGCCACTGTGGCAACCCCTTTTCCCTATAAAAGGAGGCCCGAGGCGACCAGGAGGAGGATTCGGCTTTTTGGAGCTCCTCATGCCCCATAGCTAGCTAAAGAATACAAACATACAATCCACTAAAGCAGGAGTAGGGTTTTACGCATCCTCGCGGCCCGAACCTGGATAAACGAACCGTGTGCTATCTGTTTGATCCGCTCTTCTCTCAACCCCGCGCCCCACAACCGTAGTAGGGATTCTTGTGATCCCATAGGTGTCGTTCCCAATACGCCGACACTACACTAGGACTGTTCAACTTACACACCCATCCGGCAAGACAGTCAATGTTTTGGCCCGAATGGCTGAACGTCAGCTCAACTCTCTTAATATATCCCAGTAGTCTGTGACTTTCCGGATGTCTTTCCAGAAGAACTGCCAGGTGTTCCACCTTACAGAGATGTAGAGTTCGTGATAGATCTTGTTTCAGGAATTGTCCCAATCTCTAGAAGACCCTATAAGATGGCACCCTTAGAACTAGCTGAGCTTAAGAAACAACTCGACGAGTCCTTGAAAAAGTGTTTCATACATCCTAGTTCTTCTCCTTGGGCTTGTCCCGTCCTCTTCGTCAAGAAGAAGGATGGAACAGATCGGATGGTTGTAGACTATCGACCTGTTAATCTGGTCACCATAAAGAACAAGTATCCGCTCCCCAGGATCAACGACCTGTATGATCAGCTCGCTGGATCCTCAGTATTTTCCAAAATGGATTTGAGGTTGGGCTACCATAAAATCAAAATCAAGAACGGGGACATTCCCAAGGCGGCCTTTGTTACTCGTTATGGCCAATACGAGTACACCGTCATGTACTTCGGGTTAACCAATGCCCCAGCCACTTTCTCTCGGCTAATGAATTCTATATTCATGGAGTACTTGGATAAATTCGTCGTGGTATACCTTGATGATATACTCATTTACTCCTAGAACAAGGAAGATCATGCCGAGCATCTAAGGCTGGTATTGACGAAACTTAGAGAGCACCGCCTTTATGCCAAATTCTCCAAGTGTGAATTCTGCTTGCCAGAAGTGACCTATTTAGGTCATGTAATTTCTGGTAAGGGTATTGCTGTCAATCCTGAGCGAGTTCAGGCCGTCCTTGACTGGACTCCACCTGAATCGGTCAAGCAAGTTAGGAGTTTCCTTGGCTTAGCGAGCTATTGCCGACGCTTTGTCGAGAATTTCTCCAAGGTTGCTAAACCTCTAACTGAACTCCCCAAGAAAGATAAAAAGTTCGAGTGGACCCCATAGTGCAAGTTCAGCTTTCAGGAACTGAAAAGACGCCTGACATCTGCTCCCTACTAGTACCACCAGATTTCTCCAAGGACTTTATTATCTATTGCGACGCCTCGCGACAAGGACTAGGTTGCATACTCATGCAAGATCGTAAAGTGATTGCCTACGCATCTCGACAGTTGCGTCCACATGAGGATAACCATCCTACACATGATCTAGAGCTTGCAGCTGTAGTCCATGCACTCAAAACATGGCGACATTACCTTCTTGGTAATCGCTGTGAAATCTTCACTGATCACCAAAGTCTGAAATACATCTTCACCCAACCGGATTTGAATCTCAGGCAAAGACGTTTGGTTGAGTTGCTCACACGAATTATGGATAACTTACACCCCTGGGAAGGCCAATATCATGGCTGATGCACTAAGTCGTAAGTCTTATTGTAACAACCCGATGTTACAACAAGGGCAACCACTTCTCCACGAGGAATTTCGTAAGCTTAACCTTCACATTGTTCCTCGAGGATTCCTTTCCACCTTGGTGGCGAAACCTACCCTTACGGATCAAATCATAGCTGCCCAGAAGCGTGATAAGGGTATATCCCGACTCCAAGAGAGCATTGCTAGCGGAGCTGCTAAAAGCTTCTCTATGGATGATCGAGGTGTTGTCTACTTCGAGAATCGCTTGGTGGTTCCCAAGAAACAACAACTACGGCAGTTGATCCTTAAGGAGGCTCATGAATGTATCAGGACTAGTAGTACCAAAATGTATCAGGACCTACACCAGAGGTTCTAGTGGACTAGGATGAAGAGAGAAATCTCTCAGTTCATTGCTAACTGCGACGTTTGCCGTCGAGTTAAAGCAGAGCATCAACGGCATGCTGGCATCCTTCAACCTTTAGCTATTCCTGAATGGAAATGGGATAAGATCGGTATGGACTTCATCACCGGATTTCCTAGGACCAGGAAAGGGAATAATGCTATCTTCGTCGTTATCGACTGCCTCTTTAAAGTAGCCCATTTCCTGCCTGTTCGAGAGAGTATA
The DNA here is from genome assembly GCA_902687465.1 of Secale cereale. Lineage (NCBI taxonomy): Eukaryota > Viridiplantae > Streptophyta > Magnoliopsida > Poales > Poaceae > Secale > Secale cereale. The sequence goes on along the minus strand of LR738715.1, from coordinate 377,835,502 downwards.
ACCGCTAGTCAGCTAGCAGACTTGTATATCTCTCGGATAGTATCTCTTCATGGTGTTCCATTGGAGATTAACTCAGACCGTGGAAGACTTTTCACCTCTCGATTTTGGGAAAGTTTTCAAAATGCTATGGGAACTCATCTTCCTTTTGCACCGCCTTTCATCCTCAGTCAATGTGGGGACCCCGACTCATAAGTCGTGATCACCAAATGCACGTGTACAGTGATCCCTGAGATCAATGCTCAATGAACACACAAAAGATGAATAACAAGAGTCTTACATCCATACATACCGTAAATTATGACCGTTATGGTCAAGTCTTGAATATATCATTGCAGCGGAAATCTCCAATAACAACTTGGACCCATGCCATCTGCCTTAACCCTACAGGCATTCTGACTAGGAAGCGTCCTAGCTCGCATGCTCGTCACCAAGAAATCTTCATCATATCCTGTTCTCTCATGCCTGTCCAATAAAATAACCAATGGCAAGCCAATGAGTACTTTGAATGTACTCGCAAGCAACCCAAGTGTGATGACAGAATAATTATGCAAGGCTCTACTTCTAAATTGGCAGTTTTGCGGAAAGCTGGATTTTCATATGCAAGTATGATCAACATATAACAAGGGCATGCATGTGTCTGCAACAAGTATCAGGAGGTTACAGACATCATTATCGAGAAAGAGTTGTAATCAACTCATGATCAAGCTCATTGTGACTTCCTCAAGAATGACATCAACAATATCACTGAACCGTGTTGTTTTCCAGAAACTTATGGACATAGTCTAAGTAGCACCACCCAACTGTCCTTGACCGTGGACACGGCTATTCGAATAGTTTGACACTCTGCAGAGGTTGTACACTTTACCCACAAGATCCGGGGAACTTCCGTGTCATCCACGACCTGCGGTACCTCAAGTACCCGGGGTAAGCACCCAATCACTATCTTTCCCTAGACGACACTAACATAGAGTCCACTCGATTGGTAGTAACCCCAGTGCCCACATTTCACATCTTAATAATTGTGGAGACTCGCTCCCATATTCATCACATACCACTGACACGGGGTACCAACGGTGTGTTCGGTGCCATGTGAAAATAGTCATGACCGCCTATCCAAGCACGACCTCGTCCCTGGAGTGACCTCATGTCACCCCCGTCACTAGTAATGCGGGCACCATGCTAGTATCAACCTAGGTAATCAATAATGCCCTTTCCCATATAAGGTTAGAGTGGTTGCGCATGTTTGGTTCGGACGGTAATCACACATAAATCTAATCCATCTCTGTAAACAACACTTTCATCAAGCCTCGGTACACTACTTCTTCACCGAGTAGTGCCCTAGTTTCTCATCATCTCCTAGGGGGATTAGTGGCACCCACTGGGTTATTTGCAAGTATGTCAAACCACACTTGTTTCTTTCCATGCATAACCCTGACCCATATTGCGTTGCCAACTACTATAGCATATATATATCTACTCCCACCCACATAACCGTCATAGGAAGGTAGGGTCATGTTTGATGCAAGTTTCAATAGTAAAGTAACAAAGGTACCAACCAAAGTGGTCACCACCTCTACATGATTCCGATGCATTGATAATAAGGTGCTATGAGACATGCATAAAAAGGTTTCTCGAACATGGTCAAAGCGCTACTTGCCTTGTCCTTCCGAGTCTTCAAACCTTCTGGTCCATCTCCGAGTACTCCGTTTATTTCGTCAACTAACGATGGAAACAATCATAATAAGCAACACAACAAAGCAAAAATAAAAGTGCTCTAAAAATAGGAGTTGGACTTTTCTAGGATACCTCTGGTCATATGAGAAAGGACCAAGGTGTTTCCATAGGTATTGGATCAATGGATAGTTTGGAACATTCCAATATGATGGAACCAAGGGGTTTATGGATTTGAAAGAAGTGCACAGAAATATATTTTTGGAAGATTTGCAAAGGCACCCATTTAACAAATCATGATTTTAGAAGCATCTAGGAGTTGGTTTCACTGGATTTAGAGTTCGAATGAATTTCCTAGGATTTTGCAAAGTTGATAAATATGAAGAAACGGCTCATTATTTGGTGGGGTACAGAAAGTATTTATAAAAATGTTCCAAAACTAAGTTTGGATATTACAAGCATCTAGGAATTTGAACCATTGCATTTGGATCAAATTTGAGCTCTCTGTGATTTTCTAAAGTTCATCACAGAAAATGGAATAATGACATTTTGATAATATTCGTGAAGGAAAAGTTTCTGGAAAAATGTGCATGTTGCACCAACAGGTAGATCAGGATTTTATGAACTACTAGAAATTTGAATCATCCAATTTGGAGTTTATTTGATTTATTTATGGTTTTTAGAAGTTTACAGAAAAAGAAAAGGGAAAGAGAAAGGGCTTATACCCTTATGCCACACTGGGCGGAAGATAGCCGAATAGAAACTGGGCCGGCCCAACGGCTCGGCCGCGCGCACATGGGGGGTGGTGATGTCGGAGGCGCCTTCGCGGAATACGTTTTCACGCTGGGAAAGCGTTTTCCTGCCGCCCCGCCTCCACTTAAAAGACGTGGCGGCTGGCGGGTCGCTGACCTGCGGGGCCCAGCCGCAGGTCGTCTAGTCGCCCCTGGCCATCTTCTCCGGCCCGATGCCGGGCAAGGGAGGGCTTCGGCCGCCGGCGCAGCCGTCACCTGGAGATGCGGGAGGGCCGGCCGACGAGCCCAGGAGCTGCGGCTCTCCTTCCCGCACCCGAGGGTGGCTGCGGGCTCGCCCAAGGAAGCCCACAGCCTCGCCACCACAGGGAGGCCGCGGCGGCCGCTGGGCTTCGGCGGCGTCACGCCAGGAAGACTTCCTAGGCCAAGGGGAGGACTGGTCAGTCCCTGGGGACTCCCTGAGGAGGGCGCGGACCTGGAATAAAGGAAGGGGAAGGAAAGAGCGGCCGAGGTGCCCGAATCCGAGCGGCGGTCGGCGGCGGCACTCTAGCCATGGAGGGGGTAGGAGGCCACGGGAGAGAGCTCGAGGGTGTCTGGGAGGTTATTGGAGTAGTGGGAGAGCGAGAGGAGTCGAGAGAGAGCCCAAAGGGGCTATATATAGTGTGCGCGTCGGTGCACCGTGGGCGCGGTTTAGGGCGCGCACGGGCGAGCTTCACAGAGGGTAGAGGAGAGAGGGTCAGGCGGGGGCCGGCGACGTGCCGTGTCCCAGACGTCGAGGCGACCTCGGGGGACATGCTGGGGAGTCCCGAGGCTGTCGGGGCATCGGGATGGGGGCGGCTACAGTGCGCCAGAGAACTGTAGCGCAGTCCAGAGCACGCATATGGCTGCCATTGGCATTGCTCTGGCGTCCAGGGCATGGCCAATGGTGTCTAGGGGGTAGAGGGAGTAGTAGAATATGGGGAGGTGGTCTTGGATGCTCTAGGGAGCCAGTAGGAGAGGAGAGAGGCAGAAGAAGAAGGAGAGAGGGGCTGTCCAGGGTGGTAAAATGAGGGTTTTCACCCCTCAATCATTGAACTCTGGTCAGGGGAGAGTTACTGGAGGTAGAAGGTGACTAGGAGCAGTTGTGGTAAAAAGTTGAGCTCAAGTAGAATAGTAAAAGGGGGCAAAACAATGGTTTTGGTAAAATAGCAGAAGGTGTTTGATGTAGTTCTGGGCAAGCAAATGACTTCCAATTGACATGGAACTTAACAAGATGAAATGTCACATAGAATTAGGCCCTTCCACCAAATTTGAGCTCATTTGGGCAAAGTTGCCAATGCAACTTTTGTAAACCCTAGAAATCAACAGAAATGGATTTCTCAAGATTAGGTTAAGCAAATCATCTCTCCTTGATGCACCACTTGGTGTAGTGTCATCATCTGGGTTTGTGAGCATGCCCACAAAATTTGAGGCCCCACGTAAAAAGTTGGCAATGTAGAGTTGTTCAAATTTGGATCTGGTCAGAAAGGGTTTTGGGGCACTTATATCAAGTTATGCTTCTCCAATACTTCTGCCATTTGGTCTAGTTGCATAATTAGACCATTTTAGCATGTGCACCAAGTTTGAGAGCATTTGGACAAGTTTGGCAATGTAAAGTTGCTCAAACTCCAAAATGGACAGAAATAGTTTTGAGGGGATTAGATGATGTTTTCTTGACCTTCAAGGCATGAGGCTTTGTAAGATCATCAAATATCTCATATCTGACATGATAGAATTTCCCTGAAATTTTTAGGGAATATTTCCTTGGTAAATATTTCAAAAGCTTGAAATATCCAGAAAGGGTTTTGGAAGGATTTGCCCAATATTTTGAACATGACCATGTGTTGAAACTCTTATATATGGACAATATATGTCCTATGAGTTTCCCTGAATTTTGGCAAATATTTTTGAAACAGCTAAATAATTTTTACCTATTAAAGACCATTTCTGGCCTAAAGAAAAATCATTTAAATAAAATATAAAAATAACTTTTAAAATTATAATTTTGTGGTTTATGGGAGTCCTATACCTAATAGGATTCAAATATACTTTTTGAAAGATTTTGTACACCCTAATCAAGGTACTTGTAGTGCAAACCTCAATTCAGGGGTTTTTGGAAAACTAATTTTAGAAAATACTATTTGGCCAAAATATTTTTATAAGAAAATACTATACTGGTCTATACACATGGCATGATCATTGGGAAAAGGTTTTGGATCAAGGAGATGAAGTATAAGAGTTGGATGATTTATTTGATTTTTAGAGAACTATCAAACATCAGACAGAAAATCAATCAAGCAAAGTTAAAAACACCCAAAAGTTTTTGTCAAACCACATTTTTAGCACGATTATTAGCTTAAGTGTTGTGGCATGTAAATCAGGGTGTGACAGACCTACCCCCCTTACAAGAATTTCGTCCCCGAGATTCCCAGACTAGGCGTGGAAAGGAAGACGGAGACTTGGATACGGGGTAGTCTTTACTCCTTCTTGTTGGTTCTGCTTCCGAGTGGTGCTCCATGGAACCTTAAGGTACTTGGTGGTGTGGCTTCTTGCTTGTTGCCCTCTATGATGCAGGTTGCTGAGGGGTCTCTTGTATGGGTTAGGTTGAGCTAGATGTCAAAGGCTCGATGGTCGATGTTCTTGCGGGGATCGGGCTAGTTAGGAAGTAAGAAGTACTTCCAGAGTGGTGACCCGTGGAATATTTGGTGTACGGTGGGTATCTCAGGTGGTAAATCTAGCTGGGAGCCGTCTACTATTTGTCTTGCAGTGGTTTTGAAGAAAGTTAATAAATCTTGGTGTGAGCGTCCCTTCGACATGGAAACGCTTGGTTCCTACGAGAGGAGTGGTTTGCAGATACGCCCGGTCTTCGACGCGGAAGTTTACATCTCATGGATGGTGGTCGGTGTAGTTCTTCCTTCTTGACATGTCAGTCTTCAATGTCTTCTAACCAGCTGACCGTCTCTTCTTTTGTCTTCGGGCAGACAAGTAGGTCATCATATAATGATGTTACCCAACTTGTCCAAGTACTCCATGAAGTCTATGGGGTACGCAAGGTAGGCTGGGGTATTGGTGGTGGTCTCCGTTGAGTATTTGCAAAGGCCTTCGTGACTTAGAGCCAAGGCCCGTGGTCGGGATTTGACCATGTTGTGGCTTGGTGGGGCTTAAGGGTTTCAAGGATTCTAGTGTGTGAGTGATATTTTATCACCTTATCCTCAGCACGGTTCTTGAGATGCCAATAGTTCTACCTAGCCCTACAATCCTTATACCACCGAAAGCATCATCCCGCATAGGCTAACTCCAATCACCACTCATGTCATACATATCCTCATGACTCCCAAGAGGCGGTCTAACAAAATTATTCTTGTCTACGATCCCCAACTCATATGTATGTCCACCCCCTAAAATCCTTGGGTAGATCATACAAGCTGCTAAGCTTGAATTAAACACCACAATCCAAGCGCTCAACCTATTCTTGCAAGGTTCAAGATAATACATCTCTATTCTAAGGAAACACGTCATATGCCACACCAAGATTTTGTTTCCTTCCTATAGATCAATTCCAATAGGCCATTAACTTCCATCGATCACCACATAATCCAATAATTCTACAAATCCGATGTCTACGGTGTTCCACGAGATCTCAAGTCCCTATAATATCGAAATACTTGGAAGGACTATGCATTATGATAGTAAGTCCACCAAATTCCCACCATCATAGTCAAGTAAACTCCAAGGTCATGATTATATAGGTACCTAAATCAACTCCGTCAAATAATCCAATCTCCTAGTTTGCCATTCACCGAGGAACATGGTATCAAGATCAACGGTCTAAATCCAATTTACTCCGAACCATGTAGACATACTTAGCATCTATACCCAATCAGAATTACCTACTTAAATCCAAATCTCATGTCCAACGAGTACTCCTACATTTCCCCCAAGTCATTCTCGGAATGTTAACTATCTTCTATCAATATCCCCTGGCTAGGTCAAATCCCTATACCTCCAAGAATTTCAATTTGCGATCACTATTGCCCTGCAAATCCAAGTTACTCCAGGGTGGTGATAGTTACGCTTCCCTATTAATCATGATCCCTCCAATATGAAAACCTCACAATCCATCAAGGCCTCAGATGATCCCTCGAAGTCACTGATATAAAGTCTCCATATCGTCTGACCTATATCCTCAAATTGGTGTGACTATGGCATCATCAGTTCTTGTGCCGTATTAGGATGAATATGTGCTCACTCACTGTGTCCACTAGTTCCATTACAAACCCAGTGTTGTGCAAGGTTGTAGAGGCTTAACTGGTTCTCTTGTAACTCTATGGGTTAGGCACATGGTTAAGGGTTTGTGCTGGAGTATCTCGTGAAGTCTCAAGGGGTCTAGGAATGGGTTTTTAGTCTGGAGGGGTAAACATAACTTCACGGGGTTGCACTTGGTCGTGGAGGTTGTAGCAGAAGTCTTCATTGTTAGTTGGTTGCCGAGTTGGAATCCTTGATACTTCTTGTCTTGCTGGTCTTCAGTTGAGGAGAGAGAAGAGAGGGAAAAAGTAGCATATAGGAGGGGAATGCCTAAAGGGGGTTCTGTAGTGCAAGTGCAAACAAACAGGTTCAAAAAGGCCAAAACAAAAGAAACAAGGCAAGGAAGATGACATAGCCATGCACTTGTTACCTAGGGCAAAAGTGCGACTTATATCAAAACACAAACAAATAAAAGCAAGCAACACACAATCATGGTTCTATTTGAACCATCATACGGACTCGACTGCGCATAGGGGGTACACGACTCATCCTACCGTAGGGGTTCTCGGACTCAGCAGTCGTGACTTGTGCCTCGGGCAGTCTTCTGAGTTTTCCATAGGTGTTGCTATGTCCCTTGTAGTTGTTTGACAAACTATCCGGGTTGAGCCTGAAGAATCTTCAACAACTTCTTGCCTGATGAGGTGATGCGATGAAGGTGTCTCCTTGCAGCTGGCGTTGACTTGGTCTTCTCTTGTCTCTTTAATCATGATGATTCCTTGTGCCTTCTGGGGCGTCAAGGGTACCAGATAGGCAATCCTTTATGTAATGATATCAATCAAGGCATAGTAGTGGTTCAACATGTCGGTTACGTTGATGAAAACATCGGCACCAAGAGCGGGGGACGAAGAGAACCGTTTTCCTGCTCACTATAGTGAGGCGGACCAAATGGTGAGGTTCTCATCCACCGGTGGTTGCCGACACAACAACGGTAGTCGCAAGGTTATTATATTAGCGAGGTATATCATGATCTTGCATAACCTATACCCTGGTCATCGTAGGCCAATGTTGCATCATCTTGGGGCACTGTCAAGGGTGTCACCATCTTCTGGGTCCTCATGTCCTCATTCCTCGAGGATGGATTTTCTGTTGGTATCGTCTTGTCGTGGTGTCGCCACTCTTGTGTTCAGAAGAGGTGGGTGAGTGTTTGGCAAGGTGTACTCCGTAAGGATTACAGAAAATCCAGTGGTCAGGGGCATAGGGGTTCTCACGACCAAAAGTTTTGAAGGGGAAGAGATCAAGTATAGCCTAGTTTTCGAAAAACTCAGAAGGGAAGAGAAGTATAGATAGTTTTGAAAACTAGTAATAGTTTTGAAAATAATTTTACCCTATCTAACGACCATGCTATCTAAGGCTTCCTACAGTCAGGATGGCTCTGATACCAGCTCTGTGGGGACCCCGACTCATAAGTCGTGATCACCGAATGCACGTGTATAGTGATCCCAGAGATCAATGCTCACTGAACACACAAAAGCTGAATAACAAGAGTCTTACATCCATACATACCGTAAATTGTGACCGTTATGGTCAAGTCTTGAATATATCATTGCAGCGGAAATCTCCAATAACAACTTGGACCCATGCCATCTGCCTTAACCCTATAGGCATTCTGACTGGGAAGCGTCCTAGCTCGCATGCTCGTCACCTAGAAATCTTCATCATATCTTGTTCTCTCATGCCTGGCCAATAAAATAACCAGTGGCAAGCCAATGAGTACTTTGAATGTACTCGCAAGCAACCCAAGTGTGATGACAGAATAATTATGCAAGGCTCTACTGCTAATTTGGCAGTTTTGCGGAAAGCTGGATTTTCATATGCAAGTATGATCAACATATAACAAGGGCATGCATGTGTCTGCAACAAGTATTAGGAGGTTACAGACATCATTATCGAGAAAGAGTTGTAATAAACTCATGCTCAAGCTCATTGTGTCTTCCTCAAGAATCACATCAACAATATCACTGAACCGTGTTGTTTTCCAGAAACTTATGGCCATAGTCTAAGTAGCACCACCCAACTGTCCTTGACCGTGGACACGGCTATTCGAATAGTTTGACACTCTGCAGAGGTTGCACACTTTACCCACAAGATCCGGGGAACTTCCGTGTCATCCACGACCCGCGGTACCTCAAGTACCCGGGGTAAGCACCCGATCACTATCTTTCCCTAGACGACACTAACATAGAGTCTACTCGATTGGTAGTAACCCCCGTGCCCACATTTCACATCTTAATAATTGTGGAGACTCGCTCCCATATTCATCACATACCACTGACACGGGGTACCAACGGTGTGTTCGGTGCCTTGTGAAAACAGTCATGGCCGCCTTTCCAAGCACGACCCCGTCCCGGGAGTGACCTCATGTCACCCCCGTCACTAGTAATGCGGGCACCATGCTATATCGACCTAGGTAATCAATAATGCCCTTTCCCATATAAGGGTAGAGTGGTTGCACATGTTTGGTTGGGACGGTAATCACACATAAATCTAATCCATCTCTGTAAACAACACATTCATCAAGCCTCGGTACACTACTTCTTCACCGAGTAGTGCCCTAGTTTCTCATCATCTCCCAGGGGCATTAGTGGCACCCACTGGGTTATTTGCAAGTATGTCAAACCACACTTGTTTCTTTCCATGCATAACCCTGACCCATATTGCGTAGCCAACTACTATAGCATATATATATCTACTCCCACCCACATAACCCTCATAGGAAGGTAGGGTCATGTTTGATGCAAGTTTCAATAGTAAAGTAACAAAGGTACCAACCAAAGTGGTCACCACCTCTACATGATTCCGATGCATTGATAATAAGGTGCTATGAGACATGCATAAAAAGGTTTCTCGATCATGGTCAAAGGGCTGCTTGCCTTGTCCTTCCGAGTCTTCAAACCTTCTGGTCCATCTCTGAGTAATCCGTTTATTTCGTCAACTAACGATGGAAACAATCATAATAAGCAACACAAAGCAAAAATAAAAGTGCTCTATAAATAGGAGTTGGACTTTTCTAGGATATCTCTGGTCATATGAGAAAGGACCAAGGTGTTTTCATAGGTATTGGATCAATGGATAGTTTGGAACATTCCAATATGATGGAACCAAGGGGTTTATGGATTTGAAAGAAGTGCACAGAAATATATTTTTGGAAGATGAGCAAAGGCACCCATTTAACAAATCATGATTTTAGAAGCATCTAGGAGTTGGTTTCACTGGATTTGGAGTTCAAATGAATTTCCTAGGATTTTGCAAAGTTGATAAATCTGAAGAAATGGCTCATTATTTGGTGGGGTACAGAAATTATTAATAAAAATGTTCCAAAACTAAGTTTGGATATTACAAGCATCTAGGAATTTGAACCATTGCATTTGGATCAAATTTGAGCTCTCTGTGATTTTCTAAAGTTCATCACAGAAAATGGAATAATGACATTTTGATAATATTTGTGAAGGAAAAGTTTCTGGAAAAATGTGCATGTTGCACCAACAGGTAGATCAGAATTTTATGAACTACTAGAAATTTGAATCATCCATTTAGGAGTTTATTTGATTTATTTATGGTTTTTAGAAGTTTTCAGAAAAAGAAAAGGGAAAGAGAAAGGGCTTATACCCCTATGCTGCACACTGGTAGGAAGATAGCCGAATAGAAACTCGGCCGGCCTAACGGCTCGGCCGCGCGCACAGGGGGGGGGGAGTGGTGATGTCGGAGGCGCCTTCACGAAATACGTTTTCGCGCTGGGAAAGCGTTTTCCTACCGCCCCGCCTCCACTTAAACGACGTGGCGGCTGGCGGGTCGCTGACCTGCGGGGCCAAGCCGCAGGTCGTCTCGTCGCCCCTGGCCATCTTCTCCGGCCCGACGCCGGGCAAGGGAGGGCTTCGGCCGCCGGCGCAGCCGTCGCCTGGCGATGCGGGAGGGCCGCCCGACGAGCCCAGGAGCTCCGGCTCTCCTTCCCGCACCCGAGGGTGGCTGCGGGCTCGCCCAAGGAAGCCCACCACCTCGCCACCACAAGGAGGCCGCGGCGGCCGCGGGGCTTCAGCGGCGTCACGCCAGGAAGACTTCCCAGGCCAAGGGGAGGACTGGTCCGTCCCTGGGGACTCCCCGAGGAGGGCGCGAACCTGGAATAAAGGAAGGGGAAGGAAAGAGCGGCCGAGGTGCCTGAATCCGAGCGGCAGTCGGCGGCGGCACTCCGGCCATGGAGGGGGGTAGGAGGCCAAGGGAGAGAGCTCGAGGGTGTCTGGGAGGTTGTTGGAGTTGTGGGAGAGCGAGAGGAGTCGAGAGAGAGCCCAATGGGGCTATATATAGTGCGCGCGTCGGTGCACCGTGGGCGCGGTCCAGGGCACGCATGGGCGAGCTTCACAGAGGGGAGAGAAGAGAGGGTCAGGCGGGGGCCGGCGACGTGCCGTGTCCCAGACGTCAAGGCGACCTCGGGGGACATGCTGGGGCGGCTACAATGCGCCAGAGCACTGTAGCGAGCTCCAGAGCACGCATATGGCTCCCATTGGCATTGCTCTGGCGTCCAGGGCGTGGCCAACGGTGTCTAGGGGGTAGAGGGAGTAGTAGAATATGGGGAGGTGGTCTTGGATGCTCTGGGGAGCCAGTAGGAGAGGAGAGAGGCAGAAGAAGAAGGAGAGATGGGCTGTCCAGGGTGGTAAAATGAGGGTTTTCACCCCTCAATCATTGAGCTTTGGTCAGGGGAGAGTTACTGGAGGTAGAAGGTGACTAGGAGCAGTTGTGGTAAAAAGTTGAGCTCAAGTAGAATAGTAAAAGGGGGCAAAACAGTGGTTTTGGTAAAATGGCAGAAGGTGTTTGATGTAGTTTGGGCAAGCAAATGACTTCCAATTGACATGGGACTTAACAGGATGAAATGGCACATAGATTTAGGCCCTTCCACCAAATTTGAGCTCATTTGGGCAAAGTTGCCAATGCAACTTTTGTAAACCCTAGAAATCAACAGAAATGGATTTCTCAAGATTAGGTTAAGCAAATCATCTCTCCTTGATGCACCACTTGGTGTAGTGTCATCATCTGGGTTTTTGAGCATGCCCACGAAATTTGAGGCCCCAAGTAAAAATTTGGCAATGTAGAGTTGTTCAAATTTGGATCTGGTCAGAAATGGTTTTGGGGCACTTAGATCAAGTTATGCTTCTCAAATACTTGTGCCATTTGGTCTAGTTGCATAATTAGACCATTTTAGCATGTGCACCAAGTTTGAGAGCATTTGGACAAGTTTGGCAATGTAAAGTTGCTCAAAATTCAAAATGGACAGAAATAGTTTTGAGGGGATTAGATGATGTTTTCTTGACCTTCAAGGCATGAGGCTTTGTAAGATCATCAAATATGTCATATCTGACATGATAGAATTTCCCTGAAATTTTTAGGGAATATTTCCTTTGTAAATATTTCAAAAGCTTGAAATATCCAGAAAGGGTTTTGGAAGGATTTGCCTAATATTTTGAACATGACCATGTGTTGAAACTCTTATATATGGACAATATATGTCCTATGAGTTTCCCTGAATTTTGGCAAATATTTTTGAAACAGCTAAATAATTTTTACCTATTAAAGACCATTTCTGGCCTAAAGAAAAAGCATTTAAATAAAATATGAAAATAACTTTTAAAATTATAATTTTGTGGTTTATGGGAGTCCTATACCTAATAGGATTCAAATATACTTTTTGAAAGATTTTGCACACCCTAAATAAGGTACTTGTGGTGCAAACCTCAATTCAGGGGTTTTTGGAAAACTAATTTTAGAAAATACTATTTGGCCAAAATATTTTTATAAGAAAATACTATACTGGTCTATACACATGGCCTGATCATTGGGAAAAGGTTTTGGATCAAGGAGATGAAGTATAAGAGTTGGATGATTTATTTGATTTTTAGAGCACTATCAAACAGCACACAGAAAATCAATCAAGCAAAGTCAAAAACACCCAAAAGTTTTTGTCAAACCACATTTTTAGCACAATTATTAGCTTAAGTGTTGTGGCATGAAAATCAGGGTGTGACAGTCAAGTGGTCAAGTAGAACGAGTCAATCAAATTCTGGAAGATATGCTCCGAGCCTCTATCATCTCATTCGGTATGGATTGGGAGAAGTGTCTTCCATTCGCCGAATTCGTTTATAACAATAGCTATCATGCTAGATTGGGCAAGGCTCCCGTAAAAGTTCTGTATGGACGAGGTGTCGAACGCCTCTTAACTGGTCAAAAACCGGGGAAAGACAATTCCTTGGTCCGGATATGATCCAGGAAGCAGAAGAGCAAGTTTGCATCGTTCGTGAGAAATTGAAAACAGCCCAATCTCGCCAGAAGAGCCAATATGATCGCCATCATAAGGCGGTGACTTAAGAAGTCGGCGATAAGGCTTACCTTCGGGTTACTCCTCTTAAGGGAACCCATCGCTTCGGTATCAAAGGCAAATTGGCTCCTCGTTACATCGGTCCCTTTCTCATTCTTGCCAAATGAGGAGAAGTTGCCTACCAACTGGAACTACCCCTGCATATTTCCAGAGTTCATGATGTCTTCCACGTCTCTCAACCCAGGCATTGCTTCTCGGATCCTATCCACGGAGTGGACCATGAAATGCTTGATCTCCAGGATAATCTCACATATCGAGAATACCCCGTTCGTATTCTTGATCAAACCGAGCGTACCACTCGACGTCATAATATCAAGTTTCTCAAGGTTCAATGGTCACACCATTCCGAGAACGAAGCCACTTGGGAAAGGGAGGACCGTCTTCGACTTGATTACCCCACCCTTTTTCCGGAGGAACCTAAATCTCGGGACGAGATTCTTTTGAGTAGGGGTGAGTTGTCACATCCCTAGTCTGTGCTTGCATTAGGACTAGCTAGAGTGTGCATCATGTTTAACTTTTCCAGAAAACTTGAAATGGGGATGACATAAACCCCAACACCCCTCTTAACTAAACTAGAGTTTAATAAAATCTTTTCCAATGTACCCAAAATGCCCTTCAAAAATGTTCATCATATTTGGCTTGGTCTTAAACCTCTGACAAAAATGGTGCACAATTTTCTAGGACATCCCAAGGTCACTGGATTAAATAATATTGTATTTTATACAGTGGACATGAGTAGTTTCATGATTTATAAAAATGTTCTAGCATTTTTAATAAATCAACACAGTTGTAGGAAAATAGAAACAAAAATTAAATTAGAAAAGAGGAGAGAGAGAAACTCACCTGGCGGCCCAGCTGGCCGGCCCAGCCCAGCAGCCGCTCCACGCAGCTGCTTCCTCTCGCCAGGCAGGCAGAGAGGAGCACGCCAGCGAGCCTGCGCACGCCACGCAGCTCCTCGCCGGTCTGCTTCACCCCTCGCCACCACGACGCCCTAGACGATCTCCACGTCGTCTCCCGAAGCCTCTGGACACCGCACTTCCCCCTGCCTCTCTCCCTCGCCCTCTCCCGCCATGGCCGAGGTGCCCGCGAGCTCACAACCGTCGTAACCGTGGCCACCGTCCTCCCCTCGCCTCCTCGACGTGCCAGCAAGCTCCGCCACCATCTGCTACGTCGTCCTGCCGAGCCACGCGACACCGGGAGCCCTGCAACGTCGCCCACTCCGTCTTCCCCAACTCCGGCCGCCCGAGATCGCCGGCTCCGCTCCGACCGCTCCGGTCCTCCGTCGAGCTCGCCAAGGTCACCGTCGCACCCACCGTGAGCTGCTGCACCTCCCTCCCCTATCCGTTTTCTCCCTCGTGCGCCGTAGCCACTGCACCATGGTCGACCGCACGCGCCGCCGCATGTGCTCGCCGCCGACGTGTCTCTGGCCACCTCACGGCCTGGCCGTCGTGCCCATCCTCCTCACCGCACCGCGTAGGCCCCGTAGGAGCTAGCCCCGTGCCCCCACAGCCACCGCAGCATCGACCCCAAGCTCACCCGAGCTCCGGCTGCCGCCAACGTCGCCTCCGGTGTCGTTCCGACCATCCCCAGGCCACGCCACGGCCACCACTCGGTGCGGATGAGCGTCCGCATCACGCAACCCCTCTCCGCCGTTGATTTGGTCGCCGGAGGACAAAATCTGAGGCGCTCCGCAGCGTCAGGCCTCGCCGGCAACGAGCCGCCAGCGAGTTTGACTCGCTGATCAGGGGGTTTGACCTTCCCCCGTGCCACTGACAAGTGGGCCCAGCCGTTGACTGTTTAGTCTTAGGTTTAATTAGCGCTAAACTAACCCTGTTAGTTAGTGTTGCCTCACTAATGTGTGGGCCCGACCCTGTTAGTCATTAGTTAGTTTAAACTAACCTTTCTAGTTAACTCTGTTAGACCAATGTGTGGACCCCACACGTCAGGTTTGACCTGGACAAACCATTTTGACCTGGTGACATCAGCATGAAGTCATGCTGACGCAGTAAGTATTTTCTGGGATTTACATAAATCAGAAATGATTTATTTATTTTCAGAAAATGCCATAACTTCAAAAAATCATATAAATTCAATAGTAGCTCAGACGAAAAAGATTTATATATGAAAAATGATCAAAAAAAATCCAATCTATCCATTGGTACTGGTTTCATGCATGTTAAAGTAAGTTAACCTTGCTGTTCATTTCAAAACATGATAATGCATTTAGAATAATAATAACTTGGGCATGAATTTGAATCTTTGATTCAAATAAGCTCAAACCTTTCTATTTATAGTTGCATTAGCTCAAAACACATTCATCTTGACATGTCATGAGCATGCATCATATTGTTACATATTGTTGTGTATTGATTGTATTACCTGTGTTCTCCGCGGTAGGTTCTGCTCCCGAGGATACATCTGCGTATCCAACTGAAGAGCAGTACCCGTCAACCAATCTGTCAGGCAAGCAAGCCATAGATCATTCCAATACAAACCCATCTTCTCGCTTCTGCTCTCTTTTACTGCATTAAGGCAACAACGTGTGAACTGCTGTTTGCTGCGGTAGTTGAACCCCATTCCTTTGCATGACCTGTCATTGCCACAGTAAATAGTTGAAACCCACTAGCATGTGTAGGAGTTGATAGAGCCATGTTGATGTGTTTCCTACCATGCTATACTTGTTATGCCTGCTATGCTTAGAGTTGTGTCGGGTCTGGTTCATATGGGTGATGGATCAGAGTGAAATGATTATGTTTGGAAATGAGAGTGAAGTGTGGAACATGTTTTGGTAAAGGTATCGATGAAAGGCCATAGGATCTGAGACCTGTATGTGTAATTTAAGATCAGCTACTACCACACATTGGGCCCTGAAATATGAGCCCGCTCGACTTATTGACTGCCCTTGTCCCCTATCTAGGAGTTGCAACTAGTTTCTGGTGTTTGTAGTTTACTGGTGGTCGTGCGCAGCGCTGACCCTCGGGGTGGGCTGTGACGCGACAGGTACGTGGCTCGGTGTACCGAATCACCCGTTTGGTGGCTCGGGAACCCTGTACATATCGTTTGGGGCCATGAGCGACACCCCGGCCGGATCTCCCCACGGATGGAACCCAAATAGGCGATAAACTTGGACTAGAGACTTGAATGGTTGGTTAGGTCGTGGTCTACACCCACGTCGGCTTTCGCTTGAAGTCCGCCGAGCACATGTCGTGTGCAGACGCTAAGTGGTGGAAACATGTGTGAAGAAGTACACCCCTACAGGTTTACCAATCTATTCGAATAGCCGCTGTTCGCGGTTAAGGACCACTTGGTTGCTTGTACAGTTTATAGACTAGTTAATGGTTACTCCTAAAAGTCTCAAGACAAGTGTGAGTGCCGTAGATGGCCCTTCTGTAGGATGACGGGAGAGGATCCACGGTAGTGTATTGTTGTGGTGAGTAGTGGAATTGTGTGCGTTATCTCATCTTTGCAATCTACTAAGAGTTGTAGTATAGGTTAGCCAAGAGTTAGAGCTGGCTTTCTGCAATAAACTCCACTACCCTTGTTGATAATGATGCATGTATGATAGGTTGTGATGTAAGTCTTGCTGAGTACCTTTGTACTCATGTTTGCTTAATAACTGTTGCAGAGGAGAACTCCACCCCCTCTTATGGGTTCTACATAGACGTTGACATCGACGAGTAGCTTGCTACCCAGACGACGATTTGTAGATAGTCAGGCTACACCAAGCCTGCTTTCTTTCCAAGTTGTCTGTACTCAGGCGAGTTAGCTTCCGCATGTGCGTGTATGCTTGTATGACTTGAGTGTTGGGTTATGTGATCCCTACCTGTATGGGTATGTTATGTATGGATCTTCGGAGCCTCTTAAATAAAGTACTTTGAGTCATATAGTTCTGTTGTGATGCAATGTTCTATTTGCATATATTGAGCATATTGTTTGTATGCTATTGAAATGCTTGGCATGTGTGGGATCCGACACCGAGTTATTTACCCTTGGTAGCCTATCTTACAGGGAAATGCCTCCTAGTGCTTCCACTGAGCCTTGGTAGCTTGCTATTGCTCCGGAACACGTAGGCTGGCCGACATGTGTCCTTCTTCGTTCCTGTGTCTGTCCCTTAGGGGAAATGTCACGCGTTGTTCCTTTAAGTCCATGTAGCTTGCTCCAACTTGGGTTCATACGTTGATGACCGACACGTTGGTTGCTGGGTCATGTATTCCTGTCTCTGTAATTTAGTGCCACTTTCGGTTAATAAATAGCCATGTCGACCCGGGTTCTCTGTCATATGGATGCTAGCCACACTATCATATACGTGTGCCAAAATATGCATACGGTCCCGGGCCAGGTAAGGTGGCACCCGTGGGGATACCGTGCGTGAGTCCGCAAAGTGATATGGTGTGTTACATGCTAGATCGGTGTGACTTAGGATCGGGGTCTTGACAACGACGGCGAGTCCTTTTGTACAATTTCCGAAAGGACGTGTAGGCCTCGGCTAGCATGGCAGTTTCGTTCATGAACATTCTCGACTCAACTAATAACATCATTACAAGCAGCCCAAGGGTCCAGGAGCGGTTTGATCTCCCCTATGTTCTTCACCGTGACCCTGCTGACCTGCGGAGGGACTAGGGAAGCCTCGCCTTGTGCAAGTTGATGCTGATTGATAATGATACGTATGATATTAAGATGCCATCGCTTGAGGGCAAGCGTTGGGCAGGCGCAAATGGATATTGGGTTGTTTATATTGGGTACAATTGCGATTGGGAACTTGTGAATGTGTACACTCGTCAGCGGATTCCACTTCCAAAAATATCCAAGTGCCCTGAGGTTGAGCACACAGATGATCGACGTACGTTCAATTATGATCATGGTGACTGTCGTCTACAAAAGATAGCAATTTCTTGAGTTCCTAGCCGCTCTTGGAATTACAAGAACTATAAAGTTGTTGCTATCTTCGACAAGTTTGTTGCCGTCCTTGGTGGTTTGACTGGATGAATATTGCTCAAAAATCAGTTTCTATACCCGGATGTGTACTGTGATGCAATTGAAGACGAGAGGCTTGTGTTTGCTGCCACCACTCGTGGCACTATTTTTGCATGGGATCCTTATTGTTTCGGTACGTTTGTCTTCCATCGTAATTACAATTGTTTCATCCACATGCATGCGAGTTAGCAAGTTTCCCTTCTCAACTAATTAACCTCCTTCTTGTGTTTGCAAGGTCCTGTGAACATTCCACCACCTATACTTGAAAAAATTTATAACCAAGGGGGAGATGACGATGGTGATGATCACGAGCATAAGGATGAGCAGGGCCCATATGCTCACTGGCGGCTAGCAACTAATTCCGATGGATCACCACTTCTTGTCTATATATAGCCCACTTCTGATGTTACTACTGAGGGAGCAAGTGTTGTCTCCCATGGTCGCACTCTCCGGACCTATTCCAACACCCGTTGCATGGTATTCGGGATGGATGATAGTGTGCTAGTACCAACACCTTCTCCCTGGTACAATATTGATAGTCTTGGAGAAAACTCGCTCTTCCTTGGACAAAACTATCCAATGATGGTGAAAGGCGATCCAACTGTTGTTGACACAACATTACTACCATTTATGAGAAGCAACTGTATCTATACGTCGGACATTACGGTGGCTCCCTACCCCGGTCGTGATATAGTAGGCCGCTTCAGCCTGGATGATCAGTCCCGCATTGGTCTCGAGATTGACACTAGCTGGCCCTTCCAAGAGAATCACTTGTGGTTCAAAGCAAGCGTTTCCAACGCCGAGGATTGGTTGAGTTGAAGTTCATTTCATTGCTTGTTATTTGTTGTGTGATGAAAACTTTAGTATTTATAATGTATCCTCGTTGCCGTTGTGGGTTGATGACCTGTTGTTGGTAATAAAATGATATGCTTGTGATAAACTTACTAAATTTATGAATGGCTTTCGAGTCGCTTCTTTGAATGCGTGCTGCGATGAGGAAAAAACTATTTTCCGAATACATAATTGTACGTGCATTGCAACAGGTTATCGGATGAGGCCAATCAACAATAGTGCACTATTTTTACTAGCTTCACATGCTGCACTATATCTACATCTACGTACGTAATACAACAAGTTTTAAACTTGAGACCAGCCACCCATCCTCACAAAGAACACTTTTTAACCTAGCACAGTCTCCAGGAAATTTGGCCACAGTGTGAGGTGGGCCATATGTTAATGCGTTCGCTGTACATAACCAGCACCTCGAATCCTCGATACTACTACTATAAGTAGTAGGAGTAGTAGGGTGGCATGGGCCAGAACAAGCATTCACGTCCAGGAGTACGGCACACGCCACCAGCACGACTTCCATCTGACACCATATTTGTTGGAGTCCGTGCTACAACAATCTCTTCAACCTCGTCATTTCTCTAACTCAGCCATCGCGCAGTGGGCGAGGTGGGGGTTTGCCGATAGTTGGTTTCCTCAACTGCGGTCCCACTTGTAAGGCCAACTCCAACGCACGATCCCAAACGGACCTCCGTTTTGCCGTGCACCGAACGCGCGGACGCATCCCGGCCGCGTACATTTTTCTTTGCAAACACTTATCTTTTTTTCATCATTGATTTTTTGGTACATTGAAATACATCACCAAAATTTTGACTAGAAAAACAAGAACCACAAGAATACATTTTAGAAGATATCCAACTTCCATAACTGTTCCTGTAAGTTGGATTAGTGCCTTCTTGATACATTCATTATTGATCTGCGGAGGCTCGATCCTGCGTGCTTATTTCTTCTTCGAGTGTAAAGAAGTAGACGTGTCTAGCCTCTATTCTATCAACAAGTGCGCTAGTCTCATCTCTAGCCTCTATGCTAGCTAAAAGTGCTAGAACATCTACTAAAGTGTGCTCTATCAATATATCGTTGTACTCTTCTTTCCAATACCAAAACTTGCATCCATTATACACAATAAAATTTTAAGTTAGCACAACCAGTCTAATCCGAGAGCACAACCGAAGATTTGGTCGAGTTCTTCCTCCTTTTGCCGACACGTGGGACATCCAGCATCCAGGTCGTGTCATGCAAGAAAATAGAGTGGTAGTTGAAGCCACGTGATGTGCATCTTCGGTTAAACTGTAAATAGAATCTTACTACTCTTGAGTAACTCCAAGAGCGGCCACCAAATATCTTTATTGGATTTGCTTTTCATCACTGGCACGTCGAGGTGAAAGATGTGCAGGTTTAGTGGGTCCTCTTGCATTTCCACTGACATGTGGAACCGCATATGAGCAAACAGACGATGGGCTCCGCGCGTCTGCTGGCTGGCCGAGAAGAGAGATAGAGGAGGGCTGAGCACAGACTCTAGGAAATTTGTTCTATGTAACCAGCACCTTGATATAGTGGGATGGCATGGGACATAACTAGCATTCATATCCAGCAGTACGACACACGCCACCCACACGAGTCCCATCCGACACCAATTTTCTTGGAGTCCGTGCTACATCCATCTCTTCTCCCTCCTGTTTTCTCAGCCATCGCGTGGTGGGCGGGGTGGGGGTTTGCCGATAGTCGATTTGCTCAACTGCGGTCCCACTTGTAAGTGAAAATGCAACACAGAATGCATTCCCCATTGAGCGGCGTGCTGGACCAACCGTGTGGGGGTGCGACGCGAACACGGCGGGCTTTTCCTTTTGAACTTGTAACTTGTAAAATTTGGTTCTGCTCCATGGCTCGACCGATAGATAGAAATAACGATTTTCCCTAGAGTAATGAGAAGTTTGGTTCTGGGCGGTTCATGCATGGAGTACATAGGAAAATTCAGAAGTTGATGCAAAAGGTAAGATAATTACTAGTAGTACCATATACTACTAGATGGATTTGACGGAAAGATAAAGATACATACGGATCCATCAGTGACATCCTCACGCCCTAGTGCACCGGATCACCAACCGACGTGTGAGGAGCAGCGGCGTTGGCGACAAGCTCAACGTGCTTCTCAACAGTGCCGTCCAAGGTTGCCCTGCGGTCCAAGAAGGCTAGCGTCCTATCGTCCTCCTCTTGCATATAGTAGTCCCTGTGGACGAGTTGCACGTAGATGTGGGTGATTATGTCGATTGTGTCTTCCTGCGCCAGGCATTGCATGGTGAGCGTGACCTCGAGGTGGACATTCTTCGGCGCAACGGCGGGCAGTCGCAGGGCCACCAGTGCGTCAAAGAGGTTGTCACCATAGAGGTCGTTGAGGGTGGCAGGCATCGCAGACCTAGGCGCGTGGGCTGGAGGCGTACGTCAAGGTCGTCCGCGAGCTTCTTGACGACGGTGAACTTGTCGAGGAAGCCGACGAGGACCTCATCAAACAGGGAGACGAAGCTGTCGTCCAAGCGGCCACTCACCCTGGCGGCCTCAAGCACTACCTGGAGACGTTCCTCGGTGCCGGGCCGCAGGCCGGCATCGTGGACCATCTGGCACAGCCGGCTGATGCTCGCGCTCATCGCCTCCATGGGTCTAGCTTCTAGTCAACTGATCTTGCGATCGGAGTGATCACTCTTGCCCTTGGGTGCGTAGGTGCGTAGGATTTCGTAGATTAGACTGGCGGGAGCCTTTTATATGAGAAGTGCAGACTGCGTTAAATTCACGTGCGTGTTGGCCATCTACTCCTAGCCCCTCTACCGCACCTTACTTTGTCTGTATGACAGGTTGGCCAGCCACCCATTGGGCCCACGTGTCATACACCCAAAGGCAGGTGCAGTAAGTCAATGAAGCCGCGTCCCCTCCGTGCTCGTGCATGCTTTCAATGACTTGAGACTACCAAACATCACATGTAGTGTTTAGTTAATTGCATGTAATCCTATTAAGTACTCCCTCCTTTCCGGTTTATAGGGCTCAAATCTGAAATCTCGTCAACCAAGGCATATGGTGAGTGGAGGAATATGGCCCTGGTTGGATCCAAGGGACTTATTTTAGTATGTCTAAAAATAGGCTCTTTAAGAGGCTAAAGTTCCAAGCACCCCTGACTAAAGAGGGGCTAAAACTAGTCTTGAGACTAATTTTTTTTAGTCAGGGGTATCCCTACTAAAATGTGGATTAGTCCTTTCTCTCCTTATTTAATTCCTCTCCTTTAACAAATGCGAGTTCTGTATTGGAGGGTTTGGAGGATAATAAATGCTCATTAACTTGATTTTAGTCTCTTTAGTATTTGGATTCAAGCATTGGTTATGCTAGCAAGTTTTAGTCCCACCACTTTTATTCATGAGACTAAAATGTATCCAAGCACCCTCTAAATCTCGTACTTTACAAAACTACCCAAATTAAACTAGTGGATTAATTTGGATTAATTGTAGTGCATGCATGCTTGACCACTAGATGAGTAGGAACATTACATGCATTGGTGGGTTCCTATTTAATTCTTGCAAGCAAACATTTAATGCACCTCGGAATCTCAATAGGAGATGGAGATGAGCCCTTTAAACTGGTAAAATGAAAAAATTGAGATAAGCCCTATAAACAGGAAAGGAGGGAGTAGCAAAAAGACATTAAGTTATATCGCCGATAGGAATAAACCAATACACCATGTATTTATTTAGAGAGGGAGTAATACATTTTTTGTGACATGCATTACTAGATATTGCTAGTCAAATACTAAATCCAGATGGACGTGGTAGTACTACTAAATCCAGACGGTGGTGCTAGTACTATTAGTAGTAGTACTACCAATGTAGTAGCACTGTACTACCCGTTGGTCAAATTATTACGTGTTGGTCCTCACAGTGAAGTGACAAGACCATACGCCGGAGATGACACCTGAGTATAGGCGCCGTGTTTGGCATACCATAGTCAGCCTCACTGTCTGCAGTCACTATCATCATGGCTGTAGACCTAGCCTACTTACAACTAGCCGTGTTCGACATAATTTCCCGTGCGTAGATGCCCGTGCATTGCACGGAACACCAAGATTGGGGGGTGGACGGCGCCGGCAGCGGCCATCGTGCCAGATTTTTCCATGGCCTTCTAGATGTGGTGGGGAGGAGATAAGGATGATTGTGAGAGACACAGAGTTGTTTGTAAATAGCGAACAAGTGCTGGCATCTTTTTGCAAAACTGGAGAAGTATGGTTTGTATACGTCAGATCTAGATCCGACAGCTATTGGTGAAAGATGGCAGGCACAACATCATCACCAACTCAGGACCTGTTTGATTCGAAGGATTTTGAAAACACGGGAATAGGACAGGACAATATTACAAGTTTCAAACTGATATTACAAATGTTAGGAGTAATGCTGCACCTACGAAGAGGGAATTACTAGGAAGTTTACATAAGAACTTTCGTTACTTTAGGTGGATGCAGCATTATCATACAAACTAAAATCCACTGCCCTGACAAGTCACTAATGGGCAAATAACTTTTCGAGTCTCTGGCCACTTGATGTTTCAAAAACAAATTCAGCTTCTGCGGAGACTTTGTCATTTAGGCTTAGACGCTTGCGGTGATCAGCACGCCATTCATTGTTGCGCCAGAGAATGCCGAACCTCATTACCTTGAGCACACTTGCCTCTAGAACAAAGAACCTGGCCAATTTAATCTCAGATGTGCTGCCTCGATAGTCGATCAAATCAATTTCTGTAGGATGGAGATCAAGGCATTCAATGAGATTGTTATAGTGCAGCACATTTTTCACTTTTGGTTATTTTTTATCTGCAAAAGAAGAGAACATATTAGAGCAGCTGGATGTATAAGATTGCCGTGTCATCAAGAGGTACCAATATCATACGCTCATACGATAGGGTTGGCTAGCTAGTGATATTTTTTCACTCACTCTCTCTCTCTCTTTCTCTTTCCTCTCATTTACCTAGGAGTACGTGAAGAGCTTGGGCATTTGTTGCCTTCCACTATGTCGTCGATGCCATATTTTGCAAAAGTATGCCACATATACACATCGATGTCAAATCAAGAGATTTTGGCATCGCTCTCGCAATGTGAGAGAGTTGGCACCGTTGTGCACACAGACCCACATGTATAAAAAAATCAATCAAACCAACTACACCAGCCTCTCACTCTCCCAAACAAGTGTTTTTTTATTGCCTCAGTCCTCAATGCGCCCTCAATTTAGTAGCGTGCGGGGTGCTACCCCGAGTGGTTTCAACTTTGCTTACTTCACCACGTGTCAGATGGGCCTCTAGTTTACTTATTTTCACCCACTACCACATGGGCCAGCACACGAAGATACAGAACACGAGCTGACAAGGCAGCATGTGGACTGGTTGACCGGTCCACTAAACAATATACGGAGCTATTCGCTGACACAGTGAGCGTATAATTCGTCGGTATAGAGTGTTCGTGTGAGAGGGGAGGCCCGTGAGAGATAGCAGAGAGAGAGAAAGAGCTACTCCCTCCGTTCGATAATGTAGTTCCAACATTTTTTTAAATGTCTAACTTTTGAAACTTTGACCAAGTTTATAAAGAAATTACTTATATCTACAATACCAAAGATAAATGATAGTATGAAGTAAGTTCATGTTTTGATGAATCTAATGATCTTTCCAGATGTAAATGTTTTTCTCCACATATACTTGGTCAAACTTTTCTGAGGTTTGACTTTTCAAAACATCCATATGCTTATGGACGTGAGAGAGTGCCTAACTAGAGAGAGAGAGAGAGAGAGAGAGAGAGAGAGAGAGAGAGAGAGAGAGAGAGAGAGAGAGAGAGAGAGAG
>LR738715.1:377788765-377810619 GCA_902687465.1 Secale cereale | reverse complement strand
AGAGAGAGATAGAGTGAAATAGAAATAGTGAGTGAAAAAAGTGTGTGTGCGTGTGTGAAAGAGATAAGGACAACACTCGATAAAAGTCGAGAAAAATGTGTGTGTCTTATGCAAACATATCACACATGCATCTTCGATAACAGAAGCAAGGTGAGGAGATAGTGTGTGGTTGTTTGCAACCAAGAGAGCAAGACCCCTAGCACGTGGCCTAGAGGGGTCTGACAAACAAGGGAGAGAGTTCGAGAGAGACGTACAGAGAAAATGCAGACATGGGGAGGAGAGAGTGTATGTTTGTCATAGAGAGATCCCCTAGAGATTGTGATGGGACTACATGGGTGGGAGATCGAGTGAGAAGGTGTGTGCACAATAGAAGATACCCCGAGAGATATCGAGATAGACGTATGGATGGAAGGAGACAATACGTGTGTTCCTGATGGCTAGTGGGAGATAATCATACTTAGGGGGGAGTGCTTGCGCCTATGATGGAGTGAGGGATTATGGTACTTATTAGGGGGTGCGTGTTACATAGAGAGAGAACAAGGGCGGAGAGTGTTGGATGGGTCTATATGTATAGCGTGAACAAGACATGTGTATGTGTGAACCAGGGAGATATAAAGTTTGAGAGAGATTGAGGAGCCCTGATAAGGCTGAGTCGTGTGTCAGATAGCTGAGAGGGGGAAAGAGATATTCCATCCGCTTAATAATGCAGTGCATGTAATCCTATTAAGTACTCCCTCCTTTCCGGTTTATAGGGCTCAAATCTGAAATCTCGTCAACCAAGGCATATGGTGAGTGGAGGAATATGGCCCTGGTTGGATCCAAGGGACTTATTTTAGTATGTCTAAAAATAGGCTCTTTAAGAGGCTAAAGTTCCAAGCACCCCTGACTAAAGAGGGGCTAAAACTAGTCTTGAGACTAATTTTTTTTAGTCAGGGGTATCCCTACTAAAATGTGGATTAGTCCTTTCTCTCCTTATTTAATTCCTCTCCTTTAACAAATGCGAGTTCTGTATTGGAGGGTTTGGAGGATAATAAATGCTCATTAACTTGATTTTAGTCTCTTTAGTATTTGGATTCAAGCATTGGTTATGCTAGCAAGTTTTAGTCCCACCACTTTTATTCATGAGACTAAAATGTATCCAAGCACCCTCTAAATCTCGTACTTTACAAAACTACCCAAATTAAACTAGTGGATTAATTTGGATTAATTGTAGTGCATGCATGCTTGACCACTAGATGAGTAGGAACATTACATGCATTGGTGGGTTCCTATTTAATTCTTGCAAGCAAACATTTAATGCACCTCGGAATCTCAATAGGAGATGGAGATGAGCCCTTTAAACTGGTAAAATGAAAAAATTGAGATAAGCCCTATAAACAGGAAAGGAGGGAGTAGCAAAAAGACATTAAGTTATATCGCCGATAGGAATAAACCAATACACCATGTATTTATTTAGAGAGGGAGTAATACATTTTTTGTGACATGCATTACTAGATATTGCTAGTCAAATACTAAATCCAGATGGACGTGGTAGTACTACTAAATCCAGACGGTGGTGCTAGTACTATTAGTAGTAGTACTACCAATGTAGTAGCACTGTACTACCCGTTGGTCAAATTATTACGTGTTGGTCCTCACAGTGAAGTGACAAGACCATACGCCGGAGATGACACCTGAGTATAGGCGCCGTGTTTGGCATACCATAGTCAGCCTCACTGTCTGCAGTCACTATCATCATGGCTGTAGACCTAGCCTACTTACAACTAGCCGTGTTCGACATAATTTCCCGTGCGTAGATGCCCGTGCATTGCACGGAACACCAAGATTGGGGGGTGGACGGCGCCGGCAGCGGCCATCGTGCCAGATTTTTCCATGGCCTTCTAGATGTGGTGGGGAGGAGATAAGGATGATTGTGAGAGACACAGAGTTGTTTGTAAATAGCGAACAAGTGCTGGCATCTTTTTGCAAAACTGGAGAAGTATGGTTTGTATACGTCAGATCTAGATCCGACAGCTATTGGTGAAAGATGGCAGGCACAACATCATCACCAACTCAGGACCTGTTTGATTCGAAGGATTTTGAAAACACGGGAATAGGACAGGACAATATTACAAGTTTCAAACTGATATTACAAATGTTAGGAGTAATGCTGCACCTACGAAGAGGGAATTACTAGGAAGTTTACATAAGAACTTTCGTTACTTTAGGTGGATGCAGCATTATCATACAAACTAAAATCCACTGCCCTGACAAGTCACTAATGGGCAAATAACTTTTCGAGTCTCTGGCCACTTGATGTTTCAAAAACAAATTCAGCTTCTGCGGAGACTTTGTCATTTAGGCTTAGACGCTTGCGGTGATCAGCACGCCATTCATTGTTGCGCCAGAGAATGCCGAACCTCATTACCTTGAGCACACTTGCCTCTAGAACAAAGAACCTGGCCAATTTAATCTCAGATGTGCTGCCTCGATAGTCGATCAAATCAATTTCTGTAGGATGGAGATCAAGGCATTCAATGAGATTGTTATAGTGCAGCACATTTTTCACTTTTGGTTATTTTTTATCTGCAAAAGAAGAGAACATATTAGAGCAGCTGGATGTATAAGATTGCCGTGTCATCAAGAGGTACCAATATCATACGCTCATACGATAGGGTTGGCTAGCTAGTGATATTTTTTCACTCACTCTCTCTCTCTCTTTCTCTTTCCTCTCATTTACCTAGGAGTACGTGAAGAGCTTGGGCATTTGTTGCCTTCCACTATGTCGTCGATGCCATATTTTGCAAAAGTATGCCACATATACACATCGATGTCAAATCAAGAGATTTTGGCATCGCTCTCGCAATGTGAGAGAGTTGGCACCGTTGTGCACACAGACCCACATGTATAAAAAAATCAATCAAACCAACTACACCAGCCTCTCACTCTCCCAAACAAGTGTTTTTTTATTGCCTCAGTCCTCAATGCGCCCTCAATTTAGTAGCGTGCGGGGTGCTACCCCGAGTGGTTTCAACTTTGCTTACTTCACCACGTGTCAGATGGGCCTCTAGTTTACTTATTTTCACCCACTACCACATGGGCCAGCACACGAAGATACAGAACACGAGCTGACAAGGCAGCATGTGGACTGGTTGACCGGTCCACTAAACAATATACGGAGCTATTCGCTGACACAGTGAGCGTATAATTCGTCGGTATAGAGTGTTCGTGTGAGAGGGGAGGCCCGTGAGAGATAGCAGAGAGAGAGAAAGAGCTACTCCCTCCGTTCGATAATGTAGTTCCAACATTTTTTTAAATGTCTAACTTTTGAAACTTTGACCAAGTTTATAAAGAAATTACTTATATCTACAATACCAAAGATAAATGATAGTATGAAGTAAGTTCATGTTTTGATGAATCTAATGATCTTTCCAGATGTAAATGTTTTTCTCCACATATACTTGGTCAAACTTTTCTGAGGTTTGACTTTTCAAAACATCCATATGCTTATGGACGTGAGAGAGTGCCTAACTAGAGAGAGAGAGAGAGAGAGAGAGAGAGAGAGAGAGAGAGAGAGAGAGAGAGAGAGAGAGAGAGAGAGAGATAGAGAGAGAGATAGAGTGAAATAGAAATAGTGAGTGAAAAAAGTGTGTGTGCGTGTGTGAAAGAGATAAGGACAACACTCGATAAAAGTCGAGAAAAATGTGTGTGTCTTATGCAAACATATCACACATGCATCTTCGATAACAGAAGCAAGGTGAGGAGATAGTGTGTGGTTGTTTGCAACCAAGAGAGCAAGACCCCTAGCACGTGGCCTAGAGGGGTCTGACAAACAAGGGAGAGAGTTCGAGAGAGACGTACAGAGAAAATGCAGACATGGGGAGGAGAGAGTGTATGTTTGTCATAGAGAGATCCCCTAGAGATTGTGATGGGACTACATGGGTGGGAGATCGAGTGAGAAGGTGTGTGCACAATAGAAGATACCCCGAGAGATATCGAGATAGACGTATGGATGGAAGGAGACAATACGTGTGTTCCTGATGGCTAGTGGGAGATAATCATACTTAGGGGGGAGTGCTTGCGCCTATGATGGAGTGAGGGATTATGGTACTTATTAGGGGGTGCGTGTTACATAGAGAGAGAACAAGGGCGGAGAGTGTTGGATGGGTCTATATGTATAGCGTGAACAAGACATGTGTATGTGTGAACCAGGGAGATATAAAGTTTGAGAGAGATTGAGGAGCCCTGATAAGGCTGAGTCGTGTGTCAGATAGCTGAGAGGGGGAAAGAGATATTCCATCCGCTTAATAATGCAGTGCATGTAATTTTTTTAGAAGTCAAACTTTGGAAACTTTGATCAGGTTTACACAATTGTTATTTATATCTTCAATACCAAAGATACATCATACGAAACTACATCTCATGGTGAATCTAATCGTATATGTTTGCTGTTCCAAATGTAATTGTTTTTCTCCACGTACATGGTCAAACTTTGTGATGTTTGACTTTTCAATAAATCAATATGCTATGGACCGAGGAGAGTGCCTAAGTCGAGAGGGATCAAGTGCGTGTGAAGGAGAATGAGCAAGTGTGCAAAAAGAGTATGTGTGTGAAATAGAAAGTGACAACAAACGACAAATTAGAGAGAGAGTGAGTTTTTTCGTTTCTTAGGCAAACATATCACGCATGCATCTCCCAGATAGTAAAGCGAGGTGAGGAGATACACGAAGATAGCTAGTGTGTGATTGTTTGCAATGGAGAGAGACACCCCTATAGCACATGTCCAATAGAGGTCTGGCCAACAAGGTACACAGGTCGAGAGGGACACATGGAGAACATGGACGCA
Source organism: Secale cereale (assembly GCA_902687465.1). Lineage (NCBI taxonomy): Eukaryota > Viridiplantae > Streptophyta > Magnoliopsida > Poales > Poaceae > Secale > Secale cereale. The sequence continues at coordinate 377,805,794 of LR738715.1, read as the reverse complement.
TGGGGTGGGCGAGAGGGTGTGTTTATGATAGAGAGACCCCCTCGAGATCGTGAGGGGGCTATATGATCGAGATCGAGGGATGTGCATGCGCGATAGAAAGATGCCCTGAGAGAAATCGAGATAGACCATGCACATGTTTGTGATGGAGACTAAGATTAGCTAGTCATATACATATAGGGGGGGACTGCATGTGCCTACAATTGAGTGAGAGACCATCATATTTAGCTAGCTAGGCATGAGATTGTGTGTGTGTGTGTGCGTGTGAGATGGAGAGAGAACGAGGGAGAGAGATAGAGTTTTAGATGGGCCTATCGAGTGCGAGTGAGATATGCATGTGTATGTGTGACCCAGGTAGACGGAGAGTTTGAGAGAGAGGGGGAGGAGCTCCGAGACGACAGAGTGGTGCGTGAGAGAGTTACGGGTAACGAGCCAAGGAATGTGTGTGCGTATGATGAGTGCACCCAAGATATCTAGCTTGGACTAGAGAATCATACATAGTGTGCGAGAGAGACCTATAGATGGAGTATATATGCATGCGAACTATAAAGACTCCCCCCACGCACACACACAAAGAGAGAGAGAGAGATGGAGAGAAAGAGAGAGGACCAACAAGGTTTGTGTGTTGGATGCGTCCGACAGAATTGAAGATTGTCGGCGTGTGAGAGAGAGACAGCAGGAGTCCGGGAGAGGGGGAGGTCGCGTTTTATGCATCAAAGACTGATATAAACCATGTTTCGATATAAACTTGCATTCAAATATTTAAATTGGAGAACATGTTGTCTGCAATCCACACATGAACGGATATATGCTTATATCAATCAAGTTCATTAATTTGACTTTCAGCATGTTCATGGAGTACTGTAATACTGTACAACATGATATTCGATTGAGGTGTTCAATTTTGGATTTAGTTCACTATTTCGACCCGGTGAATGAGCTATTTCATTGAATCGAGATATTTCATTTTGGTTTTGATTCCCGTTTTTGAGTGGGTCAACTATTTGTCATATAGTAAATCGCTAGCAACGACCACGTAAAAACACATTACTCACAGGCATCATCTCTCCATCTAGAAAAGAAGTGGAAAGCTAATATTTCTAAATTTGATTCGAATCGACTTGGTAAGGTAGACGTGGATGCTCGTTTTCCCAAATTTTGAATGAACCGTTAAACATCCTCTGCTTGGATGAAGTTATGAACCTACCCTCGATGCACAACGGGCCAATTAATGCGTACATGGTTCCACTCCCCTCCCAATCCCCCCCATTCATACCTCGTGGGCACCAAATCACCTTCTCCCCGGAAGCTCCCTTCTCCCGAGCCGCGAAACCTCAGCCGCTCCTCCATGGCGCCCCCACCGCACCAATTTCACAGCCGCCCTCCTCCTTAATGCCGGAGACGCTGTCCATTTGTCATCGTCCACTAAGCCGTGTGCCTCTTACTCCGTGCTGCTGGAGCTGCCTCGACGACGGCCGCGTGAACCGTACCGGAGCCGATTCACCCCCGCCGTTGTTCACGGCGCCGGAGCGGCTCCAACTTCGGGTCCGTCCAGAGTCCCGGTGCTGCTCCCCGTATCCGTCGACCATCGCGACATCGCTATTTCCCTGCCGCTGGTGGCCACCGCAACCACGCCGGCCTCACTGACTCGATAGCTGGACCTGCCTACTTCACCATGCCGCCAGATAGGTCGCACCCTCATCTCAAATAACTTTATTTAGGTGTCAGTTGTCTGAATTTTTATTCTGAGCCAATCGAATCCCAATGGGAAGCAGCACCCCTCGAGGCGGCGGAGCTCCTAGGCTGCCGGTTGGCTGGTGTCTAAAGTAAGGGTGCGGGGCTGCAAGTTCGCCACGTAAGCAGCGCTTAGATGGCTATCTTAGAGTTGCGTGGGTTCAAGGTACTGCGGCCGCCGGATCTAGATGACGGGGAGTCTTTGTGGATTGGCCCGGGGGCGGCGCAACCACAGCAGTGCGGTGGGGCGGGGAGCGGGGTTTTGGCTGGGGCAACGGACGGCGGAGGCAAGCTGCTCTGCCGTTGGTCGCTGGCTCTTCGGGAAGATACCTAAAGTGTCAGCCGGGAGGCACAAGACGGCTATCAAGCCATCCGGCATAGATCAGACAGTACCAAAATAAAATAAAATCGTGTGACCCCAATTTTGTCTCAGTCAACAGACGTGTGACAACTCTCGTACCTTGTTGTTGATCTCTTAGTGTATTTCTTCAGATCAAAGAGATGTGTCATTCTTAACATTATGCGTTATCTGCATCCTCAGCCACACCGTCTTCCGACTCACCGCTGCTGCTCCAACAAGGGAAGCATACACCAGAAGGGAGCTATAGTCCCCACTTAACTGTTCCCTGCATCGAATGTGCATGCCCGACATGGACAACCACAACAAGTGCTGGGCCATCGACAAGTCAGCACATGATGCTCACTCCTATGGATGGCGGCCAGATAGATTGTACCCTCATCTTACTTGTGTGCAACATTTATGGCTTTGTTATTCATCTAAGCATGGAAAATAGATTATCACATTTCACTATATATTCATGCTGATCTCTTACGGGTCTTGTTCATGAGTTAACGCTATTCCATAGTTCAGCTAAGATACTTGTTCTTTAGGTAACGTTGTTCCATAGTTATCATCCATCAGCCAATTCTATCCCACAGTCTGGTGATTATAGTATTATACCACTTCTAGTATTACCTATGTTGTTCTTTAATACTTTTGTGTGCTATCTAGTTAATCTCGAGTACAAATGATACATATTCTGTAGCTTTCATCTGTGTTCTCCCTTTAGTTTTTGAGACCTGTTGCTGCTAGTTAACCCCAGTCCTACTATTTATGTCGTCTCCTATAGGCACTCATTACATAAATCTAACTACTAGTTGTCTTCCATGCATGTCAGATATAATTGCACACACTGATATATCCACAAGAACCTCACGGAACAATGTAAAGGCCAATAAACTTGATATCAATGATACCCAATATGATGGAACATGTAAAGGCAGTTCTTCAGAAGACTTGCAGAAATATGTTGAATCCTCTTCACCCCACAAGGTCCTTGCTCTAACTTGGCCCGTGATATGGGTACAACATGCATATAATGTCTTAGAGTGTATCTACTATGTTGCAATGACATGTGCTTAGCATGCTGATCATTCATATAAATATGTCATGCCTTCTTGTTTTTCAGTACCTATTCCATTCATGATAACATGTTTTCAAATTCAAGTACTATCATTCTACTCTATCTCAATGCCATCTGCTTAATTTGGACATCATGCTCCTGAATATCTTATGCGTTGTTATTCATCAGTTTGTACTTCATCTGTCTACCATACCATGTTTTTTACATTGAAGTGCTGTTCCTAGTGCTCTGTTGCAATGCCATCTTAGTTTCCCAAAAATACATGTGTATATTGCCTTAGTTTTTTCTGTACGTATTCTGCTAGCATACAGTTTTACATTCAACTAGTGTTTTTTTACTGTGTTATCCTGTCGTATCCCTAGCTCTTACACCATACTCCCTCCGTCCGGATTACATGTTGCCGAAATTGATAAAAATGGATGTATCTAGAACTGAAATACGCCAAGACCCATCCATTTTTTCGGATGGAGGGAATACATGTCAGTATGTCATGCCTTTCTATTCTTCAGTACCTATTCCATCTCTCTGCTGTAGCATGTTTTATAATTGAAGCACCATTCTTCTATACATGGCATGCAAGGGGAAGACGACTATGTTAGAATCTGAATGGGTTACAAACCAGGTCTTTGCAAAAGATCCAAACGCCAGGAGATAATAAACCAACTCCAGTTTTTATAGATACTGCTCCAGCACAGAGAAACCCAACTCCTACTGATAAAAAGCAGATTCCAGTGGCCAAAGAACTAGTCCGCTCCAGTCCAGCAAAAATATGTCAACTCCATTCTAAGAAGCGTGTGCGTATCCTTGCATCATGAAATTTTATAGCACGCTGATCATATTTTCTACATGTTTCTTACCCATCTATCTTTTACAAAATAAACTTAACAGATAGAAGAATTTCTGCACTGGTATCGTCTGTGAGGAAAGAATTCTCTGTACTCCAATGCAGATGTAAGTTCCTGTTGTATATCACTATATTTTTTCATCAGCATGTATTTTGTTAATCGGCGTGAATCTAACCTTTATCTGATCTAAATTTAGTTGTAGAAAAATGTATGATTAAAGGCCACAATGTTGATTTTTGTAAGGAAAACTGCCTGGTAGTTTTGCATCCTAAGCTGCATGAGTGTACTATCTCATATCAGTGGGTTTGATTACTTTGGTTTTGCAGTGGGTTTGCAGTGTTTTTTTACTATGTTGTCCTATCGTATCCCTAGCTCTTACGTCATACTCCCTCCGTCTGGATTACATGTCGCAGAAATGGATAAAACTTGATGCATCTAGAACTGAAATACGCCTCGACCCATCCATTTTTTCCGGATGAAGGGAATACATGTAAATATGTCATGCCTTTCTATCTCTGCTGTAGCATGTTTTATAATTGAAGCACCATTCTTCTAGATAAGGCATGCAAGGGGAAGACGGTTATGTTAGAATCTGAAGGGTTACAAACTAGGTCTTCACAAAAGATCGAAACGCTAGTAGATAATAAACAACTCCATTTTTCATAGATACTACTCCAGCACAGAGAAACCCAACTCCCACTAATAATAAGTTGATTCCAGTGGCCAAAGAACTAGTCCGCTCTAGTCCAGCAAAAGAATGTCAACTCCATTTTAAGAAGCGTGTGCGTATCCTTGCATCATGAAATTTTATAGCATTCTGATCATATTTTCTACATGTTTATTACCCATCTATCTTTTAGAAAACAAGGTTAAATAATATAAGATTTTATTCATTAGCATTGTATTCGAGGAAAATATCTTGCGGGAATTCTCTATGCTCCAATGCTGAAGTAAGTACCTGTTGTATATCACTATATTTTTACATCAGCATGTATTTTGTTAATCGGCGTGAATCCAACCTTTGTATGATCTAAAATTAGTTGTAGCAAAATGTTAAAGGCGCCAATGTTGATTTTTGTAAAGAAAACTGCCTCGTAGTTTTGCATACTGAGCTGCATGAGTGTACTGTCTCATATCATGCACATTACTGAATTGTAGTGCTGCTCTGGTTGCCCATTCATTCATTTTGTCAATGTTGCTTTCGTATTACCTTACCTGGCTAATGATAGCCGTGCCATATTGTGTTAATTTGGTGTTGGCTAGTTGCCCAAACGTTCGTTGTGCCAATGTTGGTTTCCTATTATCTGACTTGGCCAATGATAGCAATGCTAGTGTCTTAATTTGGTGCAGGCTACTGAAGATAAGAAGACAAACTCTAAAAACGGCAAGGCAACCCCATTGTTTCTTTTCAATAAATCTAGGCCAGGTAATATGCCAATAAATCATGATTAATCTGTTTGGTTCCCCTCCTAATATATGCTATGATGCAGTGGTCGAGACACTCTCCCCTATTAATAATACAAGCCTGCCAAAATCGCCATCTGAATATGTTTAGTATCCTCTGTCTAGAATGCAACGGAAAAAATGTATGTTTGTGAACCAATTAATGGCTGAAGGAATGATGGAAATGGTGGAGGAACCAGAGGTGCAGACTTATGCGACAAAACAACTGATCAATGTTTTCAGAGACAGTGTAGCAAAGCAGCAAGAACTTGCCCACATGCTTATGGGCATCATCCGTGCTAAGGTTGCAGATTGTGACGTTGTAGATCGTTGGGTTTTGTTCATTTATTTGCACTGGCATCAATCTTTGATTGCCCAGTGGATGTAATTTCCTGTAATATATGCTGGATGTGCCACGTTTTTTCCTGTATGACGGACCTTTGCTTGATCGGTTTTGGTCCTGTGCATAATTGCTCGTCGTAATGGGCTCAAATTATCTAGTTTGGCCTAAAGACATGTATGAAGTTTAGTGGGCCCATTAAGTTAATGGGCCGTTACCAGGCCGAAAGTTAATGGTCGGCACTCTTAACTCCCGTGTCGTTAACAGGCTGACATCGAAGCAGGCAACAGGTGGGCCCAATTGATTTCATGGGCCGTTAACATGTTGTTACTAAGTTCGGGCTACGTATGGCCCAACTATACTGTGGGACTTTAGCAGGCCAAAAGAGACAGCGGGCTTGTAGTGGACCATGAAGAGCATGGGCCGCTAAGAGGCCGAAAGTCAGGTCGTATTGTAAATGGCCCAACTATGTTGTGGGCCTTTAGCGGGCCGAAAGAGAAACCGGGCTGGTATTGGACCATGAAGGGCATGGGCCGTTAAAAGGCCAAAACTCAGGTCCGACTACAAATGGCCCAACTCATTTATGGTCCGTTAACAGGGTGAAAGGCAAACAGGGCCGGGAATTGGCCCAACACTTAAATGGGTTGCTAAATGGCCAAAACTCAGGTGCGACTACAAATGGCCCAACAGATATATGGTCCGTCACCAGGCTGAAAGACACACCGGGCCGGAAATTGGCCCAACACTTAAATGGGTCGCTAAAAGGCCGAAACTCAAGTCCGAATACAAATGGCCTGACTGATTTATGGGCCGTCAACAGGCTGAATGACACACCGGGCCAGAAATTAGCCCAATATTTAAATGTGTGGCTAAAAGGCCGAAAGATATACATCGTGAAAATTGGCCCATCCACTAAATGGGCCGTTAACAGGCCAAAATGTCATCGAGCCGATATTGAGCCCAAATATATAGCGGGCTGTTAACGGGCTCGAACTGACGATGGGCTGCAATGGTGTCCAATCTTTAACAGGTCGTTGACGGGCCGAATTGGCACATCTCGTATGGGCCATGGGCTTTGATGGACCTGACACAAGTAGGCCTTATATGGCCGGCCTGCTATTTTTTACTGGGCCGGATTTTTTCATTGGAATGGGCCATTGTTGGGCCGTGCCACGTGTTGACCTATCATAGGTGTCTCCTGTCCAATGAGTGGATGACATCTGTCCTATCGGTGAGGCAACACGTGTTTCCTCCAGCCAATGATGATTTTACACGTGGAAAATCCCCATTGGTCGGCATTGTTAACAGGTTATCGGATCCAAAACCGGACCCGATAGCTTAACGGCGTTCCGTTACGATGGATGCCACCTGTCGGTCACCCTTGACGAAAGCACTTCTGGGACGCGCGATTTATTGTCATGGAAGTGGACACTTCCGTGATGATAATTTTGGTAATGTCATGGAACACTTCTACGACAGCACATGTATGACTATCTTCATTCTGTCATAAATTTGTCATGGATGTACATGCATGACAGAAAACGTGACCTACTATGACAAACACGTATCATCACGGAAGTGTATTTTTTTTGTAGTGTTGGTGTCTACTCCGCAATAAACTCAGCTAGTGCTCTGCTCTTGATAGTTGAGGTGCTTTCGTACTTCAGCCCAAAGCTTGATAATTCCAAAGCCCATTCAACTATACCGACGGTGGCTTTAGGGTTCCTCAATATACGTTGTAGAGGAAAATGGGTGACAACTATGATCTCAAGGGCTTGGAAGTAGTGGCGCAGCTTCCTCGAGGCCATGATGAGGCCGAAGATTAATTTCTGTACTCCAGAATACCTTGATCTTGCCCCCTGCAATAGGGAGTTGACAAAGTAAACTGATCGCTGGACTACCTTCTTCCTTGCCATGGTCTTAGAATTTCGTTCATTATCCTACCCTTCGTTCTCTTGATCTATGCTCGATCCTGCCGCGACTGGTTCACTTCCTTCCCCAGAAAGGACAGTAGCTACAACTGCTGCTTCTTCCACTTCCGATGTGCCACCAAGGCTGCACTAACCGCTTGATTAGTGGCTGCTAGGTACAACAACAATGAATCTTGTGGTCTAGGAGCAACCAAGGTGGGAACAGAGGAAGGGTATGTTTTTAAGTCTTGCTGTGCTACTTCTGCCTCTGGGGTCGACTTCGTGGGCCCTGCCTTCTTCAAAACTTTGAAGAACGGTAGGGCACGCTCGGCGGACTTGGAGATGAACCTGCTCAGTGCGGCAACACATCCAGTTAAGCGCCTCACATCCTTGATTGATCTAGGTTCTTGAATCTGCTCAATTGCTCTGATCTTATCGGGGTTGGCCTCTATCCCCGGTGAGACACAAAGAAGCCAAGTAGCTTGCCGGAGGGGATAACAAACACACACTTCTGTTGATTGAGCTTCAGGTTGATCTTGCACAGATTTGCAAAGGTCTCTTCCAGGTCTTGAATAAGTGTTGATCTTTCCTTGGTCTTGACCACGAAGTCATCCATGTAAGCTTCAATCTTCATGTGTAGTTGATGCTCAAAACTGATCTGGACGGCTATTGCGAAGGTGGACCCGGGGCTCTTTAACCCGAAGGGCATTCGTACAAAGCAGTACGAGCCACATGGGGTTATGAACGCGGTCTTCTCCTGGTCTTCCTTGGACATGGATATCTGGTGGTACCCGGAGTATGCATCCAAGAAGGAAAACATGTCACATGCACAGGTGGAATCCACAATCTGATTGATGCGTGGCTAGGGGAATGGGTCCTTCTGGCATGCGTTGTTTAGATCTATGAAGTCTATGGAAAGCTTCCGTTTCCTATTCGCCTTTCGCACCACCGTCGGATTTGCCAACCATGTTGGATGCAACATTCCTCTGACCAAACCAGTGGCTTCAAGTTTCTTGATCTCATTGGCAATGAATTGCTGCTGCTGCAAATCTTGCTTCCGGACCTTCTGCTTGACGGACGGGCATGGGGACAGATAGTAAGGTGGTGCTCGATTACCTCCCTGGGAATGCCGAAGATGTCAGATGGTTACCATGCAAACACATCCACATTCGTCAGCAGGAAGGCAATGAGCACGCTTTCCTATTTGTCGTCATGGGTGGAGCTGATACTGAAAGTACCATCAGTACCAACCAGCCTTGCCGGGACCTTCTTCACAACAGGTACATCAACCTTAGATCTCTTGCTATTGGAACTTTCCGGCAAGTCATCGACAGGCATAGCGCACCCTTGAGAGGCGCACTTCCCAGATTCCTTGCTGGTATCATTGCTAGCTTCTCTTCTTTATTTGTTTTCCTTGTTGAGAACGGCAGCTTCCGCGGCCTCGGCAGCGACCTCCTCCTAGTACATCTTATACACGCATATGATGTTGTCCTTCTTTTCTGATGGGATGGAAATGACGCCCATTGGCCCTGGCATCTTCAAAGTGTTGTAGGCATAGTGAGATGCTGCAATGAATTTTGCCAGGGCATGTCGTCCAAGTATCCCATTGTACGGCAACGGAAGCTCAACCACGTCGAACACAATCTTCTTGGTTCGGTAGTTCAGCTCCCCTCCAAATGTCACTAGCAACATGATCTTCCCCTTTGGACGACTCCTATCTTGGTTGATCCCTTGAAAGGTGCCAGTAACCTTGAGCTCTTTCTCTGTTATCTGCAGCTTGCTGATGACCTTGGGAGAAATCAGATTCAACCGGGCCCCACCGTCAACTAACATTTTTATGACCTCGAGGTTGCGGATTGTTGGTGATCCTCTTTGTCAAAATTGATGGCATGCCGGACCACTTGAGTGGTTTCCGGGTATTTGCCGCTAGCTCCACAACATTAACCTCATGTGCCCACTGTTTAAGTTGGCGGTGAGAAGAGTGCAAAGACACACCTCCGTCATTGCACAGGGCTCAGTGGCCTTCTGAAACTCATGCTCGTCGGTCTCGACGGGCTCGCGGATCAGATGAAGTCGTGGACACGTCGTCGGATTCTTGGTTGTGTGGTCCTGGCTGCGGCCCCTGCGCTAGCGGCCGTGGAGGGGACTACACCGTCAAGGCGGCCCCTCCAGTATGGGAAACAGTTTGGACCGCTGTTGTTGCTTGTGGTTGCCATGGCCCACTGCGATCCTCCTGCTTCAACAAAACAAATCAACCTTTCAATGGTGGCTCTCCATTCATCAATTTGATTGGCCGCTAGCGGCAATCTTAGCAGGAGCCGGGCTCGCGCCATGGCTTTTGAAGTAGTGCTAGGCACGAACGATGAAGCATTATGTGATATAGCCCTACTTATGGCTGTGCCAGCGGTGGCGTTGTTGCCGAGCTCCCGTCACCACGAGGCAGTGGCGGCGTGGTGACGAGGAGGATGCGCCTAGGGGTTGATGACCCCATTTGGTGGCGCGACATGATCACCCTACTAAGGTGTAGACGCGTGCCCCACGGCTGCACCCGCGACAATGGCATTGTGGGGATCAAGATTCATTACAGAGCAGGCATTGTCGCTGCGGCTGTGTCCTCCTGCACGGTGGGGGTGCGGAGACTACATCCCTTCTCCACGTACGCCTTGTGGACCACGGCCGTCAAGTCGGTGTTGATGTCGTCCTCCTCCGTTGTCCTTCACTCCCACTTCAGCCGTGGGGGAGACGATGACGGCGCTGGCTGCGCCGGTCACGTCCCCCATGGCACAAGTATTCCCCATCACCGTTGTAGCGCCCTTGGCATCCACGACTGCATGTGAGGGGGCCTTGGAGGTGGAGGGTTGCGCTGTTGCGCCGGATTTCTTCTTGGGCGCCATGGATGATGAAGTCCTCGATGAAGAAGACGATGATGAAGATTGACGTGCATCTTACAACCTCGGGTTCATGCAAACGCTTCCCCCTACCTGGCGTGCCAGAGATGTCGTGGGAAAACACGATGACCTATGGGGCCATTGTCTCCTTTGTGGTTTGGCAAGGGGGAAGGGCACGTTGCACAAAGAACGGAGACTGTAGAGGCAGCACAACATTGGTGAGATTATGATTTTTACCCTATTTTAGGACACTGCAAAGCGTAAATCCCTACTCCTGCTTTGGTGCATTCAATGGGTGAGCGGGAGGAGCACATAGTGTTGAAGCCCGACAAGCTGGCCTTGGGGAGAGCAGCTACGCGCGTATGAGTCTATATGGGTCCGAATCCCTTCATAGCTCTCCTCAGTCCTCCTTTTGTAGTTCAAGGGGTATCCATAGTGGCGACATGATCGATGTTGCCTGATTAGATAGAAAACAATGCTATCACACCTAACTCTGCAGACAGGACATGGTGCATTAAATGCACCGCTTAGTGTCATGTCGAGGAGTAGCCCGGCAAGCCTTGCCGCGCCACCTTTTTGCTGTCTCTTGCCCCGTCCGCTTGACACATCGCGGGGCAAGTGTCATTTGGAGGTAAAAAGTTTTCTGGGTGGCCGCCACATGCTTGGTGTATGCCACTTAATCATCTGGGGGCTCGACACCGCACCGATAAGTGACCTGAGTTGCTGTGCGGTGGAGCGGTGGTGTCTTGGAGGGGCGACGTGCCCTCGGCGTCCCCGGAAAGCCTGCCAGGGGAGTCTTGAGACTTGTCTTTAGCACGGCCTTAACCTCGCCGGGCTCGCCTACCCGGCAAGGGAGGCTTTTCCTTGAATCTTGCTCTGTCTTCTTGTCTTGGTCTTCTTGATCCGCCATTTGATTCCTCAAAGAGCTATATCTCCAGCTGGTCTTGTTTTCCAATTGCAACCTCGCCTCTGTGCCTATGTACAGTCTAGGTAACATACACCAAGGTTTGTGTCGGATTCACGACTCTGCAAAACCCTTGTCAAGTTCGAACACTTGGGTGCGTCTGAAGAACCTAACTTCCCCTATCTGCCTACTCGTCGTATCTATGAACTAGCTCGATGAAGAAGAAGTAAAGTGACATAGGGCAGTTTACCCAGGTTCAGGCCATCTAGCGGTGAGTGGCCTACTCCTGCAATGTGGTGGATTGCCTCTAGGTGGGTTGAGGAAGAACTAGTACAGTGGTTAAACAACCTCAAGAGGTGTGTTCTTGGGTGTGAGGGTGCTAGTCGATCTGATCTCTCCCTAGATCCCGATCCGGATGCCCCTATGGTGTTGGCTAAGCTGTATATATAGAGGCCTTGGTCCTCTTCCCCAAAAATATAGGCGGGAAGGGATCCCACAAAGGTCAAATTTGAAGGGAGACAACTAGTATATCTTATCTTGACGAAAGGTGGTCTTCTCCTGCAAAGCTTCGGATCCTGACGCCACAGTGGTCTCGGTGATGACCTCCGTCCTGCCGTCCTTGCGATGCTGGTCTTGTTGCACGGAAATGGCAACCTCTCACATCCCTAGTTCTGGTAATGCTTAGTGCTAGCATCTTGTGTTGCATCATGTTTAAGTTTCAATTGAAGTTGAAATGGGGATTGTCCAAGCCCTAGCACCCTCTGAATTACTAGGTTCAATCGAAAAAGATTTCAATGAACCCAAAATGCCCTTCACAAAAGTTCATCATTTTTGAATTAGCTGACAACCTCTACCAAAAACGGTGCACATTTTTCTGGGCCATTCTGGATTGTTGAATTAAATCATATTATATTTGAATTGGGGCATTTGAATTCTTTTAATATATTAAATGCTCCAAATATTCTGGAATCATTTGTGAGATTTTGGAGTAATCCAAATAGTGCCCACAATTTGTCTCAGAAGTTTTAAAAATGAATTAGTATTTTTACTAATTCAAAGCAGAGTAAAAGAAATAGAAAACCTGAAACAAAAAGAAAATAGAGAGAACTAACCTGGCTTACCTGGCAGCCCGACACTATAGCAGGCCCAGCCCACCACCGCTGCTAGTCACCCTCAACCTCCTGCCACGATGATGAGAGGCGCGTGGACACCGCACGCAAGCACACGCCTCGACCACCTCCTGCTGGCCGCCTCCCTCTGGACATCCCGGACGATGCCATGCACGCCCCGTGCACAACCCTATCACTGTCACCCACTCTCCCCTCTCTCCCGCAAGAACACGAGCTCGACCGAGCGAGCTCACCGACGTCGTTCGCCGTAGCCGCAGCCACCGCCTCCCCCTCATCCCCACGACATGTCTCAGAGCTCCGCCACGACCTCTTCTTCGTCTCCATCGAGCTAAACACCGTCGGACGCCCTGCCTCGCCGCCACCCTCGTCTTCTTCACTGTCGGTCGCTACGGATCTCCATCGTCGATCTACCGCCGTCTAAGCCTCCCCGAGCATGCTAGCCTTCCCTACCGAACCGCTGTGAGCTTCCAAGCATTTTCCCCTCCTCGCGCAGTAAAACCCTTCCTCTAGCCTGCCTAGCCACCGGAGCCGAGAGCTCCCGCCCACCGGCCATGTCGCCGCCGCGGCCATGGCTTGATTCGGTCGCGTCCGGGCATGCCGTTGAACTCCTGGAGTTCCCAGGAGCCTGTAGAGCACTTCAGCTAGCCCATCCATGCACCGTAGCCTCGCGCATGATTGAGCCCGTGCTCCGGTCGCCGCTGACCTTGACGCCTCCGACTGCTTCGGCAACCCCACAACTTCCCTCCAATTCCGTTGGATGCGGCCGAGTGACAACTTTCCAACGGGACCGACCGCGTCGCAAACCGCAGCCTGTAGCGCGAGCCTAAAGAACTCCGGCGAGCTTCCGCCACGGTTTTGGTCGCCGCAGGCCAAACTCCGGCGACAGCTGACTTGGCACGAGCATTAGGACTAAACCCCCCTAATAAGACACCTCACTGCCACTAACAGCGGGCCCCATCGCTCGGTCAAACCTAGTCAGCATGGGATTTGACCAGGAGTAGCTAATGGGTCACTGACCAGTGGGCCCCGCTGGTCAGGTTTGAATCTGCTCACCCTGTTGACTTGCTGACATCATGCTGATGTAGTGCCGACGTCATAACTATTTTTGGATTTTACATAAGTCTTAAATGATTTATAAATTCCAGAAATCATAGAAATTCATCCGTAGCTCAGAATGAAATAACTTATATATGAAAAATTATCAGAAAAATCCAATCTTTCCATCTGTATCAGTTTCATACATGTTAGAGCAACTTTTGGCTAATGTTTAGGAAAATTCAACTAAATGGCATTTAATAAATCACATGTGGAATTTGCATTTGAATCTTGAGTTCAAACCAACTTCATTTAACTTGTTGCTAGTTGCATTACCTAAATCAACATGATATTGCCATGTCATTATCAGGCATCATATTGTTGCATTGCATTGATTGTGTTCCCTCTTGTTTGCCGGTGTTTGTTCCCTCTCGATAGATGTGTTCTGACGATGAGTTCAATGACACCGATGAAGAGCTATACTATCTTCAGAAGTGCTAGGCAAGCAAAACCCCCTTGTTCATTCCGATACAATCCCACTCTCCCACTTCTGCTCTCTTTTACTTGATTAGGACAACAACGATTCAACTGCTACATGCTGCAGAAGTTGAACCCCTTTTCTTCTGCATGACCTGTCATTGCCACAATAAATAGATGAAACCCAGTAGCATGAGTAGGAGTTGTTTGAGCCCTGATGTGCCTACTCATTCATGCTTGTTGTCATGACTGCTACTGCTTAGAGTCGAGTCATGTAGGATTCATCGAGGATGAATTGGAATGTGGTCAACATGTCCTACTTTTGAGAGCTAAGTGTGTGAACACGATTTGGTAAAGGTAGCGGTGAGAGGCCATGTAGGAGTACATGGTGGATTGTCTCATTGAAACCATCCTCAGGAACTGAGTTATGTGTTTGTGATCCATGAACAGTTACTACCACAGATTGGGTTCCGGTAACTTGACCCCTCTCAGCTTATTAATCGCCTCGATCTCTGTCCAGGAGTTGCAACTAGTTTCTGGTGTTTGTAGGTAGTGTTAGTAGTCTACCAAGTGACACCGGGTACAGGTGGGCTTGAGACAGACTAGGCACCATGGCACGATGTACCAAGCGTAGATCCATCTGGCGAGGTGGGCTTGAGAACCCTGTACACATTGTTTGGGGCCGTGAGCGACACCCTAGCCTGATCTCCTTGCGGATGGAACCCGAATAGGCAATAAACCTGGACTAGAGACTTGCGTGGTTGGTCAGGTCGTGGCCGACTCCCTCGCCAGGCTTCCGCTTGAAGGTTGCCAAGATACACGAGATGTACATGGTGGTAAGTGGCGAGAGCATGTGTGAAGAAGTACACCCCTGCAGGGTTAACATCATCTATTCAAATAGCCGCATCCGTGGTAAAGGACTTCTGGGTTGCCTGTATAGCTCATAGACAAGTGAAAGTGGATACTCTAAAATGCGTAGGATAAGCGTGAGTGCTATGGATGGCCTTCTCGTAGGGAGACGGAGCAGATGCATAGTGGTGTATTGATTTGGTGAATATGTGGAATCGTGTGCGCCACCTCAAAAGAGTAACCAACAGTCGTAGTACAGGATAGCCACTGAGTCTTGTTGAGTACATTTGTGATACTGATGCATATGTAGCTAGTTCTGATGTTAGTCTTGTTGAGTACATTTGTACTCATGTTTTCTTAATTTATGTTTTGTAGAGAGACTTCAGTCTCACTAGTGCTTCCGCGTAGACTTCAACGTTTAGCTTGTTACCTTAGCTACGATCTTGTAGCCTTGGGAGGGTCTTGTAGATGATAAGTGTCAAGTCAGCTCCCACTGAACGTGGATGTGTGCATCACGTCTCAGCCAAAAATGCTCATGATGATCCAGATGTTGTTCTTGGTACACTCCTTGTCAATTGTCATCCGACATCAGTTCTGTTCGATACTGGAGCATTTCATTCTTTCATTTCCGAAAGCTATGCCCGCTTGCACGACATGTCATTTTGCGATATGCCCTCCCCACTACTCATTCAAACTCCTGGATCCAAATGGCAAACTTCTAGTGTAAGCCATGTAATGAAATCCTTGTTGATATACTTGTATTCCTTGCATCACTTACAGCTCTCAAGTCTTCAGATATTAACATCATCTTGGGTATGGACTGGATGACAGCTCATCATGCCAAGATTGATTGTTACACTAGGTATGTTTAGATTACACACCCATCTGGCAAGATAGTCAATGTCACCACTAGAGTTGCAAAGCGTCAACTCTATTCTCTGAATGCCAGCCCTCGTCCAGACCTTGAAGATATCCCGATAGTCCATGACTTTTCGGATGTCTTTCCAGAGGAACTTCCAGGTGTCCCACCTGACAAAGATGTAGAGTTTTTCATAGATCTTATCCCAGGAACCTCTCCAATCTTTAGGAGACCTTACAATATGGCACCCTTAGAACTAGTTGAGCTTAAGAAACAACTTGATGAGTCCTTTGAAAAGGGTTTCATCTGTCCTAGTTCTTCTCCTTGGGCTTGCCCCGTCCTCCTCGTCAAGAAGAAGGATGGTACTGATTGGATGGTGGTAGATTATGATCCCGTTAATTTGGTCACGATAAAGAACAATTATCCGCTCCCCAGGATCAACGACCTGTATGATCAGCTCGGTGGATCCTCGGTCTTTTCCAAGATGGATTTGAGGTTAGGCTACCATCAAATCAAGAACAGAAACAGGGACATTCCGGGATAAGAGGGGGATAGCTAATCCAAACAAAGACTACGCTTCTGGCAGCCTCCATCTTGTACCAGTAGAAGAGGGTAGCTGGAAAGTAACAAGTAACATCGCTTCTCGCAGCCTCCGTCTTGCAGCAGTAGAATAGAATAGATGGTAAGTTCACCAAGTAACATCGTATAGCATAAACCTACCCGGCGATCCTCCCCTCATCGCCCTGTGGGAAAGCGATCACCGGGTTGTATCTGGCACTTGAAAGGGTGTGTTTTATTAAGTATCTGGTTCTAGTTGTCATGAGGTCGGAGCACAACTCCGGGTCATCCTTTTACCGAGGGACACTGCTATTCGAATAGATTAACTTCCCTGTTGGGGTGCACCACATTACCGAGCACGCTCGATCCCATTTGGCCGGACACACTTTCCTGTGTCATGCCCAGCCTCGGAAGATCAACACGTCGCAGCCCTACCTAAGCACAACAGAGAGGTCAGGACGGCGGTCTAAACCCTAAGTGTGCAGGTGTTTAGGCCCATCGCCCAACGCACACCTTTACGTTGCGTACGAGGCCGGTAAGCAGACCTAGCCTCTCCTAATACCAGAGTAGGTGTTCTAGTCCAATCCGGCGCGTGTCGCTAAGTCGCTGACGTCAAGAAGGCTTCGGCTGATACCA
>LR738715.1:377759139-377785463 GCA_902687465.1 Secale cereale | reverse complement strand
GGGTGCACAGCCCTATGAGGGCTGTTGTGTTCCCCCTTTGTGGCCCATTAGGCCCGAAACTCCTTCCGGGACCCCCGAAACCCCTTTCGGTCATCCGCCGATTTCCCGATGCTCCCCGGTACACTTCCGGACTCCGATCACTCTCATCCTATATATCAATCTTCGTCCCCGGACCATTCCGGAGACCCTCGTCACGTCCAGGATCTCATCCGGGACTCCGAACAACCTTCGGTAACCATGCACTGTTCTCACTAACAACCCTAGCGTCACTGAACCTTAAGTGTGTAGACCCCGCGGGTTCGGAAACTATGCAGACATGACCGAGACACTCCCAGGTCAATAACCAATAGCGGGATCTGGATACCCATATTGGTTCCCACACGTTCCTCGATGATCTCATCGGATGAACCACGATGTCAAGGATTCAGGCAATCCCGTATACAGTTCCCTTTGTCTCGTCGGTATGTTACTTGCCCGAGATTCGATCATCGGTATCTCTATACCTAGTTCAATCTCGTTACCGGCAAGTCTCTTTACTCGTTACCGTAATACATAATCCCGTGACTAACTACTTAGTCACTTTGAGCTCATTGAGATGACGTATTACCGAGTGGGCCCGGAGATACCTCTCCGTCACACGGAGTGACAAATCCCAGTCTCGATCCATGTCAACTCAACAGACACCTTCGGAGATACCTGTAGAGTACCTTTATAGTCACCCAGTTACGTTGCGACGTTTGGCACACACAAAGCACTCTTACGGTGTCAGTGAGTTACATGATCTCATGGTCATAGGAACTTATACTTGACATGCAGAAAACTATAGCGATAACTGATACGATCAAAAGCTATGTTTAACGTTTGGGTCTCGTCCATCACATCATTCTCCTAATGATGTGATCCCATTATCAAATGACAACTCATGTCTATGACCTGGAAACCGCGGTCATCTTTGATCAACGAGCTAGTCCTGAAGAGGCTTACTAGGGACACAAAGTTTGTCTATTTATCCACACATGTATATGAGTTTCCAATCAATACAATTATAGCATGGATAATAAACGATTATCATGAACAAGGAAATATAATAATAACTCTTTTATTATTGCCTCTAGGGCATATTTCCAACAGTCGAGGGCGAGGAGGAGATCGGTGAGGTGCTGGCGGTCCGGCGGGGAGTTCTATCGAGGGGGAGGGACTCCGGGCGGCGATGGCCCGCTCCTGATCTGGATCGGGGGAGGGCGAGGGAGAGAACGAGGGGAGTGGAGGGGGGGTCTGGGGGTCGGGGTGGCTAGGTTTTCGGGGCCAGTGGGGTTAAGTGAGATGGGGTTGGGCCGGACGGCTCGGCTAAGGCCCAGTTGGGCCGAGGGGGCCCTGGTTTTCCTTTTGTCTTATTTTTATTTTTTGTTAACTTTGTTTTCTTTTTATAGTTTCTATTTTCTAATTAGTTTCATCTTATTTTAGTTCTTGTAAAAACATACAACTAGTTCCTAAATTAGTTATGTTAATTATGCAACTGCCACAAATAATTTGGCACTCTAAGTAAACAATTTTGTATTTGCTTATTATTTAAAGGTATTTAATAATTGTTTTAGCCACTATTTTAGTTATTTTTGTGCATTTAAACACTTTACAACAACGTTGGCTCACCACCAATATTTACAAATGATTATTTGGAACCACATGAACATTTTAGTTTTAAAGTTTGAAAACTTTTATAGTTGGACTTATTTTAAATTTGAAATTTGAATTGGTTTTGAATCAACGCGAGATTAACAACCGTAATTGGGGTGACATGGCATCATTAGTAGAGGGTTACTATAGTTTAATTATTCGGGTGTCACAATTCTCCTCCACTAAATGAAATCTCGTCCCAAGATTTAAGAGGCGGAGTAAGGGGGAAAGGTTTGGTTACCGAATTCTAACGAATCTTTCCGGTCTTGGTTGCTCTTCTCGAAGAGGTTGGTCCCTTTCGTTGAAGTCTTCATTTCTCTTCTTCAATTCATCGTGATCAAGTCATCATCCTTTCTTCGGGATCTCCATCGTCCTACGAACGCAACTAGGGGAAAAACTACGGAAGAACACATCTCCACAAAGCTGGGCATCTGACGGTGAACTCAATGTGAAATACATGAGGTACCCCACGAGTTGTATTTCAGTGAAATATTTGAGTGCAATATACAATGGTACCAAAGTTTCAGTTGTCTAGGCAATCATTCGATTCCGAATCAAAAGGTGAAAGGGTTTCAGGGCAACGAGAATAAGTATTGCTTCTAATACCAGCATAGATCACTAGGAAGGTGGATCATGAATTACATACGAAACCAGGCGCAAGGGATAACTTTGAAACGGAGATGTATAGGAGAGTCACGTTTTGATCCTATGGAACTATGGGTTATGTGCCCACCATGTGGTTAAAAGTAGGGAGGTTGCTGTCATCTTGCACGATCATTTAAGCAAGGCATGACAGAGGATAGCCTGTTAGTTACGTTGGCGTCAACATCGGTACCAAGGGCGATGGACGAGGAGAACTATTTTCCTGCTCGTTGAATGAGGCGGGCCACTAGGCAAAGTTCTCGTTCATCGGTGGTTACTGGAATGTCATCAACAATAGTAACACGGTCTCCTGACGGAGGTATACACCGAGGAGTTTACATAAGCAGTGAATTATTATTGCCTAGACCATATAGATCACAAGAAAGGCTAAACAAACGAATGGAAAGGAAAATTTGATCATCAGATAAAACAGAACAAATGAAAGGAAGATGTGTTTAAACACATATTTCAGGGGTATATTCTTCCCAAGGACAAACAGAGCATGATATCCATGCAGGATATAGTGTATAAAACCCTTTAGGTAAGGGAAGAGAAATTTCATGACATTACCCATACATCGGTGTTTGGATAATTGAGCAGGAAATATTTAGCATTGGGCTTCGAATGTTCTTGTTGAAAATCGGAGTACCACATACATGCTTCGAGATAGCATTGACATGATATTCAAGCAAAGGTCAGACTTTGGATACACCAGGATCCATCGGAAACAACTTATAAAATAAGTCATACAATTTCAGTAAGGGAAGATGAGGATGTGGCCGACGGGCTCAGAAACAATATCTCGAGATTTCCATAGACATGAATTTTCACAGTTTAGTGAACAAGGCGATTACATTGAACACACCAGGGTACATGATGAAGTATGTTAGTGGATAACATCCACAATTAACCACTGAACAAAATGCACCTGGAAATATGGACCAAGTAGCAAGATAGATGTTAGCATGGAGGTTTAATAACCAAAAGGGTTGGAATGAAACTATCGACCATTCACTTCAAAGCATTCGGGTTGCTAGAAGTTTTGGATTTGCACGTCATACTTCAATTGTTGGGTTTCCGGTTAGAAACAACACGGGGACCAGGGAACAAATGAAGATGGCGAGAAGTATTACTTGTATCAAGAATTCATAGGAGGTGGTGAAATTCTCACGACATTCTTGACATGAAAGATGGTAGTACTAAAAGGTAGATCATATCATTAGTCGGATAACAAGGAACTCAAGGTATAACACAGAACAAGAACAAGTTTTGTGTTGGAGGGAATGCAAGAATGTTGTCAATGTTAATACAAATCATCTAGGAGAAGGGATGGTATTTCCCATAACGAATTCGATTCTCAACTTGGAAGAAGGCGAATCATTGTTGAAGATGATCACGACACATTTGTCGAGAGATTTCATTAAGATGTAATCGATCGGTGATGACATCAAGTCAAATGAATGATGGAGCGAAAGGTTATTGAAACCACTAGTACAATACAAACTTGAAATCACGCAAGTAGTTCAAGGAGAAATGATATGCCGAGGAAGATCAATGCAAGCTTAGCTCATTGCCGAAAATTGTTCTCCGGGAAGAAGGACCCGGTAGCACAGTTAAAAGGATGCACGATAATGATATAGCCGAGGAATATCAATGCAAGCTTAGCTCATTGCCGAAAATTGTTCTCCGGGAAGAAGGACCCAGTAGCACAGTTAAAAGGATGCACGATAATGATATAGCCGATCAGGCTAGATAAGACTTGAAGAATTAATAAACTCATAAGCAATGGAGATTACTTAGAGTTATTGAATCGGAGTGTGGAATTGATTCACTTATCCGTGTCCTTGAGTGTCAAACAACTCAGAACCCGGAAAGAACTAGAATGGCAAGAAGTAATATTAGAAGAAGAACACATAAGAAGTAATATGGTTCTGCGAAATTATCGAGATACCACAGGGTAATACTCGAAGGTAGATTATAATAGAGGTTGGACAGGTGCATTGATCTATAGAGGACAAGTGGTTTAACTTGTCAGAGAAATAGTATTTAAAGGAGAGCATGGTCGGAACCGCGATTCTAAAAGGCCAGATCCCAGATATAAGATGATCTTATATCAAGGGGATAATTAATTTAATGAGAAGCTTTCATGGTAAGATATGCATCGTGTCCATGGGCATGAACACGAAGTTCAAGGTCGACTCCTAGTTCTCCAAATGCATAACCTTTCATTCACTGCTGGTTTCGAAACTGGCATTAGTGTTGAATGTTTTACCTGGTGAAATACGAGATGAGTTTGGCCCATGGAATATTTCGGGTTCACACACATTTATGGGGCATAGGTTCAACCCATCAGGGCATATTAGGACCATATACCACAAACCTTTAGGAGTAATTATCACAATCTCGATAGTAGAGCATGGTTGACAAAGCAAATGATACAATTTACCAAAGGTATTATGCATCAGGGAAAGAACTTCTCTAGGTTTTTGTATATGAAGGACACTGTCGGATGATATTTCAACAAAGGATATGACGGTCCACAATGGGGCTGATGTGAGTATCGGTACTCACTCAGAGGAAGAAAGAATGCAGAGGCATCAGATTCAAGAATCACCTGATTAGTCTGATTCTTAAATGGAAAGAAATTATGGTTTCCAAAACAAAGGATCAGAAGCAGACGCTCTGATCAAGGATGGATAAGTTGAAAACACTTAGTTGGACAATCAATAAAGGTTAGAATTGCCAAGAACCAACTCATGTCCGGAATGAAGTCCGAGCCAGAAAGGATAATTTATAAGGGTCAACTAATGATTGTGTGCATTCTCACACAATAAACCATTAGGTTCAAAAATGGCAAGGACAAGGGATGTCAACGAAGGCTACTAGACATATGGAATTAACCATAATGCAAGCATACAAGAATTTCAAGAGCAATAGGCTCCTGAGGATTTTCGTTAGACCGAATAGTATTTCAAAGAATTTTGTGAAACCTATGAACAACAGGGAAAGAATGGATACTCGATAAGTGCGAGGAATTATCCGTAGGGGGTATTCATGAGCAGGAACAGCAGGGCAATAAGCTCAAAGGATTCTCGGAACAACGGAGAGCAGTTCGGGACATCATGTAATAACAAGATCAATGGGATTGAGTGTAGGCAAGTGTATTTAGTTATCCATACGGATATAATCGTGGTAGGGAATTTGCAAAGGAGGTGGCACAAGTGTCTCGGGAGAACATCGTAAAGTATCTTCGAAATCTTCTGGCACAGTAGGCAATCATTTGTAGTAAGGGGCTCTCCGGGAGAAAGAGTTATGAGGACCTAGAGTCAGATTTAGTAAATTCATTTAACCCGAATAGAAGAGGGATCAGAGTCCCAGAGTATAGACGAGGAGTAAAAGATCCTAATACCACCCAATGGTGACGTGGGCCCGTAAGCCACACAAACATGTTAGTAATTTTTTTCCAAAGACTAGACTCAACTTCGGCCAAGGAGTTGGAAAGGGGGATTCCTACAGGCAGTTGGTTCTGATACCAATTTGTGACACCCCCGATTTGTCCGTACACTAATCATGCACGCAAATGTGTACGACCAAGATCAGGGACTCACTGCAAGATATCACAACACAACTCTAGGCACAAATTAAAATAAAACAAGCTTTATATTACAAGCCAGGGCCTCGAGGGCTCGAATACATAAGCTCAACACACAAGAGTCAGCGGAAGCAATAATATCTGAGTACACACATAAGTTAACAAGTTTGCCTTAAAAAGGCTAGCACAAAAGTAACAATGATCGAAAAGGCAAGGCCTCCTGCCCGGGACCTCCTATATACTCCTCGAAGCCGAACTCCAAGTAGAAACATCCTCGGGATCATGTGGCTCCTGGACTCCACTATCTGGTTGCATCATCCGAGAAGAAGGGACAAAGGGGAAAAGGGGGAGCAAAGCAACCGTGTGTACACATCCAAAGTACTCGCAAGCAAGGATCTACACTACATCTGCAATGGTATATGTGTAAAGGGGGGTAATATATGTGGGCTAAACTGCAGAATACCGGGATAAGAGGGGGATAGGTAATCCAAACGAAGACTACGCTTCTCACAACCTCCATCTTGCAGCAATAGAAGAGAGTAGCTGGAAAGTAACAAGTATCATCGCTTCTCGTAGCCTCCGTCTTGCAGCAGTAGAATAGAATAGATGGTAAGTTCACCAAGAAACATCGTATAGCATAAACCTACCCGGCAATCCTCCCCTCGTCGCCCTGTGGGAAAGTGATCACAGGGTTGTATCTGTCAGTTGAAACGACGTGTTTTATTAAGTATCCGGTTCTAGTTGTCATGAGGTCGGAGTACAACTCCGAGTCATCCTTTTACCGAGGAACACAACTATTCGAATAGATTAACTTCCATGCAGGGCTGCACCACATTACCTAGCACACTCGATCCCATTTGGCCAGACACACTTTCCTGGGTCATGCCCGACCTCGGAAGATCAACACGTCATAGCCCTACCTAAGCACAGTAGAGAGGTCATCACGCTGGTCTAAACCCTAAGCGCGCAGGGGTATGGGCCCATCGCCCAATGCACACTTGCACGTTGCATACGCGGCCGGTAAGCAGACCTAGACTCCCCTAATACCAGAGTAGGCATTCCAGTCCAATCCGGCGCGCGCCGTTAAGTCGCTGATGTGAGGAAGGCTTCGGCTGATACGACGACGTCGTGATCCCATAACTATTCCCACGTAGCTGGTTAGTGCGTATAGGCCAGCGGCCAGACACAAATCAACTATCCAAACTCGTTAAATGTGTTATTATGAAATAACCGTGGACAACGACCAGGGCCAGGCCACCTCTCGACTGGGTGTCTCAACCTGCCCTATCGCTCCGCCACAAAGATCCACTCGGGGGGCTGTCAGGAACCCAAGCCCACCGCTACCTGGATGGAGCCACTTGTCCTTTCAGCCCCCACATTGGAATCACTTGCGGCTACTCAACGAGACGACCCTAAACCCTAGGTCCCTTGAGAGGGCCTTGGGTTAATTCCTTAGGTCCCTGCAAAATTGTGAGAAGAAATTAAATGATTTAGTTTTAAATCAAAACAAATGTCAGAAAAGAAAACAAAAAAGAACTCACCTGGGCCACTTACCTGTGTAGCCCAGCGGCCCAGCAGGCCAGCCCATCTGCTAGTCGTTGTCCTCATGGGGATGACAGAAGGTAGAGGCACGTGCCCGCCGCCCGCGCACATGGCTGCCATGCCTCCTACCTGCCTACCCTCCCCTAGTCACACTGGTGTCTCTGGAAGATGCCACGCACCGCCCTGGACGTCTCGCACTCTCCCTGTGCTCCTCTCCCCTCCTCTGTCGCACTCTCCCACGCGTCGCCGAAGCCACCGTCGCGCCGCTCGCTTTTGTCGCGCCCACAGCCACGGCCTCGCCTCTCCGATGAGTCCAGAAGCTGTACCACTTCTTCCTCGTCCTCTTCGTCAAGGCATGCATCGCCGGATGCCCTGTAGAGCCGCCCTCACCGTCGTCTTCTACCTCCAGCCGACGAGATCGTCGTCATCGTTCCGGCTACACCAAGCCACTGCCGAGCCGCTGAGACTGCCGTCAGATCCGCTCTGAGCTTCCGCGTCAAACCCCTCTTCTTTCCCCCTCATTTGCGCGCTCCAGCTCCGTTCCCCACCGTGGCCGAAGCTCACCGCCGCCGTGACCAGAGCCACCGCAGCTCGCTCCCGAGCGCGTCAGGGCGTTCACCACACTGCTAGGAGGCCGTAGAGCCCCTCGGCTGGCCTCCCCGTGCCCTGTAGCACTGAACCCACCGTTCACGTAGCTCTGGCCACCGCGCAAGTCGCTGCCGCCGTTGACTTAGGCCACCGGAGCTGCTGCTACATGTACAACTCGATGCGGACGATCCCCCTCGTCCCGTAGATGGCCTCGGCGGTCCATTTGGACGTCGGATGGTGTTTTCCGCACCCCTCCGCCGTGTCTGAGGACACCGGCATCGAGCTGCCGGCGGGTCAGCCCCGTCTGACCAGGGGTTTGACCTCTCCTGGCTCACTGACATGCGGGCCCGACGTCCCAGGTGATTAGCTTAAGGCTAATCACCACGTAACTAACCCCTAAGACACTGATTGTGGGCCCCAGCGCCACTAACCCTTTTAATTAGTTAGAATAACCCCCTTTGTTAGCCCTGTGTCATGGACGTGTGGACCCCACACATGACGTGTGGACCCCTCACGTCAGGTTTGACTTCAGTCAGCACTGCTGACTTGCTGACGCAGGCATGACGCAGTGTTGACGTAGTAAATGATTCTCTGGATTTATTTTAACTCAGGAAATTCCTGAAAATTGTTTAAACTTCAAAATATCACAAAAATTCAACCGTAGCTCAGATTGAAATAATTTATATATGAAAATTTATCAGAAAAATTCAATCTATCCATCTGTACCATTTTCGTGCATGACAAAAGAAGTTATACCTACTGAATATATGAAAACACATAAAGGGCATTTAAAATGCTTAAGTTTGGAGTTGCATTTGAACCCTTGGTTAAAATGGACTTCACCCAAATGAATGCTAGTTGAATTAGCTGGAACAACACCACATATTCATGCCATGTTCATGCATCATATTGTTGCATATGCTTGTGTATTGATTGTCGGCACCGTCCTTCTCGATAGGTCCAGCTCCGGAGACCGTTCCAGAGTACCTGTTAGAGGAGCAGTGCTCTACCGTTGATCTACCAGGCAAGGAAACCCCCCCTTGTTCATTCCGATACAATCCAACGCTCTCGCTCCTGCTCTCTATTATTGCATTAGGACACCAACGATTCAACTCCTAGTTTATGCTGTGGTAGTTGAACCCATTCCTCTACATGACCTGTCATTGCCACAGTAAATAGTTGAAACCCACTAGCATGTGTAGGAGTTGATTGAGCCATGTTGTGTTCCTACCATGCCATGCATGCTATTGCTTAGAGTGTGTCAGGTCCTATTTATTGGGAATGAATTGGAGTGCAATGCTATGTTCTGATGCAGAGAATTAAATGTGGGAACACGTTTTGGTAAAGGTAGCGATGAGAGGCCATGTAGGAGGCCATGTAGGAGTACATGGTGGGTTGTCTCACTGGAACCTTCCTTAAGAACTGAGTTCTATGTATGTTGTCCAATGACTAGCTACTACCATGCATTGGAATGCTTAAGTGCCCCTCTCGACTTATTAACCAACTTGGTCTCTGTCCAGGAGTCGCAACTAGTTTCTGGTGTTTGTAGGTTGTGTTAGTAGTCTACCAAGTGGCACCCCACCAGGTGGGCTTGGGACAGACGAGGCACCATGGCACGGTGTACCAAGCATAGATCCATCCGGCGAGGTGGGTTTGGGAACCCTGCGCACATCATTTGGGGCCGTGAGCGACACCCCGGCCGGATCTCCTTGTGGATGGAAGCCGAATAGGCGATAGACCTGGACTAGAGTCTTGTTTGGTTAGTCAGGTCGTGGCCGACACCCTCGCCAAGCTTCCGCTTGAAGGTTTCCGAGATACACGACGTGTACATGGCGGTAAGTGGCGAGAGCATGTGTGAAGAAGTACACCCCTGCAGGGTTAGCATTATCTATTCGAATAGCCGGGTCCACGGTTATGGACTTCTTGGATGCTTATGTGGTACATAGACAACTTGAAGTGGATACTCTAAAATGCTCAAGACAAGTGTGAGTGCTATGGATGGCCTTCTCGTAGGGAGACGGGGATGAATCCATAGTGGTGTATTCAGTGGTGATTAGTGGACTCGTGTGCACCACCCCAAAAGAGTTGCCAGCAGTCGTAGTACAGGATAGCCACTGAGTTAAAGCTGGCTTGCTGCAACTAAACCCCCACTCTGCCTTCTTGATACAAGTGCATGTATGATATGATCTGATGTAAGTCTTGCTGAGTACCTTTGTACTCACGTTTTCTTAATTTATGTGTCGGGGAAACTGATCCAGCCACGAACACCTATGGGGACGGAGCCCCTTTTCGGTACGGCAGGGGGTGGAGATTGCACAAAGAGCAGATCGAGGCGAGGCACACGAGCAGTTTACCCAGGTTCGGGCCGCACGGATGCGTAAAACCCTACTCCTGCTTTGGTTTGTATTGAGTTCTTGGCTCGGGAGCGCTGGAAGCTACAGTACTCCTCAGCGGCTAGCGAGTCCGAGCGTGAGAGTATTCGAATGTCTAGCCCCCCTCTACGTTGCGCTTGGGCCTCCTTTTATAGGCTCAAGGGGTCACCGACAGGTGGCAACACAGTTGAGGGTAAAAAGGGAAAAGTGCTGCGGTTGGTACAGCTACCTGTACAGTGTTCCATACCTAACCCTGAAGGCAGGGGACAAGGGCATTAAATGCCCATCGACGTCGCCCAAACAGTGCAAAAAGGGACGTCAGGGGCGCCACCGTTCGCCACGATGGCAACCTTGTCATCGCCGCTTGCCACCGCGTACCCCTGGCTGCACAACCTTCCGCCACGTGCGTCTGGGAGGATCCCAGAGCGACACATGGGTGGATGTGCTGGAGCGCGGGTACTGAGTGGAAGCTTGCCGCGGCAAGCGCCTTGCCGCGGTTGCTATCTTGTCGCTTCCGGGAGCTTGTCGCTCACCGGGCCTTGCTGGGACGCGTGGCGCGTCGCGGCAAGTTCCTTGAGGTGCCTTGGTTGGCCTTCCCGGCAAGCTCCTCTTGCCAGGGTCTTGCGCCTTGAGTGGTCTTGTGCCTTGAGTGGCCTTCCCGGCAAGCTCCTCTTGCCGGGGCCTTGTCTCCTTGGCTTCGGTACTTTGTTTTTGAATGGCTCCAAAGGAACTACGGAGGACCTTGGCGATCACCCGGCAGGCCTTGCCGCGGGACGCTGCGACTGCCCGTGCACAAGTTCGGGATACTAAGGGTACCCCTACTTTAGTACACCGACAGGAGCCCCCGGGCCTGGGCCATACACGGTGCCGAGCGCTATTGGGCCAGGCCCAAAACAGTGCACGGGCACGCGCGGCCCGGTTCTCGCCGTATCTTACTCCGTATCCACCGCGCCCTCCCCTAACGGCACGCGTCGATTGCGGCGTCGTGGGAGAGATCATGGGCGGTTTCTTTAATCGGAAATGCGGAACGTCCGCCCCCTCCCCCCTTATAAGCAGGGGGAACAGGGGCAGTTCATCCATTCGCCCGTTGCTTCTTCAATCTTGAGAACCTCCGCCGCTCCCCTTCTTCCCAAAAGCTTGAAAGAGAGCAGCGCTCCGCCCCCCGTCGCCACCAGCAACACCAACGCCGTCGACCTCCCTTACCGCTCCCGCCATGGCTCCGAAAGGCGATAAGTGGAAGACCGCGAAGTCGGCCGAGTCCCAGCGGCTCGTGAGGCTGCGAAAGGAGCGGGCTGTCTTCCCCCCCAAGCTTGCCGCGAGGAAGCTGAGGGAGAACTACTACATCTTCTGGTCGGAGGAGACGCGGGCGCATCCGCGCACCAAGGTACTCCCAGCCGTTGCTTGTCAAATGGCTCCGAACGGATATGCGTTCTTCGCCTTGTTCTTCTACTGCGGGATCTGCCCACCTTTCTCTGAATTCTTCTGTGACCTCATGAACACCTATGGGTTCCACCTCCTTGACTTTACCCCCAACGCCGTTCTGACCATGGCGGTTTTCGCACATCTCTGTGAAAACTTTGTCGGAGTCTTCCCCAATGTAGCCCTTTTTCGCCACTTCTTTACGCCCCGAGTAGAGAGAGGAGAGCCCTTATCTGGCGGAGTCTCCTGGATCTCGAGGACGCACAAGAAGGAAGCTTATCTGGAGGGAGAGCTCCGCAGCAAATGGGAGGAATGGAGGGCTAATTGGTGTTGGATCGTAGAGGAGAACCCGCAGCCATTTACCGCCCGACGCCAAGCCCTAGTAGTACGCGACAACGACTGGAGCAACTTGGCCCCAGAAGACAGCAGACTGAAGATTGCCACTGCCCGGATCCTTCGCCTCAGGCTTGCCGGGCTTACTGTAGGAGCAGTTGGCGCGGATTTCCTTCGCCGCCGCATCGCCCCCTTGCAGGAGAGGAAGAGGCCCGCCTGGGAGTTTGAGAACGCGGCGGATATCATGAGGCTGCGCCCGGGCCTCAACTTCAATTTCACTGTCCTGGAGCTCAACGCGATGCTCCAGGAGCTGTTCAAGTACGACCCCGATCATCCCGAAGTGTTCAGGTTGCCGAGGGGGGTCGTCCCACTATGCAACAACTCCGCACTCAGCCGCATCCGCGCAATGATGCCGCTGTGCGACTCTCATGGGATTGACCCAACTTGGCAAGAGCCTGCCGAAGACGCCGTGCAGCAGTTCTTCGACAACTTAGAAGAAACGCCGATCTGCTCCGACGAGAAGAAGGGCCTCACCCGCGACACCACCGATAAGGAGATGGCGTACATCGCCACCAGGCTGGAAGAGGCGGCGGCAGCCGCAGCCGCGGGCGAGTTCGGTTTCACCCCGGAGGAGGCAGATGCAGCAAAGGCGGCAAGCCTTGCCGAGCGAGGGGAGTTTGTCAGGGAGGGAGAGCCTGCCGGGCAAGACGCCGAATCGAGCGAGCCCGCCGAGCAGGGCGACGAGTCGAGCGAGTCCGTCGCGGATACGGGCGGCTCGCTGGAGATCGGCTCCTCTTCCTCCTCGTCTTCGGGTAGATCGCCACCAGCAGAGCCTCCAGCTCCACCAAGAAGGCGTCTCCGCAAGGCCGGGGACGTAACGGAGCGACAGACGGGTCAACAGCCGCCGCGCCGCGCGACACGCTCCACCGCGGCAAGTGAGGCTGCCGCGGGAGCACCTCGTGCTTCTGCGGCAACTAGAGCGGGATCTTCTCGGACCACTGCTTCTGCCCCTGCCGCTCCCCACGCCTCGGCGGCAGCCGGAGCGGGGTCGTCTCAGACCACTGCCCCTGCTCCCACCAAGCGGCCAAGGGAGCCTACTCCTCCGCCTCCTCACGCCGGGACGCGTGAACCAGACTTCGACTTCTCAGCGCTCAGCTCCGACGAGGAAGAAGAAGAGTAAGATTTTGTTCTTCTTGTATTTCTTCATTTTTTGTTGTTTGGTCTCGTATCTCTTTTGCCTCACTCTGAACCTGTTCTTTTTTTTTCAGAACTCTGGCCCAGAGGGCGGCGAAGAGAGCCAAGGTCCCGGTGATTGTCATCGAGGACGAGCCCGCCGTGCGAGCTGGGGGTGCGCCTGAGACAAACTTGCCGGACCCGGCGACTGATCTTCAGCGCAGCCCCCAGCGTAAGTGTATAGTTCACTTTTTGCTGTTAGGTGCGCGTGGGTGTTCTTTCTTGGCTGACGTCTTGTTCGTTGATTTGTGTAAGAGCAGAGCAGACTCATCAGGAGCGCCCGGAGACCGTCCCCGTCATGCCATCTGCTACAACCACGCCGCCGAGGGGAAGTTCCCCGGCAAGGGAGAGTTCTCCACCAAGGGCAAGTTCTCCGGCGAGGGACAGCACCAGCGGCCCTCCGCCGGCGGAGACCACGGCTACGCCGCCAAGGGAGAGCTCCCCGGCAAGGGACACTGCCGAGGAGCCGGCTCGCGCAGGTAATCTTCTTGCTTCAAGAACTCCCCTTGGGCTTTTCTTCTTTTTGGATATTTGCTTGACTCTTTCTTCCCTTTTCCGGCTTTCAGATCCATCTGCTGCTGAGCCAATGGAGACTGAGGTCGCTGCTGACGACGTCACCGCCACCAAAGAAGCAGCCGGCGGAGATGATCCCGCCGGCGCAGAGGCCGCCAAGGCTGCCGCCGCAGCAGCTGGCGAGGGGTCGGGCAATCGCACTGACGGCCCTGAGGCCCCAGGAGCGGCAGGCGCTACACCGACCGCCAAGCCCTCTGCTGCTGCCGCAGCCCCAGACTCCGAAGAGTCCGAGCCAGGCGCCTACTTGAAGGCCGGCGCCGGCGTCTTTATCAAACTCCCCTGGGCATCGAGCTCCAGGGCGCCGGTCGAGGGAGAATTCTTCGACGGAGAAGTGCTCGCCTCTGCCGGGCTGACGCTCGTGGACGCGCCGAGCAGCAGTAGCGACGAGCCCGAGGAGGAGCGGCTGCTGCGGAAGCTGCTGTCGCTCTACCGCGCTCGGCAAGCCAAGCTGGAGTCCCGCGAAGCGCTGGCCGCCAAGGCGGGAGCCGACATTGAGAAGCGCGCGGAGGAGCTCCGGGCCCTCAACCAGGCAGCTCTCCGGTCCTTGGCAGAGGAGCGGGAGCAACTCGCCGAAGAGCAGATAGCCTTCTTCCTCGAGAAGGCCGAAGTCGAAGAGCAGCAGCGGCTTGCCGCTGAGAGGCTGTCCACGCGGGAGGGTGAGCTGGCGTAGCGGAGAGTCAACCTCGACAGCCACGAGGTGGAGCTTGCCGCGCGCGAGCAATCACTTGGCGGAGCTCTTCAGGAAGCAAAGGATGCTGCCATGGCTGCTGAGACCGCCAAGAAGGAGTTGGAGACAAGAGTGGCGCAGCTCGAGGCCAACCTCAAGGCGAGCGGTGAGGAGGTTGCCGCGCTCAAGATTGAGCGGGAGAAGGACGCCCACAGCCACTCGGAGCTGCAGGTCCACCTCGCCGAGAAGGGCAAGGAGCTTGCCGCTGCCAAGAACTCCAACGCCGATCTTGAGTTGAAGCTGACCACTTTGACCAAGACGCTGGACGGCGCCAAGGAGCGGGAGGCGGCCCTGAAGGAGGAGGTCAGGGCCGAGAAGGCGTTGCTGGCGCGTGCCGCTGTCACCCAGAACAACTTTAGGGCAACCGTCGAGCACTGGACGGAGGGTCTTGTGAACGGCGCCATGGATATCGACATGGAGCTGGCGCAGCTGGGGGCGGAGTATCTCGGGTATTCTTCCGACGAGAAACTCCACCCCAGCGCCAAGCTCACCCTATTCTTCAGAGGTGTGGCGACGGGCCTCCAGCGACTCCGGGAAAGGATCCCAAAGCAGCTGGCGGATGAGTCACGCAAGCTCTGCGCGGGAGCCCTTCAAAAGGTGCTGATGAAGGTGGCCTTCCGCAACCCTGGCCTCAACCTCACCAACGTCCTCAGGAGCTTGCCGTCGAACGCTGATCTGGAGGCGCTCAAGGCCCTTGTCGCACCCATTATGGACAAGGTGAGCGGGATCAAGAGGGTCGAGGGCGATCGCGCAGATTAGGCTGCCAATTTTCTTCTTTTCTTGTCGCTGCTAGTCATGTTATGGAAACAATCTGTGAGAGCTGCGACAAGCTATTTTGTAATATAACTCTATTTTGGGTAATGGTTGCACTGTTATTTCCTTTACTTGATTCCCTGCTTTGTATGTTTCTGCCCTACGCTTTTTAGGGAACTTGCCGGTGCAGGCACCTTAGCCGCGAGCGCTGAGTGCGGAACGTCAGCAGCCTGCTGGCGGTGCCGTTACCAACAAGAAACTTTGTCGCAACTAGTCACAGCTCACTTAAGTTGCCGAGCAAACTCGAAACAAAGTAAGGGCGCGGCACTAGTCGCAGCACACTTAAGCTGTTGAGCGGACTCGAAACAAAGTAAGGGCGCAACTTGCTACGAGTTGGTTCCTCCGCGCACAGGTTTTCCTTACAAGGCACGGTCGTTCAAGGAAGATAACTTAAAAATTTAAAAATTTGATTGCTCAAACTTTGGGAACTTAGCTTTTGTGTTGTTTGCTTCCCGGCAAGGCGAAGCTTTCTTGAACGGCGATTGGTCCATACCACTATCTTTTCCTTCCCCCCAGGCAAACTTGTGCGTGAGGGGACCTTCCTTTCCTTGAGAAAAATAAAGTTGAGAAAATACAGATATGGAGCCTTAAGGCTCGTTATTGCTTACCGGGGGTAGGTGCTGCACAAAGTGTCAGATAACGCATGCAAAATATAGAAAGCATGAAATTGACAAGATGTGCGAAGCACATGAGCTTTACTGATGCACGGGGTCTGCGCCCGGCTTTGTACAAAGGATTACATGCAACTACGGCAAGACTTGTACAAAAGGTGGTTGCCGGAGCGGGTCACGGCAACCGCGCCTTACGGGTAAAACTTACGAAGATGCTCGATGTTCCAGGAGTTGCTCACCGGAAAGCCATCTTCGGTCTCAAGGCGGACAGCGCCAGGCCTAGTGACTCGTTTCACCCGATAAGGGCCTTCCCACTTCAGCGTCAACTTGTTGGAATTCTTGGCGGACTGAACGCGCCGAAGAACAAGGTCGCCTTCCTCGAGACTTCTGGCGTTAACTTCGCGGCTATGGTAGCGGCGCAAAGCTTGCTAGTATCGAGCAGCTCGTACAGCAGCCTGAAGACGGTCTTCCTCAAGGAGCAGCGTGTCATCTTGTCGCAGCTGCTCTTTCTCGAGCTCATCATAAGCGAGCACTCGAGGTGACCCGTATATGAGTTCCGCTGGGAGAACTGCCTCTGCTCCATAGACTAGAGCGAAAGGTGTCTTTCCAGTGGCTCAATTTGGCGGCGTCCTGATCGACCAAAGAACCACAGGCAGCTCCTCGATCCAGTTTCTTCCGCACTTGTGCAGCCTGTCGAAAGTTCTGGTCTTGAGGCCACACATCACTTCAGCATTTGCCCTCTCCGCTCGACCGTTGCTTCTCGGGTGAGCAACAGAAGCGAAGCAGACCTTGGCGCCAAGATCTTGCACGTACTGCATGAAGGTGCGGCTCGTGAATTGCGTACCGTTGTCGGTGATGATCCTGTTAGGGATCCCGAAACGACAAACAATCGATCTGAAGAACTTGACTGCTGACTGTGCGGTCACCTTTCTCACCGGTTCCTCTTCCGGCCACTTTGTGAACTTGTCGATTGCAACGTACAAGTACTCAAAGCCCCCGGCTGCGCGGGGGAAGGGGCCGAGGATGTCGAGCCCCCAGACCGAAAATGGCCAGGATAAAGGGATTGTCTGGAGAGCTTGAGCTGGCTGGTGTATCTACTTGGAATGGAACTGGCACGCTTCACACTTGGTTACTTGTGCAGTTGCATCCTGGAGGGCTTCCGGCCAAAAGAAACCTTGCCGGAATGCTTTACCGGCAAGTGCTCTTGCGCCAATGTGGTGGCCACATATGCCTCCGTGTATCTCTGCCAACAGCTTTTGTCCGTCTTCCCGGGGAATACACTTCAATTTCACGCCGTTGAGTCTTCTTCTGTACAGTGTGTTGTCAACGAACTGGTACATACTTGACTGCCGGGATACTCTTTCCGCTTCTTCTTGCTCTTCGGGAAGTTCTCCTGTCTGAAGGAAACGGACAATCTGCTGTGCCCATGCTGGAGCCTGTGGCTCGACAGCAAGGACTAAAGGCACATCTGCTGCTGCTGGAACATCCGCTTCTACGGCGAGAACCTGCGGCTCGGCCGGAGCTTGATGTTCCCCGGCAAGCTTGCCGGAGCAAAACTTGTCGGGAGCGTTTGCTTCAACGGAACAAACCCTAGGGCTTGTCGGAGCAGACTGCTCCTCAGCACTCTTGGTGTTGAGCTTGGGGACTTTCTTGGCGGCGGCTTCGGGAAGCTCTGCCGAAAAATAGTCACCAAAAACCAACTTCCTCTTCTTGCTTTGTCCAGTTGATGGTGTTATGGATGGTTGAGTCAGCTTGAGCACAGATCCCTGGTTCCACAGGTAACTTAAGTGCGGCGCACTTTGACAGGGCATCGGCGATGTCGTTCTGAGCTCTTGGAACATGCTCCATCTATAGGCCGTCAAAGTGCTCTTCAAGCTTCCTCACTTCATCAACGTAAGCTTCCATCAACGGACTCTGATAATTCTTGTTGACTTGGCGGACGACAAGCTGCGAGTCACCTCTGACAATGAGCTTCTTGATCCCAAGGTCTGCCGCGATCCTGAGACCGGCAAGCAAACCCTCATACTCTGCAGTATTGTTTGTTGCTTGCTCCTTGTGAAAGTGCATCTGGACCACGTACTTGAGGTGTTCTCCGGTGGGTGCGACAAGCAGCACACCAGCACCGGTGCCTTGCAGCGAGAAGGCACCATCAAAGTACATCAGCCATTCTTTGCTTGCTTCCTTGACGGGGATGCTCGTTTCTGGTATTTCTTCATCTGGCGTTGGCGTCTACTCTGCTATGAATTCTGCCAATGCTCTGCTTTGGATGGTTGAAGTGCTTTCAAACTTGAGGCCAAAGCTTGACAGTTCCAGTGCCCACTCAACAATCCTGCCTGTTACTTCTGGATTCTATAGTATCCTCTTCAGCGGAAAGCGAGTGACAACTGTGATCTCGTGTGCTTGGAAGTAATGGCGCAACTTTCTCGAGGCCATGAGAAGGCCGAAAAGCAACTTTTGCACACCAGAGTACCTTGACCTAGCCCCCTGTAGAAGGGTGCGGACAAAGTAAACTGGGCGCTGCACCATTTTCTTCCGTATATCCTCTTGCGTCTGCGCAGATCCATCTTTCTCGGGACCAGAGCTTGTCGGGGAAGCCCCCTGCTTGTCGCTGGACGTGCTTGTCGCGGTTGCTGGCTCATCATCTGCCTCCCTCTCCGCTACTAACACAGCACTAACCACTTGATTGGTTGCTGCTAGATACAACAGCAACTTCTCTTGTGGCTTAGGTGCGACAAGTATTGGAGTGGAGGATAGGTACCTCTTCAAGTCTTGCAGCGCAGCCTCCGCTTCCGGAGTCCATTTCATTGGACCTGCCTTTTTCAAAATTTTGAAAAAAGGCAGGGCGTGCTCAGCTGACTTAGAGATAAACCTGCTGAGAGCAGCCACGCAACCGGCAAGTCTTCGTACATCCTTGACGCGCTTTGGTGCTTCAATCTGCTCGATGGCCTTGATCTTGTCGGGATTGGCTTCAATTCCCCGCTGAGACACGAAGAACCTGAGAAGCTTGCCGGAAGGGACTCCAAACACACACTTCTCGGGGTTGAGCTTGAGCTGGATCTTGCGCAGATTTGCAAAGGTCTCGTCTAAATCCTAGATCAGGGTTGCCCTGTCTTTGCTCTTGACCACTATGTCATCCATGTAGGCTTCCACATTTCTGTGAATTTGTGGCTCAAAAGCTGTATGGACTACCCTTGCGAATGTTGAACCAGCATTCTTCAAACCAAAAGGCATCTATATGAAACAGTACGTGCCACACGGAGTAATGAATGCGGTCTTCTCCTCATCCTCTTCTGCCATGAAGATTTGATGGTACCCTGAGTATGCGTCAAGAAATGAAAGCAAGTCACATCCGGCCATGGAGTCAACTATCTGGTCAATGCACGGCAAGGGAAATGGGTCTTTGGGACAAGCTTTATTCACATCGGTGAAGTCGATACAAAGCCTCCATTTCCCGTTTGCCTTGTGCACGACTACAGGATTGGTCAACCACGTAGGATGGAGCACTCCTCTGATAAGGCCTGCTGCTTCCAATTTCTTGATTTCTTCTGCGATAAATTCTTGGCGCTCCACTGCTTGTTTTCTGACTTTCTACTTGACGGGCCGCGCATGAGGACAGACGGCAAGCTTGTGCTCAATCACTTTCCTGGGAACACCGGGGATGTCAGACGGTCGCCATGCAAACACGTCGAC
The DNA here is from genome assembly GCA_902687465.1 of Secale cereale. Classification (NCBI taxonomy): domain Eukaryota; kingdom Viridiplantae; phylum Streptophyta; class Magnoliopsida; order Poales; family Poaceae; genus Secale; species Secale cereale. The sequence goes on along the minus strand of LR738715.1, from coordinate 377,765,654 downwards.
GTTCGCCCGCAGGAAAGCAACGAGCGCGCTTTCCTATTTAGGGTCAAGCGTGGCACTGATGGTGAAAGTACCACAAGTGCCGTCCTCCTTGGCGGACACCTTCTTGGTCTCTGGCGGAGCTGCCATCGTCTTCTTACACTTGCCGGTGGAGTTTGATGGTGCGTCCTCGACGACAGCGCAGCACTCCGAAGAGGTGCGCTTGCCGGAGTGGGCCCTAGAGCTCTTGCCGGACTTGGTCTTCTTCCCCTCGGGAGCTTCAGCGGCAAGTATGTTGCGATCTGTTGCGGCTGCTGCTTCCCGGTAGATCTTGTCGGCGCAGATAAGGGCATCTTTCTTGTCGCCAGGGACAGAGATGACGCTTATCGGGCCGGGCATCTTCAACATATTGTATGCATAGTGAGAGGCTGCCATGAACTTGGCGAGTGCTGGACGGCCAAGTATCCCATTGTAAGGCAATGGAAAATCAGCGACGTCAAAAGTGACCCTCTCAGTCCTGAAGTTCAGCTCCCCGCCAAACGTCACTGGCAGGTGATCTTCCCCTTCGGCTTGCTCCTTCCCGGGTTTATTCTTTGGAATGTGCCGGTCTCTTCGAGCTCGCTGTCAGGGATTTGGAGTTTCTGGAGTACCGTGGAGGAGATCAGATTCAAGCCGGCCCCGCCGTCAACTAACATCTTAGTGACCTTGAGGTTGTGGATGGTTGGCGAAACCAACATTGGCAAGCACCCGACCGCAGTTGTGCGATCAGGGTGGTCCTCAATATCAAAGATGATAGGCGTGCTGGACCATTTCAGAAGCTTGCGCGATTCGACATGTGGTTCTGCTGCATTAACTTCCCGCACCCACTGTTTGAGCTGGCGGTGAGAAGTATGCAGAGAAGCACCGCCGTCAACGCACAAGACCTATGTGGCTTTCTGGAACTCCTGCTCACTGGTCTCAACATCCTCCATGTCTTCATCGTCGTCGTCGTCTTCATCATTGTCGCGACCGCGGGGAGGTCTATCTCCTTGCCGCTGCTTGGCCTTGCCGCGGCGTCCTCCCCGGCCGGCGAATGTCCGCTTCTTGCCGAATCCTCCATCACCTCCTTGGGCCTTCTCCTTGTCGCGTCGCTCGTACTCAGCCTTCTGCTGCTCGACGAGCTGTTCGACCCTCTTGCAGTTCTGGAGGTCATGGCCCTTGGTGCGGTGGATCTTGCAGTACTGCTTGTCGGTGCCGTCCTGCTTGTCGGCGGCCGCCACGGCCTGGCAGTTGGTGCAAGCGGCAGTCTCCTTGCCGGAGCTACCAACTTTGGCCTTGTCGGCGCCACCTCCGTTGCCGGACTACTCAACGACTAGCACCTCTTTGCTTTTCTTCTTCCTGTTGTTGCGCCGCCAGTTCTTCTTTGCCGGGGTAGCGTCCTCACTGTCAGATCCTCCTGCTCCTGTATCCTCTTCGGGGAGTTTCCTCCCCTCCTTAGCACGTGCGCACTTGTCGGCCAGGGCATAAAGCTCACTGACGTCCCAGATCTTGCACATCGCCATCTCCTCCCTCATCCTACGGTTGCGCACGTTCTGATGGAACGCGCTGATGACCGCGGCAGGGTGGACGTCTGGGATGTTGTGCTGTACACGGCTGAATATCTGGATATACTTGCGCAGGGGTTCTCCTTCCTTCTGGGCGAGTAGGTGGAGGTCACTCTCTTGGCCATGGGGTTTGTGGCCGCCTGTAAAGGCGCCGACAAACTGATGGCACAAGTCCGCCCAGGAGGATATGGAGTTGTCCGGCAAGTGCATGAGCCAGGACCTGACGTTGGGCTTGAGTACCAGCGGGAAGTAGTTGGCAAGGATCTTGTCATCTCGCCCCCCGGCAGCTTGCACCGCAATGGTGTAGATGCTGAGGAACTCCGACGGGTGCGTCTTGCCGTCGTACTTCTCTAGCACGTCTGGCTTGAAATTCTTCATGCTGGGCCACTGGACTTGCCACGGCTCACGAGTAAACGCAGGACAACCTACCACGTACGGCAAGTCGCCTGGTCCCTCTGGCGCATGCATGTCAACAGCGGGCCCAGCGCGCTGGTCTAATTGACGCCGCGCTTCTCTTCGGCGCTCGATGCGACTACGAGCGTCCTCTTGCTGTCGTTCGTGGAGAACTTGGCGCTGATCGCGACGAGCTCGTGGATCTGATGACGCAGTGGAGTCGTCGTCGATGTTGATCCGGCGAGTCGGCGATTTTGGCCTCCGGGGCGGAGAGTGCACGTTGGTTGCACCCCCACCGGTCGTGTCGCCGTCGGCCCGCGCCTGACTGACTTGCCATGGCTGCAATGTGCTTGGTTGCCGCGGAGTGTCGCCGTTGGCGAAGGCGATGAGACTCCGAATGGTGGCCCTCCAGTAGTCGGCCTTGTCTGCCGCTGGAGGGAAGTCTAGAAGCAGTTGAGCTCGTGCCAGAGCTTCTGCTGGAGTGGCGGGTAGCGGTGGCGAACAGTGCGAGGAGCGGGATATGCTCGGACTTATAACTACGTTAGAAGGAGCATTATCTCTTCCAGGCGACCGTGCCTTGCTCGTGCCAGCATGTTGGCGTGCATGTTGGTCTTGAGCGTTCCTAGACCCACCAGCTCGATCTTGGTCCACAAGCGTATGGTACCGTGAGTACCACGACGCTGCCGGTCCCGCGCCTCCTGAGATGGGAGCGGTACATGCACGAACGCCGAGGTCTTGGAGTGCGCCTGGTCGTCGTGGGAGCCGGCTACGCCGCCGATGGGCAGCGCAGTCTTGTCCTTGGACTTGGCGGCACCGTGAGCTCCCTCGTCGACGTCCGTTCTTCCGCCGGCGTCTACCCCACCAGCCGTTGGCTCTGGCGGTGGTGGGATCGACGCGGACGGACTAGCTGCCTCCGAAGCATTCTTCTTCGGCGGCATGTTGATGAAGACGATGAAGATCTTGCTCGTGTGGACGCCGGATCTGGTTCACACAACCTCGACGCACCCCTACCTGGGTGCCAAAGATGTCGGGGAAACTGATCCACCCACGAACACCTATGGGGACGGAGCCCCTTTTCGGTACGGCAGGGGGCGGAGATTGCACAAAGAGCAGATCGAGGCAAGGCACATGAGCAATTTACCCACGTTCGGGCCGCACGGATGCGTAAAACCCTACTCCTGGTTTGGTTTGTATTGAGTTCTTGGCTCGGGAGCGCTGGAAGCTACAATACTCCTCAGCGGCTAGCGAGACCGAGCGTGAGAGTGTTCGAATGTCTAACCCCCCTCTACGTTGCGCATGTGCCTCCTTTTATAGGCTCAAGGGGTCACCGACAGGTGGCAACGTAGATGAGGGTAAAAAGGGAAAAGTGCTGCGGTTGGTACAGCTACCTGTACAGTGTTCCATACCTAACCCTGACGGCAGGGGACAAGGGCATTAAATGCCCATCGACGTCGCCCAAACAGTGCAAAAAGGGCCGTCAGGGGCGCCACCGTTCTCCATGATGGCAACCTTATCATCGCCGCTTGCCACCGCGTACCCCTGGCTGCACAGCCTTCCGCCATGTGCGCCTGGGAGGATCCCAGAGCGACACGTGGGTGGATGTGCTGGAGCGCGGGTACTGAGTGGAAGCTTGCCACGGCAAGTGCCTTGCCGCGGTCGCTATCTTGTCGCTTCCGGGAGCTTGTCGCTCACCGGGCCTTGCCGGGACGCGTGGCGCGTCGCGGCAAGTTCCTTGAGGTGCCTTGGTTGGCCTTCCCGGCAAGCTCCTCTTGCCAGGGTCTTGCGCCTTGAGTGGTCTTGTGCCTTGAGTGGCCTTCCCAGCAAGCTCCTCTTGCCGGGGCCTTGTCTCCTTTGCTTGGGTACTTTGTTTTTGAATGGCTCCAAAGGAACTACGGAGGACCTTGGCGATCACCCGGCAGGCCTTGCCGCGGGACGCTGCGACTGCCCGTGCACAAGTTCGGGATACTAAGGGTACCCCTACTTTAGTACACCGACATTATGTTTTTCAAATGAGACTTCTGTTTCACTAGTAGTTCATCTTGGACTTCGACAAGTAGCTTGCTACCTCAGCTACGATCTTGTACGGGTGCTGTAGATAGTTAGGCTCTTCAGCCTATTTCATTTGTAGTTGTCTGTACTCAGACATGTTATGCTTCCGCGTGTTGCTTGTATCCTCTGAATGTTGGGTCATGAGACCCATGTTTGTAATATCTGACTCGTCGGAGCCTAATGAATAAATAATTTGTTTCATAGAGTCTTGTTGTGATGCCATGTTGTATTTGCACATATCGAGCATAATGTGTGTATGTTATTAAAATGCTTGGTATGTGTGGGAGCCGACAACCTAGTTGTTTCCTCTTGGTAGCCTCTCTTATGGGGAACTGTCTCCTAGTGCTTCCACTGAGCCATGGTAGCTTTCTACTGCTCCGGAACACTTAGGTTGGCTGGCATGTGTCCTTCTTCGTTCATGTGTCTGTCCCTTTGGGTAAATGTCACGCGTTGCTCCTTTAAGTCCTTGTAGCTTGCTATGACTTGGGTTCATACGTTGATGACCGACACATTCGTTGCTGGGTCATGTATGCCTGTCCCTGTAAGTTAGTGCCACCTCGGGTTTAGAACTAGTCATGTCGGCCCGGGTTCTCTGTCATATGGGTGCTAGCGACACTATCATATACATGAGCCAAAATGCGCAAATGGTCCTGGGCCAGGTAAGGTGGCACCCGTGGGGATACCGTGCGTGAGGCCGCAAAGTGATATGATGTGTTACATGCTAGACCGGTGTGACTTAGGATCGGGGTCCCAACAATAATTATACATGTCACCTCCTCTAAGGTGCCCCGTTATGGAATCATGGCAAGGTATCTCATCGATACTTTGTAACACATTCACCATCTTCTCAAGCATGGAATTATTGCCCACCGAGTCGAACCTACGTCATCTTCTTCCTCCCATCACACTGATGTGTGTTTTGTGACTTAGCTCAAGAGATGTTCTTTCATCTCACTCCATGAGTTGATCTTGAGTGCTCGATCTTTGAGGAGATCATTTTATGTAGAGTTTCCTTTTGTCGTCATCGCGTCGGATGAAGGTCTCGAAAGCAAAGACGTCAAGATCAATTTGATGCAATGAATCAACATCTTCGAGAAGGACTGTTGGATCGAGAAGATTGTGATAGCTTTGTATCCCCACTGTTTTCTTACCTCACATCTTGAATCTCGGGATGAGATTCTTGTTTAGTGGGTGTGAGTTGTCACATCCCTAGTTCTGGTAATGCTTAGTGCTAGGATCTTGTGTTCCATCATGTTTAAGTTTCAATTAAAGTTGAAATGGGAATTATCCAAACCCTAGCACCCCTCTGAATTACTAGTTTCAACTGAAAAAGATTTCAATGAACCCAAAATGCCCTTCACAAAAGTTCATCATTTTTGAATTGGCTGACAATCTCTGCCAAAAATGGTGCACATTTTTCTAGGCCATTCTAGATTGTTAAATTAAATAATATTATATTTGAATTGGGGCATTTGAATTCTTTAAATATATTAAATGCTCCAAATATTCTGGAATCATTTGTGAGCTTTTGGAGTAATCCAAATAGTGCCCACAATTTGTCTTAGAAGTTTTAAAAATGAATTAGTATTTTTACTAATTCAAAACAGAGTAAAAGAAATAGAAAAACTGAAACAAAAAGAAAAGAGAGAGAACTAACCTGGCTTACGTGGAAGCCCGGCACTGTAGCAGGCTCAGCCCACCACCGCTGCCATCCACCCTCAACCTCCCGCCAGGAGGATGAGAGGCGCATGGCCACCGCACGCAAGCACGCGCCCCGGCCACCTCCTCCTTGCCCAGCCTCGTCGCCACCGTCATCTTCTTCACTATCGGCCGCCGCGGATCTCCACCGTCGATCTACCGCCGTTTGAGCCTCCCCAAGCACGCTGGCCTTCCCAACGGAACCGCTGTGAGCTTCCGAGCATTTTCCCCCTCCCACCATGGTCAAACCCTTCCTCTAGCCTGCCTAGCCACTGGAGCCAGGAGCTCCCGCCCGCCGGCCATGTCGCCGACGCGGCCAAGGCTTGATTCGGTCGTGTTTGAGCATGCCGTTGAACTCCTGGAGTTCCTAGGAGCCTGTAGAGCACTCCAGCTAGCCCCTCCGTGCACCGCAGCCTCACGCACGATCGAGCCCATGCTCCGGCCACCGCTGACCTTGACGCCGTCGACTGCTCCGAAAACCCCACGGCTTCCCTCCAACTCCGTTGGATGCGGCCGAGTGCCACCTTTCCAACGGGACCGACCGCGTCGCAAACCGCAGCCTGTAGCGCGAGCCCGAGCAACTCCGGCGAGCTTCTGCCGCGGTTTTGGTCGCCGCCGGCCAAATTCCGGCAACAACTGACTTGGCACGATCATTAGGACTAAACCCCCTAACTAGCCACCTCACTGCCACTGACAGCAGGCCCCACCGCTACGTCAAACCTAGTCAGCGTGGGATTTGACAGGGATTAGCTAATGGGTCACTGAGTGGGCCCAACTGGTCAGGTTTGACTCAGGTCAGCCCTGTTGACTTGCTGA
>LR738715.1:377740308-377759129 GCA_902687465.1 Secale cereale | reverse complement strand
ATGCTCCGGCCACCGCTGACCTTGACGCCGTCGACTGCTCCGAAAACCCCACGGCTTCCCTCCAACTCCGTTGGATGCGGCCGAGTGCCACCTTTCCAACGGGACCGACCGCGTCGCAAACCGCAGCCTGTAGCGCGAGCCCGAGCAACTCCGGCGAGCTTCTGCCGCGGTTTTGGTCGCCGCCGGCCAAACTCCGGCAACAACTGACTTGGCACGATCATTAGGACTAAACCCCCTAACTAGCCACCTCACTGCCACTGACAGCAGGCCCCACCGCTACGTCAAACCTAGTCAGCGTGGGATTTGACAGGGATTAGCTAATGGGTCACTGAGTGGGCCCAACTGGTCAGGTTTGACTCAGGTCAGCCCTGTTGACTTGCTGACGTCGTGCTGATGCAGTCTCGACGTGATAACTATTTATGGATTTTAAATAAGTCTTAAATGATTTATAAATTCCAAAAATTTGACTAAACTTTGAAAAATCATAGAAATTCAACCAAAGCACAGAATGAAATAATTTATATATGAAAAATTATAAGAAAAATCCAATGTTTCCATCTGTATCATTTCATGCATGTTACAACAACTTTTGGCTACTATTTAGGACAATTCAAATAAATGGTATTTATTAAATCACATGTGGTGTTTGAATTTGAACCTTGAGTTCAAACCAACTTCATTTAACTCGTGGCTAGTTGCATTAGCTCAATCAACAACATATTGCCATGTCATTATCAAGCATCATATTATTGCATTGCATTGGTTGTGTTCCCTCTTGTTTGCCAGTCTTTGTTCCCACTTGACAGACGTGTTCAGACAATGAGTTCGATGACACCGATGAAGAGCCCATACTATCTTCAGAAATGCCAGGCAAGCAAAACCCCCTTGTTCATTCTGATACAATCCCGCTCCCTCGCTTTTGCTCTCTTTTACTACATTAGGACAACAACGATTCAACTGTTACAAGCTACGGTAGTTGAACCCCTTTTCCTCTGCATGACCTGTCATTGCCACAGTAAATATATGAAACCCACTAGCATGAGTAGGAGTTGTTTGAGACCTAATGTGCCTACTCATTCATGCTTGTTGTCATGCCTGCTATTACTTAGAGTTGAGTTAGGTCTGATTCATCGGGGATGAATTGGAATGTGGTGAACATGTCCTACTGTTGAGAGCTAAGTGTGCGAACATGATTTGGTAAACGTAGCGGTAAGAGGCCATGTAGGAGTACATGGTGGGTTGTCTCATTGAAACCGAACTCATGAACTGAGTTCTGTGTTTGTGATCCATGAATAGTTACTACCACACATTGGGTTCCGGTATCTGAACCCCTCTCGGCTTATTAATCGCCTCGATCTCTATCCAGGGGTTGCAACTAGTTTCTGGTGTTTGTAGGTAGTGTTAGTAGTCTACCAGGTGGCACCCGGTACATTTGGGCTTGGGACAAACTAGGCACCATGGCACGGTGTACCAAGCGTAGATCCATCTAGCGAGGTGGGCTTGAGAACCCTGTACACATTGTTTGGGTCCGTGAGAGACACCCCGGCCAGATCTCCTTGTGGATGGAACCCGAATAAGCGATAAACCTGGACTAGAGACTTGCGTGGTTAGTCAGGTCGTGGTCGACTCCCTCGCTAGGCTTCCTCTTGAAGGTTGCCGAGATACCCGACGTGTACATGGTGGTAAGTGGCGAGAGCGTGTGTGAATAAGTACACCCCTGCAAGGTCAACATCATCTATTCGAATAGCCGCGTCCGCGGTGAAGGACTTCTGGGTTGCCTGTACAGTTCATAGACAAGTGAAAGTGGATACTCTAAAATGCGCAAGATAAACGTGAGTGCTATGGATGGCCTTCTCGTAGGGAGACGGGAGCGGATCCACAGTTGTGTATTGATTTGGTGAATATGTGGACTCATGTGCGCCACCTCAAAAGAGTTACCAGCAGTTGTAGTATAGGATAGCCACTGAGTCAAAGCTGGCTTGCTGAAGTTAAACTCCACCACTCCTTTGTGATACTGATGTATATGTAGCTCGCTCTGATGTAAGTCTTGCTGAGTATATTTGTACTCACGTTTGCTTAATTTATGTTTTCCAGAGAGGCTTCTGTCTCACTAGTGGTTCCGCGTGGACTTTGACGTTTAGCTTGTTACCTTAGCTACGATCTTGTACCCTTGGGAGGGTCTTGTAGATAGTCAAGCTTCTCAACCTTTTTCATCTGTAGTTGTCGGTACACAGACATGTTATGGTTCCGTTGCTTGTATGCTTTGTATGTTGGGTCATGAGACCCATGTTGGTAATATCTGGCTCCTCGGAGTCTAATGAATAAATACTTTGATTCATATAGTTTTGTTGTGATGCCATTTTGTATTTGCACATATCGAGCATATTGTGTGTATTTTATTGAAATGCTTGGTATGTGTGGGATCTGACACCTAGTTGTTTACCCTTGGTAGCCTATCTATGGGGAAATGCCTCCTAGTGCTTCCACTAAGACTTGGTAGCCTTCTACTGCTCCGAAACACATGGATTGATCGGCATGTGTCTTTACTTGCTCCTGTGTCTGTCACGTCTGGGGAAATGTCACGTACTATATACCGGAGTTCTGTTATCTTGCTACAGCCCAGCAACACTCGCTGCTGACCGACACGTGCATTGTTGGGTCATGTATGCATGTCCCTATAATTTAGCGCCACTTTTGGTTTATAACTAGTCAAGTCAGCCCGGGTTCTCTGTCATATGGATGCTAGCGACACTATCATATACGTGAGCGAAAATGCGCAAATGTTCCCGGGCCAGGTAAGGTGGCACCCATGGGGATACCGTGCGTGAAGCCGCAAAGTGATATGATGTGTTACATGCTAGACCGGTGTGACTTAGGATCGGGGTCCTCACAAAACCTTTGGTTGATTCCTCGGGACTCCGCGCCTGCGCTTTCCTCTTTAGCACCAAAGAGGAAACCTGCTGTCCTACGCCCGCTGGCACCCGCCTGGCCTTGGTCATCATGGCTTGCGTCATCCGAACCTCACGAGGTGGGTGCTGTTAGAGAGATCACCGCTCCTCGGGAGCTAGCCTAGTGATATTGCTCCTTCCAGTGGTCTAAGTGTCATCCGCCTCGCGAGGCTTGGCCCCTCGCGAAGGTCTTGAGTGTCGATGCTGAAGATGGGCCGTACCAGGCCAGTGAAGGAGCCACGTCATGGGCTGCAGACAGGCAAGTATGGGTACCCTGGTTCCCAAATGCCGACACTAGCCCCCCCCCCCCGGCCCAAGGCGCGCTCGGGCTTGGCATCGAGGGGAAGCCAAAGGACAAGGGCGATGTGACACCCCGAGACCGATGCGCCAGGTGTCAGCCAGTTATTCGTTGTCGTTGCCTTGTCATCTGCTTGTGTGTTGCATCTTGCCATGTCATCTTGTGTGTTGCATCATCATGTGTTCAAAACTTGCATCCGTTCGAGTCCGCTCGTCCTCTCCGTTGTCCGTTCTGAGCCGAGATACACTTGCACGTGCCCGCGGCACCTCCGGTTATTTATTTTATGAGTGGTCGGAAAATGTTCTCGGAATGGGATGAAACTTGGCGTGTGGTGTTATTATAGTGTAGACAGGCCGCCTGCCAAATTTCGTCGCATTCGGAGTCCATTTGATAGCCCAACCGTTAAATATAGCGGCACTAGTCGCCGGTTAAAACATCGGACGTTTCCGGTCCCCGAAAACCCCCGCGGGCCTCTTCTCTTCTCTCCCCACAACCCATCCTACACAGCCCACTACCTCCACCTAGGCCCATCCTACCCCCCTCTCGACCGATGCTGTCCGATCAAGATCAGAGGGCTTAAAACGGCCCCAAAACCCCCAAACCCTAGCTCTTTCCCTATATAAACACTCCCCATGCCAAATCTGGCATCCTCTAACCTCCAGCCACCTCCCCACTCGAAATCAGCACCCCTGCCTTGTTTTCCGCACCCGGCCAGCCGGATTCTGCCACTTGTCGTCGGTCCACTCCCAGCACCGCCGCCACCTCAGCCCGGGGCCCGCCCGTCAGCCTCCCGCACCCCTGGCTCCCTCCTCCACCGCGCCAGGCCCGTGGGGGCCAGCCACGGCCTGCCCCCGGGCCGGAGCGGCCCCGAGCCGCCGCTGAAGCCCGAAGGCGCACGCGCGTGCGCCCGAGCCGCTCGTCGGGTCCCTCCGCCGCCGCTCTGCCACTCACCTCCCTTGCGCCCATCTCGTCCTCGTCGGATCTGCGGTCCTCGGCGCTGGTGGCCGTACTACCACGGCCCGACCCGTCCAGACCCCGAGCCTCCCCGAGATGCGCTGCTTCACCACCGTGCCAGCCGCCTCCACGCCGGAGCGCCTCGCCGCCGGAGACGCCGCGACCCCGAGCTCCGCCCCGTGATGCCTCGCCGCCGGCAAGATCTGGGGCTTTCCCCGCCTGAGCCACCGCAGCCGCGTCGGACATGTCCGACACGGCACAGACATGTCCAACCTCCTGCCTCGCCGTGTCACTGACCGGTGGGTCCGCCGCCATCACCGACGGACATGTCCGTCCAAAACGGACATGTCCAGGCCTCTCCTCTCTGTGCCACTGCCATGTGGGCCCCAGCCAACGGACACGTCTGTTTGCTCCCGGACACGTCCGCCCCTCTGGAGGTCTATTTTCTTCTAAGTCCTTTTCTGTATTAAAAATGTTGCATACTTTGTGATGCCGTAACTTGTTGTGTGTATGTCCAAATTGAGTGAATAATATGTCAAAATGATCATGGTGATATGCTCTTCACTTTGTTCCATTGCGGCATGCTTGTTTGAGTTCATCTTGATGACCTAATCATCGTTGCAAGAGTGCTATAAGTTTAAAACTGCTGTTAACTGTAATTTTCTTGCATACTTGTGATGCGTGTAACTTTGTGCATGTTTATCCAAGTGGAGCATATGATATGTCAAAATGTTCATTATGAAGTCCTCTACATGATGGTTGTTGTAGCATTCATGTTAGGTGCCATATTGCCATGTTAATCTCTGTTGCAAAAGTGCATGTGGATGTTAAGTGCTGAAACTTGTTATGAGGTGTTGTTTTCACTTGCTCATTGCTATTGGTGTGTTTGTCTTCATGCCACATGTCTATATGTTTTAAAAGCACAATCATATGGTCTTTGCTCTGGTGCAATCCACTTTCCATGATATGCCTTGAGGTGACTTAAACAAGCTTGTAAACATGCCATGCCAATGTTGTTGTTTTATACTTAGTGAAAAAACTGCTAAGTCGGGAATCTGTTAAACCTGATGCTATGTTTGCTTGATGCCTCATTCAAATCGATGCATGTTTTAGTATGTCAAATGATCATGTCTTGTTGTCCATGTTATTGTATATCAATCCATGCCCTTACTTGCATATATGGCCTGCTGTAGCTTATTTATTTCTTGCTCTCAAGTTGCTATAAATTTACCTATCAGCCTGTTTATCATCGTGATCAATTTGGTGAAGCTTGTTGTTATTGATCCATGCCTCAAATGGAGTTTCTCTAATGGAGTTGTTTGATGTATGCTATGTCTACTACATGTCCATGCTCTTTATATACTTAATGGAGTTGATATGCTTGTTGTTTTGTGCCTCCGAAGGCAGCATCGTGATGATGGTTTTGCCTTCCCATATTTTGACTATGTCTGGATAAATTTATTGCAACTTGCCATGCTTGTTAAATGTGTTCCAGCAAGTTTTTGGGTGTGTTCTAAGTTCATGCTTGTTAAGTATCATATATATTTCACATCCATGCCTCTTGTTATCATGTTTGAGTGCTGTAGCATAATTATACCTTGCTCCAAAGTTGCTATGTGGCTGATTTTGGACAGCTTGTTGTTAATCTTGTTTCATGTGTATGTGTTGGACCGTTGCTCCGTTTTGAGCGTGCCCTATATGAAACTTGTGTGGTTTTGCATGTAGAATCTTAATATCATGATGTTTACATGTTTGGATTGTGTATGCTTGATGTTTGGGTGCATCTTGCACCGTTGCCATGCTTGAGTCGTTTTGTTCATATCTTCTAGGCTGTAGCTTCGAATTTAATAAAATTTATATGAAACTTGACTAGAATTTTGAGTAGATCATCATGGTGCATGTTAACTTGCTGTTTAACAACTTTAACTTAAGGTTTGTTCAGATCTGGACCAATTTCAAAATGTGCATATGAGGACTTACTGGAATTGCTATATGTTGATTCCGGCGTCATTTAAACTTGTTGGTTTGTGTTGCTCTTGTGTGCTTCATCCCTTGCCATGTTTTGCATCATATAGACTTGTCTTGCATCATACTTGGTTGAGCTTTATGTCGTGTTCTTGTGTGGTGTGTTTACCGTGTTGCTTGCTTTTTCTCGTTAGTGCTTTAACCGTTGCGTTCGTGAGGATTCGTTTGACTACACGTGGTTCGTCTTCGAGGCTTCTTCTTCGTCTTCTTCATGGACTCATTATTATTCCTTGCGAGATCTCATGCAAGATGACCATCACCTTGGATACCTTTACTATCATTGCCATGCTAGCTGTCTCGATGCTATCGTTATATGTCGCGCTACCTATCTTTTTCAGCCCCTCACCTTGTTGCCGTGAAACCTCGAACCTTTGACACCTTCCCAACAAACCATTGTTTGGCTATGTTACCCGCTTGCTCAGACCCTCTTATAGCGTTGTTAGTTGCAGGTGAAGATGAAGATCGTTCCATGTTGGAACTTGTTGTTGGCATATCACAATATATCTTATATACATTAACACACCTATATACTTGGCAATGGGTGGAAGGCTTGGCCTTTTGCTCGGTGTTTTTTTCCACTCATGCCACCTTAGGAGCCGATAAATCGGCATTATGTTCCTTGATTTTGTGTTCCTTACACGGTTGGGTATATGGGGACCCCTTGACAGTTCGTCTTTGAATAATACTCCTCCAGTAAGGCCCAACATTGGTTTTAATTTGCTCATAATAAAAATTAATTAATTAATTAATTGCATAGGGAGTTAGCGCTACTCGAGGATTCTTTCTACATAGCAGGGGGGCCAGTGCTGATGGTGTTGGTCCCAAACGGGGAGACTGCGGGGCCACCGCGGGGAAACTCGAGGATTAGTTCCCGTAGGCTGACCTATCCGGTCGTGGCCTGAGACGAGATACGCGCGGCTACTATCAGGGTGTCGACACACCGGGAGGTCTCGCTGGACTTGTTTTACCATTGTCGAAACGTCTTGTGCACCGGGAATTCCGAGTCTGATCGGGCCTTCCCTAAGATAAGGGGTAATATTATTATTATCTCTGCTGATCGTGAGAGCTTGTGATGGGCTAAGTTGGGACACCCCTACAGGGTTATGATCTTTCGAAAGCTGTGCCCGCAGTTATGTGGCAGATTGGAATTTGTTAATGTCCGGTTGTAGAAAACTTGACAGAGGATCCGAAATAAAACACACAACTACGTGAGTAACCGTGACTGTCTCTTTTCACTTTGAGAAGAGAACATGGTGGGGTTATGTTTGACTCGTAGGTAGTTCAGGATATTTAGCGATCACTACTAGTTTGCGACCGTTTGCGTAGATGCTCATCTTATTCTTGTACTCGTAAGTTAGCCACAATATATTGCTTAGCCGCTGCTGCAACCTCACCACTTTATCTCTTCCTACCTATTAAGCTTTGCTAGTCTTGATACCCATGGTTATGGGATTGCTGAGTCCTCGTGGCTTAGAGATACTACAACACCAGTTGCAGGTGCATGTTTCCGATGACTTGACGTTAGAGCGATGTTACCTTTGTTGGAGTTCTTTCTTCTTATTCTTCGTCAGTCTTGGGCTAGGTTCCTGGTCGGCAGCCTGTGATAGCAGATGGATGTCATTGTGCTTTTCATGTTTACATCTGTAGTCGGATGTCTTGTATTGTTGTTGTTGTATTCTTGTGACTTGTATGTATTGTTGTATCCCCCATGTATGTATGTAATGGTACGATGTAATGATATCCGTCTTGCTAAGCGTCTGAGATGCGGTTGTGCCCCAATCATGTATGAGTCACGTGATCGGGATAGAATCGCATCTTGGGTTTGACAAGTTTGTATCAGAGCCTCGACCAACCATAGGAGCCCCCTTGATTGATCGAAGCTTGGCCGTTGTCGAGTCTAGCAGAAAACTATTTTGGAGTCTAGTTATATCGGAGAGTAGGAATTCTTTTTACTCCTCAGTCCATTCGTCGCTCTCGTGAGGAATCTTGACGTAGGTGTTTTGAATTACTCCTCTTCCCCTTCAATTTTTTTAGGATCACGTGGTTAGTTTTTGTTCGTTGCGTTGTCAGTTCTTTCATCTGGTGCATCTCTCGGCAAGTGGATTCAACCCTCTTCTTCTTACAAGTTCAACCCTCGGTTCTTTCCAACCGGTGTTGTTTCCCCTTTCGAAGTTGTCTTTCTTTTTCCCACCCGCCCACCCTTTTCTTCTTGGAGCCGGAGTCCTTAAGCGAGTATCCATCATACTCGTGTGAATCCTTTGCATTATTTCCTCAGTTATTTCAACTTGTGAATTCTCCTCTCATTCGTCATTCTTCGTCTCTTTTCTTTCCGATGGTTCCAACTCAATTTGTATTTGGTGCTTGTCATATTCTTTTCCTCGTCTCAAGTGATTCCAATTGCTCGTTCGTATCTTGTCATTTAATCGCCCCGGAGTTCCGAAGATATCTCAGGAGATTCGTGTGCGTTCTAATTTATTCGAGGTTGTCACCTCATTCGAGTCTTTTAATTGTCCCGGTGCATCTTCTCCTTAAATTCCTTTCCAACGGTATTTTCTCTTCAGTGGGCTCATAACCCACATGTCTTTCCCAGGATCTTACCTGACTCTTCTAATTTCCCGGAGTGTTCCGAAATTCTTTTCAAGTGTGACGTAAGTATGGATTCCATCAGTCTAATACCTTCTCCAAGATCGCTTTCAATTATTTTCATCGTTGTTTCATCCTTTTCTCTGTTTTCATACTTCCGGAGTACCTCAATAATTTTGGTGGTGTTTGTCCTCGTCATTTGGAAACCAAAGAAGAGTTCTCTCCAATCTTGTTCATTTTCTCAAAGATTCGTGGTTCTAGCTTCATGTTATCCTCTCGAATTATTCCGTTGTCATAAATTATTTTCCTTACCATTCGGAGTATGTCATGAATTCTTTTCATTGTGTTCCTCCGAAGGCCATCATTTCAGAAGATTTCTTCGTTCTCAGTTTTCAACTTCGTCCTCCAAATATTCTTCATTGATGCCTCTTCGTTCGTCTCACATTCGTCCGGTGCTTCGTTCAAGTATTCCTTAATCACTTCGCTATCTCTGCGTTCTTTTGTACCTCAATTTCCTCAAGTGCTTTATTATTTCCGACGATTCATTCTCTTGTTTTCACTCGAGATTAATTCTTCGTGGTGGTTCGTTCTTTTCTCCACTCATCTTTAATTCTTCCCGGTGGTTCGCTCAATATTTCTTTTCTGGTGTTATCATATCAATCCATTCATTTATTTTATTCCAATCCCACCGGTGGGTCATGAAGATTTTCTCAAGTTCGTGATATTTCCCTCTTTAATCATTTCAACGGGAATAAGTAGTATGCGAATCCGTTGCTTCTCATCAATTTAATTGCTGGAGGATAAGCATAACATAATTCTTATTATTTTCAAGAAGTTGATTTAATCCTTCCTTCGGAATTTGTTCTTGACGAATAAATTCTAATCCCAAGTGTTTTATTCTTTTCTTCCCGGAGTTCATAGTTTCTCGGCCTTCTCATGGGAACCCCGACTAATCATCGCAAGGCTTTAATCTTATTCTTTTCGTCCTTCATTTCTATATCATCATCCTTTTGTTACCGGAGTTCTTCTTGATGTCTCTTCATGATTTAATTCTTTCTTCAAATATATTGAGCAATCCTTGTGGAGCAGTGCAAGCATTATTCTTCTTGCCTCTCGAGTGCAATTAATTCTCCGTATTCTTTTGAAGTGGAGTTTTGCATTTCTTCCTTCATCTCATCTATTCAATCTTTTGGTTGCGGCATAATTCACCTCAACTTCTGAGATGATTAAATAAGTCCAAACCAAGATTATTCTTTTGTGGTTGTTTTTCTCAACAACTCCGTTCAAGTCTTTCTCTTATAAATTCTCGTTCATGTCGCTCGTGCTCAAAGTTGTCATCTTCTTCTCCATTCTGTTAATTGATTTCTTTCCATTCTTCCGGAGGCATGTACTGTTCTTTTCGTCATGTTTCGCTTCTTCTTCTCAAGTTCATGTCCTATTCCTGTAATGCTCAACCGGAGAATTGCCCGAATTCATTTCTTTCTCTTATTAATCGGAGTGGTTTCGAATTCATTCTTGTTCCTTCAGCTTTTGTTTCATGTCTTTCAACCTACTTGGTTCTCGTGTGTTCCTTGTTCCTCTGTTGTAACGGAGCTCCTCAATCTCGCTCACCTCCGTTGCATTTTCCTTTCAAGTGGCTCAACCTCTCAAGGTTCTTTGGTTTCACTCTTTTGTCCTAGAAGAACTTTGTTCTTCCTTTTCTCTTCCATCTCGTTCCTAAGATCTCGGGACGAGATCTCTTGTTAGTAGGGGAGTGTTGTGACACCCCGAGACCGATGCCAGGTGTCAGCCAGTTATTCGTTGTCGTTGCCTTGTCATCTGCTTTTGTGTTGCATCTTGCCATGTCATCATGTGTGTTGCATCATCACGTGTTCAAAACTTGCATCCGTCCGAGTCCGCTCGTCCTCTCCGTTGTTCGTTCTGAGCCCAGACACACTTGCACGTGCCCTCGGCACCTCCGGTTATTTATTTTATGAGTGACCAGAAAATGTTCTCGGAATGGGATGAAACTTGGCGTGTGGTCTTATTATAGTGTAGACAAGCCGCCTGCCAAATTTCGTCGCATTCGGAGTCCGTTTGATAGCCCAACCGTTAAATATAGCGGCACTAGTCGCCGGTTAAAACGTCGGACGTTTTCGGTCCCTGAAAACCCCCGCGGGCCTCTTCTCTTCTCTCCCCGCAACCCATCCTACACAGCCCACTACCTCCACGTAGGCCCATCCTTACCCCCCTCTCGACCGGTGCCGTCCGATAGAGATCGGATGGCTCAAAACGGCCCCAAAACCCCCAAACCCTAGCTCTTTCCCTATATAAACACCCCCCATGCCAAATCTGGCATCCTCTAACCTCTTCCCTAACCTCCAGCCACCCCCCTCGAAATCAGCGCCCTTGCCTTGTTTTCCTCGCCCGGCCAGCCAGATTCCGCCACTTGTCGCTGCTCCACTCCCAGCGCCGCCGCCACCTCAGCATGGGGCCTGCCTGTCAGCCTCCCGCACCCCTGGCTCCCCCCTCCACCGCGTCAGGCCCGTGGGGCCCAGCCGCGGTACGCCCCCGGGCCGCAGCAGGCCCGAGCCGCCGCTGCGGCCCGTAGGCGCACGCACGCACGCCCGAGCCGCTCGTCGGCTCCCTCCGCCGCTGCTCGCCTCCCTTGCGCCCATCTCATCCTCGTCGGATCTGCGGTCCTCGCCGCCGGTGGCCGTACTGCCACGGCCCGACCCGTCCAGACCCCGAGCCTCCCCGAGCTGCGCTGCTTCGCCGCCGTGCTAGCCGCCTCCGCGCTGGAGCGCCTCGCCGCCGGAGACGCCGCGACCCCGAGCTCCGCCTCCGTGAAGCCTCGCCGCCAGCCAAATCGGGGGCCTTCCCCGCCGGATCCACCTCGTCCCCGATACCGCGGCCCGATCCCGGCCTCCTCCGCCGCCCCCAAGCTCACCGGAGCTCGCCTGGCCGCCGGAGCCACCGTAGCCGCGCCGGACATGTCCGACATGACACAGACATGTCCAACCTCCTAGCTCGCCATGTCAGTGACCGGTGGGTCCGCCGCCCTCACCGACGGATATGTCCGTCCGAAATGGACATGTCCAGGCCTCTCCTCTCTGTGCCACTGCCATGTGGGCCCCAGCCAGCGGACACGTCCGTTTGCTCCCGGACACGTCCGCCCCTCCGGAGGTCTATTTTCTTCTAAGTCCTTTTCTGTCTTAAAAATGTTGCATACTTTGTGATGCTGTAACTTGTTGTGTGTATGTCCAAGTTGAGTGAATAATATGTCAAAATGATCGCAGTGATATGCTCTTCACTTTGTTCCATTTTGGCATGCTTGTTTGAGTTCATCTTGATGACCTAATCATCATTGCAAGAGTGCTATAAGTTTAAAATTGCTATTAACTGTAATTTTCTTGCATACCTGTGATGCTTGTAACTTTGTGCATGTTTATCCAAATGGAGCATATGATATGTCAAAATGTTCATTGTGAAGTGCTCTACATGATGGTTGCTGTAGCATTCATGGTAGGTGCCATATTGCCATGTTAATCTCTGTTGCAAAAGTGCATGTGGCTGTTAAGTGCTGAAACTTGTTATGAGATGCTGTTTTCACTTGCTCATTGCTATTGGTGTGTTTGTCTTCATGCCACATGTCTATATGTTTCAGAAGCACAATCATATGGTCTTTGCTGTGGTGCAATCCACTTTCCATGATATGCCTTGAGGTGACTTAAACAAGCTTGTAAACATGCCATGCCTATGTTGTTGTTTTGTACTTTGTGAAAAAACTCCTAAGTCGGGAATCTGTTAAACCTGATGCTATGTTTGCTTGATGCCTCACTCAAATCCATGCATGTTTTAGTATGTCAAATGATCATGTCTTGTTGTCCATGTTATTGTCTATCAATCCATGCCCTTACTTGCATATATGGCCTGTTGTAGCTTATTTATTTCTTTCTCTCAAGTTGCTATAAATTTACCTGTCAGCCTGTTTATCATCGTGATCAATTTGGTGAAGCTTGTTGTTATTGATCCATGCCTCCTATGGAGTTGCTCCAATGGAGTTGTTTGATGTATGCTATGTCTTCTACATGTCCATGCTCTTTATCTACTTAATGGAGTTGATATGCGTAAGGCCAACAGGAAGTGGAGACTGTGTATAGACTTCACCGATGTGAATAAAGCATGTCCCAAGGATCCATTTCCCTTGCCGCGTATTGACCAGATTGTTGACTCCACCGCCGGATGTGAGCTGCTCTCTTTCCTTGATGCATATTCAGGCTACCACCAGATTTTCATGGCCAAGGAAGATGAAGAAAAGACTGCATTTATCACTCCAGGCGGCACATATTGCTTCATACGCATGCCCTTCGGATTGAAGAATGCAGGCTCCAAATTTGCAAGGGTAGTATACACTGCTTTTGAGCCACAGATCCACAGGAATGTAGAGGCTTACATGGATGATATCGTGGTCAAGAGCAAGAGCAAAGATACACTGATCCAAGATTTGGAAGAGACGTTTGAGAACCTGCGCAAGATCCAGCTTAAGTTGAACCCCGAGAAGTGCATCTTCGGGGTCCCCTCCGGCAAGCTTCTCGGGTTCTTTGTGTCCCAGAGGGGGATTGAAGCCAATCCCGACAAGATAAAAGCCATCGAGCAGATCGAAGCCCCGAAGCGCGTCAAGGACGTAAGGAGACTTGCAAGTTGTGTAGCTGCCCTCAGTAGGTTCATTTCAAAATCTGCAGAACGCGCCCTGCCTTTCTTCAAAATTTTGAAGAAGGCAGGTCCTATGAAATGGACTCCGGAAGCGGAGGCAGCGCTGCAAGACTTGAAACGATACCTATCCTCCACTCCAATACTTGTCGCACCTAGGCCACAAGAGAAGTTGCTGCTGTACTTAGCGGCAACCAATCAAGTGGTTAGTGCTGCGTTAGTAGCGGAGAGGGAGGCAGAGGAAGAGTCTACACCATCGGCAAGTGAATCCAGCGACAAGCAGGGGGCTGCTCCGACAAGCTCTGGCCCCGACAAGGACAACTCTGCGCAGGGACAAGGAGAAGTGCGGAAGAAGATGGTGCAGCGCCCAGTGTATTTTGTGAGTTCCCTTCTACAGGGGGCTAGATCAAGATACTCCGGGGTGCAGAAGTTGCTTTTCGGCCTCCTCATGGCCTCAAGAAAGCTGCGCCATTACTTCCAAGCACATGAAATAACAGTGGTCACTCGCTTTCCGTTGAAGAGGATATTGCAAAATCCAGAAGCAACAGGCAGGATCATTGAGTGGGCACTGGAGCTGTCAAGCTTTGGACTCAAGTTTGAGAGTACTTCAACTATCCAGAGCCGAGCTTTGGCAGAATTCATAGCTGAATGGACCCCAACGCCCGATGAAGAAGTCCCAGAGATAAGTGTTCCCGTACAAGAAGCGACAAGCGAATGGGTAATGTACTTTGATGGTGCCTTCTCGCTGCAAGGCGCCGGTGCCGGCATGGTACTCATAGCGCCCACCGGAGAGCACCTCAAGTATGTTATCCAGATGCACTTTCCCTGGGAGCAAGCGACAAACAATACTGCTGAGTATGAAGGCTTGCTTGCCGGCCTCAGGATTGCGGCCGAACTTGGGATTAGAAAGCTAATTGTGCGGGGAGATTCTCAGTTGGTGGTCCGGCAAGTCAACAAGAGTTACCAGAGCCCTTTGATGGAAGCTTATGTAGATAAAGTGAGGAAGCTTGAAGAGCACTTTGAAGGTCTGCAAATGGAGCACGTCCCGAGAGCTCAGAATGAAATTGCAGATGGGCTTTCAAAGTCTGCTGCAATGAAGTTACCTGTGGAACCAGGGACCTTCCTGCTCAAGCTAACTCAGCCATCCGTTACACCATCAATCGGGCAACCCAAGAAGAGAAAGTTGGTCTCCGGTGACTACTTGCCGGCGGATCTTCCTGAAGCCGCCGCCAAGGTCTCCAAGATCAACAACCAGAACGCTGAGGAACAGTTTGCTCCTGCAGATCCTAGGGTATGTACAGTTGAAGCAAGCGTTCCCGACAAGCCTCGCCCCGGCGAGCTTGCCGGGGGATCACCAGCTCCGGCAGGACCAGAGGTTCTTGCCGTAGAAGCTGGGGTTCCCGCAGCGGCCCTTATGCCTTTAGTCCTTGCCGTGGAGCCTCGGGCTCCGGCATGGGCGCAGCAGATCGTCCGTTTTTTGCAAACTGGAGAACTTCCCGACGACCCAGAAGAGATAGAGAAGATAACCAGGCAGTCAAGTATGTACCAGTTCGTTGACAACGAATTGTACAAAAGAAGACTCAATGGTGTCAGGTTGAAGTGCATTTCCAGAGAAGATGGACAAAAGCTGTTTGCAGAGATACATGGAGGCATATGTGGCCACCACATTGGCGCAAGGGCACTTGCCGGGAAGGCATTCCGGCAAGGGTTCTTCTGGCCAGAAGCCCTCCAAGATGCAACTGCACAAGTAACCAAGTGTGAAGCGTGCCAGTTCCATGCCAAGCAAATTCATCAGCCAGCTCAAGCTCTCCAAACGATCCCTTTGTCCTGGCCCTTCTCGGTCTGGGGGCTCGATATCCTCGGCCCTTTCCCCCGTGCTGTCGGGGGCTTTGAGTACTTGTACGTTGCAATCGACAAGTTCACAAAGTGGCCAGAAGTGGAACCAGTGAGAAAGGTGACAGCACAGTCAGCGGTCAGGTTCTTCAGGTCGATTGTTTGCCGGTTCGGAATCCCTAACAGGATCATCACCGACAACGGTACACAATTTACTAGTCGCACCTTCATGCAATACGTCCAAGACCTTGGCGCCAAGGTCTGTTTCGCTTCTGTTGCTCACCCGAGGAGCAGTGGTCAAGCGGAGAGGGCCAATGCTGAAGTGCTGCGCGGACTCAAGACAAGAACCTTCGACAGGCTGCGCAAGTGCGGAAGAAACTGGATAGAGGAGTTGCCGGCGGCTCTTTGGTCAATCAGAACGACACCAAGTCGAGCCACCGGACAGACACCCTTTGCTCTAGTCTATGGAGCAGAGGCAGTTCTCCCCACGGAACTCGTATACGGATCTCCTCGAGTGCTCGCTTATGATGAGCTCGAGCAAGAGCAACTGCGACAAGATGATGCGTTGCTCCTCGAGGAGGAACGTCTCCAGGCTGCTGTACGAGCTGCTCGATACCAGCAAGCCTTGCATCGCTACCATAGCCGCAAGGTCAAGGCCAGGAGTCTCGAGGAAGGCGACCTTGTTCTTCGGCGTGTTCAGTCCGCCAAGAATTCAAACAAGTTGACGCTGAAGTGGGAAGGCCCTTATCGGGTGAGACAAGTCACAAGGCCCGGCGCTGTCCGCCTTGAGACCGAAGAAGGCTTACCGGTGAGCAACTCCTGGAACATAGAGCATCTTCGCAAGTTTCACCCAAAAGGCGCGGTTGCCGTGATCCGCTCCGGCAACCACCTTTTGTACAAGTCTTGCTGCTGTCGCATGTAAATCCTTTGTACAAAGCCGGGCGCAGATCCCGTGCATCAGTAAAGCTTTTGTGTTTTGCACTATTTGCCTTTTCCATGCTTTTCTTCGCTATTTGCATGCATTGTTTGGCATCATGTGCAACACACGTACCCGGTAAGCATTAGCACGCCGAAAGGCCCTATACTTGTTTTCCCTCCTCTTTTTCTTTCCCTCTTAAGCAGAAGGAATGTTCCTCGCGCACAAGTTTGCCGGGGGGGAAGGAGATGGAGGATGAACCAAGTGCTGTTCAAGAAAGAGAAGCCTTGTCGGGGAAGCAAGCAATATACGAAAGCTAAGTTACCAGAATTTGAGCAGTTCAAATTTTTAAATTTTAGTTATCTTCCTTGAACAACCACACTTTGTATGAAAAACCTGTGCGCGGAGGAACCTACCCGTGGCTAGCCGCACCCTTATCTTGTTTTCGAGTACGCTCAACGACTTAAGTGAGCTGCGACAAGTGTCGCGCCCTTGCTTCGTTTTCGAGTTCGCTCAGCAAGCTAAGTGCGTTGCGACTAGCTGCGGCAAGGTTGCTTGCCGGTAAGACCTTGGCCGGCAGGCTGCTCAGAGTCCAGTACTCAGCGCTCGCGGCAAAGGCCCTTTGCCGGCAAGTCCCCTAGAAGCGTAGGGTTAAAAGCATACAAAGTAAAGGACCAAAGCAAGGGAGATAACATTGCACTGATTGCTCAAAATAAGATAATATATTACAAGGGATAACTTGTTGCAATCACTAATTAATTCATGTCCATGGCACACTTTGCAGCAGCAAAGGAGATAAGAAGAAAGAGGCCTAATCTACGCGATCGCCTTCACGCCTGGAGATCTTGTTCACCTTGGCGATGATGTGGGCGACCTGCGCCTTCAGTGCCTCCTGATCTGCGTCGGCCGGCATGCTACGGAGGACGTTGACAAGATTTATACCAGGGTTGTGGTAGACAATCTTGGTCAAGACACGCTCCAAGGTACCCGCGCAGAGCTGGCACGACTCCTCGGCCAGCTGCGCGGGGAGCTTCTGCTGCAGACGTGCGAGCGCCGGCGCGATCCCCCTGAAGAAAAGACTGAGCTTGGCGCTGTGAGGGAGATTTGGATCCGGAGAGTATATGAGGTGCTCCACCCTCATCGCCATCAGCTCCTTGTCGATGTTAGAAGCAGAAGCCACCAGATCTTCAGTCCATATTTCGACGGTCCGGCGGAAGTTGCTAGCTGAAGTGACGGCGCTCTCCGCCAAGCCTCGTTCCTTGCGGAGCTCTTCCTTCAGCTTCGTTTCACGACCCCGGGCGGCGTCCAGCGAGTTGGTCAACGTAGAGACTTTCAGCTCCAGATCAGCAATTGAGTCCTTGGCGGCCTTGAGCTCGTCGCCCTGCTTGGAGAGGCGTACTTGGAGTTCTGAGTTGGTATGGGCGTCCTTCTCGCGCTCTATGTTTAGCGCGGTGACCCTCTCCGTACTCGCCTTCAGGTACTCCTCCAGCTGCACCACCTTAGCTTCGAGGTCCTTCTTGGCGGTCTCCGCGGTGGCTGCGGCGGCCTTCGCTTCCTTCAGCTCTCCGCCAAGGGCCTGCTCCCGGGCGGTAAGGTCTTCCTCGTGGGCGTCGAGGTCGACTTTCCGCTGGGTGAGCTCTCCTTCTCGCCGGGACAGCTCTTCACCGACCAGACGCTGCTGCTCCTCGGCCTCAGCTTTCTCCAGAATAAATTCCTGCTGCTCTCCGGCAAGCCTCTCGCGCTCCTCCGCCAAGTCACGGAGGGCCGCCTGGTTGGCGGCGCGGAGTTCAGCAGCGCGCTTCTCCAACTCTGCTGCAGCCTTGGCGGTGAGGACTTCCCGAGACTCCAGTTTCGCCTGCCTGGCCCGGTAAAGAGCCAGGAGCCGATGAAGCAGTTTCTCCTCCTCGGGCTCGTCGCTCCCGCCAGGCGCTTCGACGATCTTCAACCCCGCGGAGGCGAGGACCTCTCCATCAAAGGCCTCTCCCTCCTCGGGGGCTCGCGACGAGGACCCCCACGGCACTTGTATGAAGACGCCGTTGGGGGCCTCAAGATAGAAGCCCGACTGCTCCTTGCCGGCGGAGGGGTCGGCGGCCGGCGCAGCGCTCGACGCTCCTGCCGCCTCCGGGCCGGTAGTGTGGCCGCCGTCCCCCTCCCCGGCCGCGGCGTCTGCGGTCGGGGCAGTCTCCTCTGCGATAGGCTCGTCGGCTCCTGCCATGTCCTCGACGACAGTGGCGTTGCCGGCGTCGCCTTGCGCGCGCTCCTCCTCGTTGGTGACCTCTGTCTCCATCTGCTCTGGGGGAGGAGGATCTAACAGAAGAAGAAGAAAAGAAAAAGATCAAGCAAATATCCAAAAAAGACAAGTCCAAGAAGACAAAGCTACAAGACTTACCTTCGCGGACTTCGTCGACAACTGGCTCCCTCGCCGGGGAGTCCACCCTTGGCGGGGTGGCCACCCTCATCGGGCTGCTCGTCCTTGGCGGGGTACTCGCCCTTGGCGGAGTACCCGTCCTTGACGGAGCGCCCTCCCTCGCCGGGGAGTCCGTCCTTGGCGGGGGGGGGGGGGGGGGGGGGG
>LR738715.1:377728563-377740298 GCA_902687465.1 Secale cereale | reverse complement strand
GGAGTACCCGTCCTTGACGGAGCGCCCTCCCTCGCCGGGGAGTCCGTCCTTGGCGGGGGGGGTGGAACCTGTGGCTCGCCGGAGGCGGTCTCCGGGCACTCCTGTGGCTGCGGCTCCACCTCTGCACAAGACAAGCAAGACAACCAGAGCAACGAGATGTTAGAACAAGGCAAAAACCTCAAGTGCGCCCGACGAGCAAACAGCTCAAGACCAGACTTACGCTGGGGGCTGCGCTGGGGGCTGCTCCTCGGAGCAGCGGTTGGGTCCGGCAAGTTCGTCGCCGGCGCGTCCCCTGTCGCCGCGACGGGCGAGTCGTCCTCGACCACCACCACGGGAACCTTGGCCTTCTTCGCCGCTCGCTGGGCCAGGGTCCTGAAATCAAAGCAAGAAGCAAGATCAGAATCATCGACGAAAGAATCAAGACAGAATTGAAGAAGCTACAAAATACAACTGCTTACTCCTGTTCCTCGTCGTCGTCGTCGCTCAGGGCGGAGAAGTCGAACTCCACCTGAGGCACTTCCGCGCGAGGAGCAGGAGGAGAAGGCTCCCTCGGGCGCTTGGCGGTCCCCGGGGCTGGGGGCTGCGAAGACCCAGCCTCTGTTGACGCCGAGGCCCGGGGAGCAGGCGGAGCAGCCGCTCCGCTCTGGGAGGCTCCTCCTCCGCTTGGCGCTGGTGCGCGGGGCGCCTCCGTCGCGGTTTGGCTCGCTTTGGTGGCGCGCGCCGCCTGGCGAGCGGGCTGCTGTCGGGGCGCCTGCGTCCTCGTCGCCGTAGCCGCCTTGCGGAGGCGCTTCGGCGGTGTTCTCTTGGGACTTGCCCGGGGCGGGGAGCTCTCCGAGGACGAGGAGACATCGTCGTCGAGCCCCAGAGATCCGCCAGTATCCTCGTCGGCTCCGGCGTCCTCCTCCTCCTCCTCCTCGGTGGGCTCGCTGGGCCCAGCACCCTGCCCCGCGGCCTTGCTCCTTCCGGTGGCTCCGCTCCCTCCGGCACCTCTGCTTCCTCCGGCAACCTCGCCTCTTGCCGCGGCCTCGCTCACAACCCCGGGGATCCCGGCATGCCTCAGAGAAGGGACCCCGGCGAGCTCGTCGGGCGGAAGCTTGAGAAGTCTCCGGATCTCTGCCTCCTCGGCCTGGCACGACGCGTCCTCGGCCTCTGCCTCGTCGACGGTGAATCCGAAGTCTCCTGCTGCTGCGGCTGCGGCGGCCTCTTCCATCCGGGAAGCAATATAGGCTATGTCCCGCTCTGTAGTGGCCCGGGTGAGACCCTTGATCTCCTCGGAGTTCTTCGGCACCTCCACCAAGTTATCAAAGAAGCTCATGATGGCATCCGGCGTCGGCACTATCCAGGTGGGGTCGACGCCGTGAGAATCGCACGCGGGCATCATCGCGCGCAATGCGTCCCGGGCAGTACTGTTGCATAGAGGTACCACTCCCCGGGGAGGTCTAAACCACTCCGGGTGAGCCGGGTCATGCTTGAAAAGCTCCCGGAGCATCCCTTTCAGCTCCAGCGCCGTGAAGTTGTAGTTCAACCCCGGGCGCAACCTCATTATGTCCGCCGCATTGCCAAACTCCCATGCTGGCCTTTTCCTTTCTTGTAAAGGGGCGATGCGGCGGCGGAGGAAATCTGCTCCTACCTCTCTGATGGTCAATTTGGCTACCCGGAGACGAAGAATCCTAACGAGGGCGGCGTTGAGCTTGATGTCATCCGGGGCCAACTCGCTCCAGTCTCTGCCGCGCACTATGGCTGTTGTGCGCGGCGCGGTGAAAGGCTCCGGCTGGTCCTCAACTATCCAACACCAATCTGCGCGCCACTCCTCCCACTTGCCGCGGAGCTCTCCTTTCAGATAGGATTCCTTCTTGTTCAAGCGGAAGACCCAAGAGATACCTCCGGAGAGGGGAGTGCCGGCCTCTGCTCTAGGCATGAAAAAATGCCGAAAGAGCGCTACGTTTGGATAGATCCCTATGTAGTTTTCGCACAGATGTGCGAAAACCGCCATCGTAAGGATGGCGTTGGGGGTGAAGTCTAAGAGATGGAGATTGTAGGTGTTCATGATATCACAGAAAAACTCCGAAAATGGAGGACACAGGCCGCAGTGGAAGAAGACAGCAAAGAAGAAATACCCGCTGGGGTACAGATCTCTGGCGGCGGCTGGATAGACTCTGGTGCGGGGATGCGCCTTGGTCTCCTTGGCCCAGAAGAGATAATACTTGTTCCAGAGCTCCCTTGCGCTGAGCCTCGGCGCGAAGACGACGTTCCTCTTCCGCAGGGCGACAAGCTTCGCCGCCTGCTCGGATTTCTCCCTCTTGGTCTTCTCCGCTTTCGCCTTCTCGGCCTTCGGAGCCATGGCGGAGGCGGCGGAAGAAGGGGCGGGAAGCTCGACGGCGCCGCGGATGCGGAAGAGGGCGGAGGAGATGAGGAGGCGGGGCACAGAGGGGGATTTCTGGAGGTGGAAGAAGCAATGAAGACGAAGTAAGGTAACTGCCCCTGCTTCCTCTGCTTTTAAGGGGGAAGTGGGGGACGCTCCGCATTTCCCATTAAAGAACGTGGCCACGATCTCTCCCACGACGCCGGAATCGACGCGTGCCGTTAGGGAGGGACGCGGCGGATGCGGAAGGGGAATTACGGCTCGCCGTGGGCCGCGCATGCCCGTGCACTGTTTTGGGCCTGGCCCAACAGCGCTCGGCACCGTGTGTGGCCCAGGCCCAGGGGCTCCTGTCGGTGTACTAAGATAGGGGTACCTTAGTACCCCAACTTGTGCACGGGCAGTAGCAGCTTCCCGCGGCAGGGTCTACCACGTGCTTGCCGGAAACCTCTCTGGTCCTTATTAAGCCATTCAAAAACAAAGTATACAAGACAGAAGATCAAGGCCCCGGCAAGTGGAGCTTGCCGGGAAGGCCGTCCCAGGCTCAAGATTACCTCATTAGCACAAGCCGCTGGCAAGAGGAGCTTGCCAGGAAGACCAGAAGACTACATCTCAGAAGACACGCCTCGGCGCAACATGCGCCCCGCCAGGGCCCGGGGAGTGACAAGCTTCAGGGCCCGGCAAGGTCAAGACCCCGGCAAGGTGCTTGCCGGGGAGAGTTACCTTGTGTGCCCGCGCTCCAGCTCATCGACCCACGCGTCGCCCTGGGGCCGATCCAGGGATGCGTGGCGGATGGCTGTGCAGCCTGGGGGACACGGTGGCACTCCACGGTGACGAAGCTACCGCCGTGGCGAACGGAGACGCAAGGGCGGGCGCTTTTGGGATCGACGGCGACGGGCATTTAATGCTCTTGTCCCCCACTGTCAAAGTAGGTGATGACCACTGTTCATCCACTGTTCATCCACTGTTCCCGCACTGTTACAACTACCACCAAAGTTACATTTTTGCCCCTTTCTTCTACGTTGACACCTGTTGGTGACCCCTTGAGCTATAAAAGGAGGCCCATGCACAACGTAGAAAGGGTTCGGAACCTTGATAGCTCTCTCGCTCGGTGTAGCTAGTTCTTCAAGCTCCTGAGCTCCCCAACTCAATACAAACCAAGCAGGAGTAGGGTTTTACGCGTCCGTCGCGGCCCGAACCTGGGTAAACTGCCCGCGTGTGTTCTACGATCTGCTCTTTGTGCTCCCTCCGCTCCCTTACCGCAACGTACAAGGGGCTCCGGTCCCATAGGTGCTCGTGGTGGACAGTTTCCCCCGACAACAACTCATATAGATAAAGGCCCAGAAGAGCCATCATATCATTTATTACAATCAGAGGTCACATGACCTAACATACAGAGCATACAGGAAACGGAAGCATAACATGTCTGGCTACAGACAACTACAAATGAAAAAGGCTGGGAAGCCTGACTATCTACAAGACCCTCCCAAGGGTACAAGATCGTAGCTGAGGTAACAAGCTAAACGTCGAAGTCCACGCGGAACCACTAGCGAGACTGAAGTCTCTCTGGAAAACATAAATTAAGCAAACGTGAGTACAAAGGTACTCAGCAAGACTTACATCAGAACTAACTACATATGCATCAATATCAACAAAGGGATGGTGGAGTTTGACTGCAGCAAGCCAGCTTTGACTCGGTGGCTAACCTGAACTACAACTGCAAGTAACTCTTTTGAGGTGGCGCACACGAGTCCACATATTCACAAATCAATACACCACTATGGATCCGCTCCCGTCTCCCTACGAGAACGCCATCCACAGCACTCACACTTGTCTTGAGTGTTTTAGAGTATCCACTTCCAATTGTCTATATACCACGTAAGCATCCAAGAAGTCCATATCCGCGGACCCAGCTATTCGAATAGATCATGTTAACCCAGCAGGGGTGTACTTCTTCACACACGCTCTCGCCACTTACTGCCATGTACACGTCGTGTATCTCGGCAACCTTCAAGCGGAAGCCTGGCGAGGGTGTCGGCCACGACCTGACTAACCACACAAGTCTCTCGTCCAGGTTTATCGCCTATTCGGGTTCCATCCGTGGGGAGATCCGGCCGGGGTGTCGCTCACGGCCCCAAATGATGTGCGCAGGGTTCCCAAGCCCACCTCGACGGATGGATCTACGCTTGGTACACCGTGCCACGGTGCCTAGTCTGCCCCAAGCCCACATGTACCGTGTGCCACTTGGTAGACTAGTAACACTACCTACAAACACCAGAAACTAGTTGCAACTCCTGGACAGAGATCGAGTTGATTAATAAGTCGAGAGGGGCACTTAAGCATTCCAATGCATGGTAGTAGCTTCGTCATTGGCCAACTTACACAGAACTCAGTTCTTAAGGACGGTTCCAGTGAGACAACCCACCATGTACTCCTACATGGCCTCTCACCGCTACCTTTACCAAATCGTGTTCACACACTTAGCTCTCAACAGTAGGACATGTTCACCACATTCCAATTCATCCCCGATGAATCAGACCTGACACGACTGTAAGCAATAGCAGGCATAACCAGAAAGCATGAATGAGTAGGCACAACATGGCTCAAACAACTCCTACTCATACTAGTGGGTTTCAACTATTTACTGTGGCAATGACAGGTCATGCAGAGGAAAAGGGTTCAGCTACCGCAGCAAAAAGCAGTTCAAAACGTTGTTGTCCTAATGCAGTAAAAGAGAGAAGGAGCGAGAGAGTGGGATTCTATCGGGATGATCAATGGGGGTTTTCTTGCCTGGCACTTCTGAAGATATTAATAGTTCTTCATCGGTGTCATCGAACTCATCGTCGTCTACTGAGAGGGGACAAAATCGACAAACAGAGAAAGAACACAATCAATGCAATGCACAATATGATGCATGATCATGACATGGCATTATGCTGTGATTTGAGCCAATGCAACTAGCAACACAATTAAATGAAGTTGGTTTGAACCCAGGGTTCAAATTCAAACTCCACATGTGGTTATTTAAATGCCATTCATTTGATTTGTCCTAAACAGTGGCTGTAAGTTATTCAAACATGCATGAAAATGCCATAAACAGATTCCTTGGAATTTTCTGATCAATTTTCATATATAAATTATTTTCATCTGAGTTATAGATTATTTTATGTGATTTTTAGAAGTTTTGGCTATTTTTTGAAATAAATAAATCATTTTTGATTTATTTAAAATTCCAGAAAAGCATTTATGACATCATAGTGACATCATCACTACGTCAACAAGTCAAAGGCGCCAGCCCAGGTCAAGCCTGACGGCTAGGACCCACACGTCAGTGGCTCTGCTAATTAACAGGGTTAATTAGCACTAACTAAATTATAAACTAATTTTAGACAAGACGGGGCCCACACGTCAGTGACCCGGGGTGGTCAACCCACCGTTAAAAGAGGTCAAAAACGCCGGCGGCGACAGACATGGCGGAGGGTTCAGGTTTCGTCCCACGGCGACCAAAACGACCGCCGTTTGGTCCTACGCGTAGCTGGGGCTCGTGCGCAGCTGGTAGGGCAAGCGGGAGGAGCTGGGGTGCCCGGAGCTCGCCGGAATCAAGCTCAAGGCGGCAGCCGGCGCACGGTGGGGTACGGGTTTGGGGTTGTGGTGCGCTAGGGGAGGAGATGGTGCGTGCGCTCGGCTCCTGGGAGCACGGTGAGTGCGATGACATGCTCAAAAACGGACAGAGGCAGCTGGGGCCACAACGGTGACAGGTTCAGCGGCGGCCGGAGTTTGGCCGCGATGGAGCTATGGCCTAGAGGTCGAACGCGACCAGGGAAGAAGGGGGAAACGACCCGGAGGCTCACCGCGAGTCTGTTGGGAGGGTCAGTGCGCTCGGGGACGCGTCGGAGGCGGCGAACCGACGAGCGGCGTCCGGTGGCCGTGGCGAGGGAAACGGCGACGATGGCGACGGTGTGCTGCTTCCCGACTTGCGTAGCTCAGTGTAGACGAAGAGGGCGACGAGGCGCTTCAGCTGGACAAATCGAGGAGGCACGGGGTGGACGGTGGCCGCAGCTTCGGCCGGCGGTGCGCTCTGGCTCTCGCTGGCGAGCTTGGATAAGGGAGCTGGAGGAGAGGCAGAGAGCTCCAGAGTGAGGGGAGAGGCAGAGGGGGGGTCGAGGCGTTCCAACGGCGCACTGGAAGGGTCGGGGGAGGCTGGGACACGTCGAAGCAGGAGGTGGCCGCCGCTCGGCCGTGCGCGCGCCACGCATAGCGCCAGTAGGCGCGGGGAAGACGACAGAGGGGTGCTGCGGTGGTGGGCTAGGCCAGCTCCTGGGCCGCACTGGTAAGCTACAGGTAAGCCTCTGCTCTGTTTTATTTTGTGTGTTGTTTTCTTTTGTTTAAACATTTTGCCACTGATTCAAATTTAAAAGTAAATCAAAGCAGGGCAAAACCTTCTGAAAACTTGTATGTTGCCATTCTGGACTTTTCCAAAGGCACATAAATAATTTCAGGGCATTTTGAAATATATTCCATATAAATGAATATTATCCAAAAGTCAAATACTTATTGATTTAAATCCAAAGGCCCAAGATATATATCCCTGAGACTCCAAAAATATTGGTTTGAATTTTAACTGTTTCCAATATTTTTATAGCTTAACAGGAACATTTTCTTGGGTTTCTTTGAAGCAATTTTTAATGTTGATTATTTTTTAGAAAAGATCTCTGAGGCTTTCCACTTTCCCCACTTCAAATTTAAATGGAAATTAAACATGGTGCATGGGTGCCACTCACTAATGCAACTAGTTACAAAGCAGAATTCTAGGGCTGTGACAACTCACCCCCACTAAAACAAGAATCTCGTCCCGAGATTCAAGCGTAGGGTAAGAAATCAGAGGGGACACAAGCTAGCACAATCTTCAGGATCCAAATTTCCTTCTCGGAGATATTGATTTATTGCATCATATTGATCTTGTCATCCTTGCTTTGAGATCTTCATCCAACTAGATGATAACGAAGACATACTCTGTAGAAATCGATCTTGCCGGAGATCGAGGGACTCAAGATCAACTGATGGAGTGAGACATTGAAGCATCTCTTGAGCTGAGACACGGAACACCCATCCAAGAGGATGGAGTGAAACAAATGATGAAGGTTCACTTGGTAGGCAATAATTCCACACCTAAGAAGATGGTGATCGAGGTCACCAGACGGGGCACCTTAGAGAAGGTGACACGTAGAGTTATTCCCTTAAGTGGCAAAAATAATTACTTTTGATATAAAGATCATTGAAATTTCCTATACCAGCCTAAGGCAAACACAATCGATCGTTTGACGGAGTTCGAAAGAATGACATTCTCCATCTTGAATGGATGATGTAGACTACCTTGTTGAAGACAACACAAGGGATGATTTTGGTTATCACCAGAGATGGATGGAGCCCATGGCAAGTCCACCTCTGAAGATAATCCTGAACAACAGTGATTGAGAATGGTAATCTATGGAGAATTGGCACATTGGCGGTGCAAGCTGGGAACAAAATGCAATTGCTGGGAATGATTCTGGTAACTAGGAAGAATCCCACAGTAGAGAGTAAATCTACTCTTGAGGGGTTATAGTACAACCAAGAACACTGGGAGCAATCCCGGTTAATGTCGAGGATAACACCTAGTGCTTGTGCGTGCTCTCAAGAACTTGAGTATTCCCATATTCATCATGGTTTTACCAGTATCCGTGTTAAGGAACCTGGCAACACAACATACTACCATGATGAATAGCGATGGACGGTGCAGATGCAAAGGAAGATAACGCTTTC
This sequence comes from Secale cereale, assembly GCA_902687465.1. Taxonomy (NCBI): domain Eukaryota; kingdom Viridiplantae; phylum Streptophyta; class Magnoliopsida; order Poales; family Poaceae; genus Secale; species Secale cereale. The sequence goes on along the minus strand of LR738715.1, from coordinate 377,732,137 downwards.
TCAGATTCCACCTTAGCGGTGTCAGGGGCAAAATCTGGATGATCGACCGAGAGACATTTAGCACTCCGCTTCTAATGTCCTCCTTGATGTGTTAGCGTAATCCATTCGTAGCTATGTTTGGTATCTTGAACATCAAGTAAAGGTCGGACTTCGGGAGCACAAGAATCCATAAGGAACAACTAGGAATTAAATCCTACGAAATCCTTATGGGGAGGTGGCCAACTTCTTCAATCAAGATGCTACAACAATAGGTCTTCCGGCTGGGTGTGTTGGCCATGACATCCACCTTACCGGTTATCAAGAGACCAATATTATAGTTCTTGGAAAATTCTCCAACCATCATATCTGCCTGAGATTTAGTTCTGGTTGGTGTCAGGATATTCCAGACTCATCGAGTCTAGAAAGAAAAATGAAAGTTTGCAACACAAATCGACGAGATGACGTTGTGAGGTTCTCGGGGAATGAACTGCGATAGTAAGCTCCAAAACCTGAGCTGGTTCTGCTACACACATGTGAACACACTGTCGCAGACAAGCAAGACCACATAGTAGTCTCATAATAAAATAGTACCAAGTTCAAATTGGGAATCCTCATTGAGGATAACGAAGTCTTGTGCATGTCCATCTAGGCCCTTCGGGAATAGCATTAGAACTACTTATCCTTAAACAAATCAATCAGTGGCTTGGTGTGCTAGGGATGCATATAGAATGAAGGTTGCAAGTCTCCAAACCACAGAATACTTCGCACGTATGCATGACTGACTTGGGATGATTCCACAGGAAGCAAAACAACTTTCTCGAATTCACGGTGGCAACTTACATCAATTACACATGAATTAGGGAAAGTCTCTTCTCTCATCCAACATATACCTCATGAACGGGACACGAAGGCAATGCTTACAAAGTTTCCAACACTAGCTTAATGTCCTACAAAATCATGGAGGAGATAACAGTGTTGCTGATGGGCTCAACAACAATTCATCCAGGTTTCCATGGAGATGGAATTCCATAATTATGTGAACAAGTGATAGTATTGATCAGACCAAGGGGATATAATGGTGTATGCTCGAGGGATCAACCTCGAGTAAGACAACAATATGAACATCGTTGGTTCTGATTTGATTGATGATAGCCCATACTCAAATCAAAGTTTTGGACAAGGCAATAGATCCACAAATTGATCACAAGGATCAACCGATCAAGATATCATCTTTCTTAAACACACACACAAAAGATATCCCTTAGAAGGAACTAAGTCAGGCAAGCTCTTATCTCCCAACTCTCCAAGTTGTTGTTTAGCTCAACCAACCAGTTCAGGGTATCCAACACAGATTCTTGGAGAAGTGGTGGTTTAAAGGAACCAAATTGATCACGAGCTCAACATAGTGGTCAGGGAACAACCTGGTAATACTTCCGAGAAGATATTCAGAAAATCATGAACCACCGACATGTTACTAAGCTCGAGAACAATCTGGCTTTTCAGGACAAGACGATATGATCAAATGAGCGAGGACTTAACAGAATCCTAACTCATCAATCGAGGAGTGCACCAGGAAAATGGACTAGGTAGCACGATCAATCTTAGAATGACGATTTAGTAACCAACACACTAAGAATGAAATTGTTGTCCTTTAACCACCAAGCAACGAGATTGCTAGAGGTATTGATTTCACACATCATGATTCACTTGTCAGTATTCCGGCTACGATAACACGGAGGCCGAGGAATGAATGATAATGGCGAGAAGTATCATTGTATCAAGAGTTTATAGGAGGTTGTGCAATTCCCATGACATTCTTGATATAAAGATGGTAATACTCCAGGATAGAACAGATTAGAAGATGAATTATCATTCTTCATCTGCGGATTACAACTTCTTTGACCCAATCTTAGGAATGGATGAGGTACTGGAGTTTGTTTCTCCTAGTCATTCCAGAATAGAATGGCTTGACGGACCACAAGAGTAAAAGGCATCGATGCACGAGTGCACAACTACTCCTGACTATCAATTGATAGATGAAGGTCAGAATACAACTAAAAAGGGACAACTCAAGGAACATATAACTTTCCGAGTTGCAGATGCATAGACTAACATGTCGAACTAGTTCAACAAATTTCTTCCAGACAACCCATGCAGAACGGTAGGATTGGCAGTGTCACAGCATGTATGGAGTACTTCTCAGAGCACTCTGGTTGTGATCTTTTGGTTCGGGAGAACTTCTGCCAAGATGGTTCATGGTATTGGAAGAACGATAACCACGGACCTCGAGGACTATCACAAGGTTACTAATATCCTAAAGGAACGAGCGAATACTACCAACATGAAGTAGGTAAAATGAATCTTGGGTTCAAGAACCCAGGAGTAGGATGCCTACTAACTAAATGGCATCACGGGATGCTTTTGAGAATGACGGCCAGAATCATCACACTGAGGATACAAAGTATTGCTGCATTACTGGGTGATCTTCTAAGACACCTAGGGTCATAGTAATAACTCCAACATATATGTCGAGGTAACAGAGTACCTCAGCACACTGACTAGTGTGATTAATCTGGCCTAAAAGGACATCGGAAACAGGGAGGAAAGGTTTGCAAATGCATCAGACTATTTAGAAACCTGGGATGACATCGGACAGCATAACGGCTGTAAATGCTCGAAAATACTTGTGAGACTCGTGCACAAGATAGCATAACCACTCAACATCATAATGTCAAGGTTCTGAGATCAACAATTGAACACACAGAAGTAGAATAAACTGAACTGAGAGTTGAATCCACAATTAACGTGATCCTGATAGACATAAGAGAAAGCCTAGTTCTTAATCCCTGTGGAATAGGAGAAGGTGACTCAGATAAGAAGGTCATAAGGTAAAGGAGTAAAAAGAGCCTTATGTTCCCTTCCACAATCAATTCCCTTATATAACTAAAGAATTTCTAGACACAACTTCGACCAGTTTGGCTTGCTAATCCTACATGCAGTCAGGCTCTCATACCAAAGCTGTCGGGACCCCGATCCTAAGTCACACAGGTCTAGCCTGTAACACATCATATCACTTTGCGGCCTCACGCACGGTATTCCGACGGGTGCCACCTTACCTGGCCCGAGACCGTTTGCGCATTTTGGCACACGTATATGATAGTGTCGCTAGCATCCATATGACAGAGAACCCGGGCCGACATGACCAGTTATAAACCAAAAGTGGCACTAAATTACAGAGACAGGCATACATGACCCAGCAACGAACGTGTCGGTCATCAACGTATGAACCCAAGTCGTAGCAAGCTACAAGGACTTAAAGGAACAACGCGTGACATTTCCCCTAAGGGACAAACACAGGAACGAAGAAGGACACATGCCGGCCAGCCTAAGTGTTCCGGAGCAGTAGCAAGCTACCAAGGCTCAGTGGAAGCACTAGGAGACATTTCCCTGTAAGATAGGCTACCAAAGGTAAACAACTAGGTGTCGGATCCCACACATAGCAATACACATTACACGTACGCATAACATGCAAGTATGTGTTGTACAACATGGCATCACAACATAACTCAACAACTCATATAGATAAAGGCCCAGA
>LR738715.1:377676386-377728553 GCA_902687465.1 Secale cereale | reverse complement strand
ACACAGGAACGAAGAAGGACACATGCCGGCCAGCCTAAGTGTTCCGGAGCAGTAGCAAGCTACCAAGGCTCAGTGGAAGCACTAGGAGACATTTCCCTGTAAGATAGGCTACCAAAGGTAAACAACTAGGTGTCGGATCCCACACATAGCAATACACATTACACGTACGCATAACATGCAAGTAAGTGTTGTACAACATGGCATCACAACATAACTCAACAACTCATATAGATAAAGGCCCAGAAGAGCCATCATAGCATTTATTACAATCAGAGGTCACATGACCCAACATACAGACCATACAGGCAACAGAAGCATAACATGTCTGGGTACAGACAACCTCAAATGAAAAAGGCTGGGAAGCCTGACTATCTACAATACCCTCCCAAGGGTACAAGATCGTAGCTGAGGTAACAAGCTAAACGTCGAAGTCCACGCGGAACCACTAGCGAGACTGAAGTCTCTCTGGAAAACATAAATTAAGCAAACGTGAGTACAAAGGTACTCAGCAAGACTTACATCAGAACTAACTACATATGCATCAGTATCAACAAAGGGATGGTGGAGTTTGACTGCAGCAAGCCAGCTTTGACTCGGTGGCTAACCTGAACTACAACTGCAAGTAACTCTTTTGAGGTGGCACACACGAGTCCACATATTCACCAATCAATACACCACTATGGATCCGCTCCCGTCTCCCTACGAGAACGCCATCCACAGCACTCACACTTGTCTTGAGTGTTTTAGAGTATCCACTTCCAATTGTCTATGTACCACGTAAGCATCCAAGAAGTCCATATCCGCGGACCCAGCTATTCGAATAGATCATGTTAACCCTGCAGGGGTGTACTTCTTCACACACGCTCTCGCCACTTACCACCATGTGCACGTCGTGTATCTCGGCAACCTTCAAGCGGAAGCCTGGCAAGGATGTCGGCCACGACCTGACTAACCACACAAGTCTCTCGTCCAGGTTTATCGCCTATTCGGGTTCCATCCGTGGGGAGATCCGGCCGGGGTGTCGCTCACGGCCCCAAATGATGTGCGCAGGGTTCCCAAGCCCACCTCGACGGATGGATCTACGCTTGGTACACCGTGCCACGGTGCCTAGTCTGCCCCAAGCCCACATGTACCGTGTGCCACTTGGTAGACTACTAACACTACCTACAAACACCAGAAACTAGTTGCAACTCCTGGACAAAGATCGAGTTGATTAATAAGTCGAGAGGGGCACTTAAGCATTCCAATGCATGGTAGTAGCTTAGTCAGTGGACAACTTACACAGAACTCAGTTCTTAAGGACGGTTCTAGTGAGACAACCCACCATGTACTCCTACATGGCCTCTCACCGCTACCTTTACCAAATCGTGTTCACGCACTTAGCTCTCAAAAGTAGGACATGTTCACCACATTCCAATTCATCCCCGATGAATCAAACCTGACACGACTCTAAGCAATAGCAGGCATAACCAGAAAGCATGAATGAGTAGGCACAACATGGCTCAAACAACTCCTACTCATACTAGTGGGTTTCAACTATTTACTGTGGAAATGACAAGTCATGCAGAGGAAAAGGGTTGAGCTACCGCAGCAAAAAGCAGTTCAAAACGTTGTTTTCCTAATGCAGTAAAAGAGAGCAGGAGCGAGAGAGTGGGATTGTATCGGGATGCTCAATGGGGGTTTGCTTGCCTGGCACTTCTGAAGATATTAATAGTTCTTCATTGGTGTCATCGAACTCATCGTCGGAACGTCATCTACTGAGAGGGGACAAAACCGACAAACAGAGAAAGAACACAATCAATGCAATGCACAATATGATGCATGATCATGACATGGCATTATGCTGTGATTTGAGCTAATGCAACTAGCAACACAATTAAATGAAGTTGGTTTGAACCCAGGGTTCAAATTCAAACTCCACATGTGTTTATTTAAATGCCATTCATTTGATTTGTACTAAACAGTGGCTGTAAGTTATTCAAACATGCATGAAAATGCCACAAACAGATTCCTTGGATTTTTCTGATCAATTTTCATATATAAATTATTTTCATCTGAGTTATAGATTATTTTCTGTGATTTTTAGAAGTTTTGGCTATTTTCTGACATAAATAAATCATTTCTAATTTATTTAAAATTCCAGAAAAGCATTTATGACATCATAGTAACATCATCACTACGTCAGCAAGTCAAAGGCGCCAGCCCAGGTCAAACCTGACGGCTCGGACCCACACGTCAGGGGCTCTGCTAATTAACAGGGTTAACTAGCACTAACTAAATTATAAACTAATTTTAGACAAGACGGGGCCCACACGTCAGTGACCCGGGGTGGTCAACCCACTGGTCAAAGAGGACAAAAACGTCGGCGGAACGTCGCCGGCGGCGACAGACGCGGCGGAGGGTTCGGGTTTCGTCCCACGGCGACCAAAATGAACGCCGTTTGGTCCTACGCGTAGCTGGGGCTCGCGCGCAGCTGGTAGGGCAAGCGGGAGGAGCTGGGGTGGCCGGAGCTCGCCGGAATCAAGCTCAAGGCGGCGGCCGGCGCATGGTGGGGTACGTGTTTGGGGTTGTGGTGCGCTAGGGGAGGAGATGGTGCGTGCGCTCGGCTCCTGGGAGCACGGTGAGTGCGATGACATGCTCAAAAACGGACAGAGGCGGCTGGGGCCACGGCGGTGACAGGTTCAGCGGCGGCCGGAGTTTGGCCGCGACGGAGCTATGGCCTAGAGGTCGAACGCGACCAGGGAAGAAGGGGGAAACGACCCGGAGGCTCACCGCGAGTCTGTTGGGAGGGTCAGTGCGCTCGGGGACGCGTCGGAGGCGGCGAATCGAGGAGCGGCGTTCGGTGGCCGTGGCGAGGGAAACGGCGACGATGGCGACGGTGTGCTGCTTCCCGACTTGCGTAGCTCGGTGTAGACGAAGAGGGCGACGAGGCGCTTCTGCTGGACACACCGGGGAGGCACGGGGTGGACGGTGGCCGTAGCTTCGGCCGGCGGTGCGCTCTGGCTCTCGCGGGCGAGCTTCGATAAGGGAGCTGGAGGAGAGGGAGAGAGCTCCAGTGTGAGGGGAGAGGCAGAGGGGGGTCGAGGTGTTCCAACGGCGCACTGGAAGGGTCGGGGGAGGCTGGGACACGTCGAAGCAGGAGGTGGCCGCCGCTCGGCCGTGCGCGCGCCACGCACAGCGCCAGTAGGCGCGGGGAAGACGACAGAGGGGTGCTGCGGTGGTGGGCTGGGCCAGCTCCTGGGCCGCACTGGTAAGCTACAGGTAAGCCTCTGCTCTGTTTTATTTTCTGTGTTGTTTTCTTTTGTTTAAACATTTTGCCACTGATTCAAATTTAAAAGTAAATCAAAGCAGGGCAAAACCTTCTGAAAACTTGTATGTTGCCATTCTGGACTTTTCCAAAGGCACATAAATAATTTCAGGGCCTTTTGAAATATATTCTATATAAATGAATATTATCCAAAAGTCAAATACTTATTGATTTAAATCCAAAGGCCCAAGATATATATCCCTGAGACTCCAAAAATATTGGTTTGAATTTTAACTCTTTCCAATATTTTTATAGCTTAACAGGAACATTTTCTTGGGTTTATTTGAAGCAATTTTTAATGTTGATTATTTTTTAGAAAAGATCTCTGAGGCTTTCCACTTTCCCCACTTCAAATTTAAATGGAAATTAAACATGGTGCATGGGTGCCACTCACTAATGCAACTAGTTACAAAGCAGAATTCTAGGGCTGTGACATTTCACTTGTCTATGAACTGTACAGGTAACACAGAAGTCCATTTCCGCGGACACGGCTATTCGAATAGATCATATATAACCCTGCAGGGGTGTACTTATTCACACACGCTCTCGCCACTTACCGCCATGTACACGTCATGTATCTCGGCAACCTTCAAGCGAAAGCCTGGCGAGGGTGTCGGCCATGATCTGACTAACCACACAAGTCTCTAGTCCAGGTTTATCGCCTATTTGGGTTCCATCCGTGGGAGATCCGGTCGGGGTGTCGCTCACGGCCCCAAACGATGTGTACAGGGTTCCTGAGCCACCAAACGGGCGACCGGTACACCGTGCCACGTACCTGCCGCGTCACAGCCCACCCCAAGGGTCAGCGCTGCGCAAGACCTCCAGGAAACTACAAACACCAGAAACTAATTGCAACTCCTGGACAGAGATCTTGTTGATTAATAAGTCGAGAGAGTCAGTTAAGGATCCCAATGTGTGGTAGTAGTTGTTTCATGGATCACAAAAACAACTCAGTTCCTGAGGACGGCTGCAATGAGACAACCCACCATGTACTCCTAAATGGCCTCTCATCGCTACCTTTACCAAATCGTGTTCACACACTTAGCTCACACACAGTAGGACATGTTCACCACCCTTCCAATTCATCCCCGATGAATCAGACCTGACACAACTCTAAGAAATAGCAGGCTTAACCAGAAAGCAGGAATGAGTAGGCACAACATGGCTCAAACAACTCCTACTCATGCTAGTGGGTTTCAACTATTTACTGTAGCAATGACAGGTCATGCAAAGGAAAGGGGTTCAACTACCGCATCAGGTAACAGTTGAAGCGTCGTTGTCCTAATGTAGTAAGGAGAGCAAGAGGGAGAGAGTGGGATTGTATCGGAATGCTCAATGGGGTTTTGCTTGCCTGGCACTTCTGAAGATAGTAAGCTCATCATCTGTGTCAACGATCTCATTGTCGGAACACGTCTACTGAAAGGGGACAAACACCGGCAAACAAGAGAGAAAACAATCAATGCAATGCGACAATATGATGCATGATCATGACATGGCAATATGCTATTGATTGAGCTAATGCAACTAGCAACCATATTAAATGAAGTTGGTTTGAACCAAAGGTTCAATTTCAAACTCCATATGTGATTATTTAAATGTCATTTAATTGATTTGACCTGAACAGCAGGTTTAACTTGTTCAAACATGCATGAAAATGCCATAAACAGATTCCTTGAAATTTTCTGATCAATTTTCATATATAAATTATTTTCATTGGAGTTATAGATTATTTTCGTTGATTTTTAGAAGTTTTGGATATTTTCTGAAATAAATAAATCATTTAAGATTTATTTTAAATTCCAAAAAATATTACTGCGTCAGCATGACGTCTGTGTGATGTCAGCAAGTCAACAGGGGGGCCAGGGTCAAACCTGACGTGTGGGATCCACACGTCAGTGACACAACTAGCTAACTGGGTTAGTTAGTTTTAAACTAACACTAACTAAACTGTCAGTGGGGCCTGGGCCCACCAGTCAGCGAATCAGCTAGGCTAATTAAACGTAGTTAATACTAACCGAGGTTAAGCTAATTAGATTTGAGCCTAAACTAGGTTAATTAGCCGCGCGGGGCCCGCATGTCATAGACCCAGGGGGGTCAAACCTCAGGTCAAAGACCCAAACAGGCCGGCGGCTTACTGCCGGCAATAGCGAGCACGGCGGAGGGGCTCGGGATCTGTCCTCCGTCCACCAAATTGCCGGCGAGGACCACCTACGTGACGCTGGCGCTCGTGCGCATCCAGCGGTGCCATCGGCTCGAGCCGTCGTGGATCCAAACGACGGCGGTGACGACTAGTGCGGTCGTCGGAGCTCGGGCGACGACAGAAACGGTGTTGCGGTGCACTAGGGGAGGAGCTGGTGGGTGCAAAATTCTTCTGGGGGTGCACTAAGCTCTCTCATGGCCTCGAAGGAGATTGGCAGCAGCTCTGGCCACGGCGGCACCATGGACGGCGGCGGCGAGCTCACGACCATGGTTGGGGATCACGGATAGCGAGTGCAATGAGAGAGGGAGAAGTAGGGGTTGGACGCGGGAGCTCATGGAGGACACGCAAAGCAGACGAGCGGGCTCGGGGAGGCACTGACGATGGCATATCCACGGCGAGGATCACCGGCAGCTGACGAGGGGAATGGCGGTGCAGACGGCGTCGGGCGGCTCGGCGAGGAGGAAGAGAGGGACGAGGCGGAGCCTCTGGGCGCGTCGGCGAGGCGAGGGGTGGACGGTGGCCGCGGCTATGGCGAACGGCGGCGTTCGGCCATGGCGTCGGGAGGGCGAGAGAGAGGCGAGGGGGAGGAATGGAGTGTTCGGAGCGATCGGGACGGCATTGAGGGGGTCATCCACGCGTCCAAGGCCTCGGCGGGAAGCAGGAGGTGGCGTGCGGTGGCCGTGCGCGCGTCGGGCACGCGCCGTGCGTCCGACTGGCGGGAGGAAGAAGACCTCCCTGCCCCTGGTGGGCTGGGCCAGCCAGATGTGCTGCCAGGTGAGCGCTAGGTAAGTGCTCTCTCTCTTTCTCTTTTTAATTCTTTATGTTTTCTATTATCTGTAATATTTAGGGCTTTTCTAAAAAATACCTAGACCCTTTCAAAAATCACCAAACTGCACATGCCCACTGTATAGAATATATCCAGCATGGAACATTTCAGTTTAGGATTATTTGGACATTTAAAATATTTACTATCATTTAAATGCCCAAATTCAAATAACATATGGTTTAATCCCATGACCTTTGATTGACCTAGAAATTTGTGCACTATTTTTGGGAGAGGTTCTAGACCAATTCAAAAATGATGAACATTTTAGGAGGGCATTTCAGGTTCACTGGAAAAGTATTTTAGTAACCCTAGTTGATTTGGGTGGTGCTGGGAGTTTCTGTCATCCCCATTTCAACTTTCTGTGAAAAGTAAACATGATGGAACACCAGATGCTAGCACTAGGCAGTGACAGAAGCTAGGGATGTGACAGGCCACCGCGGGGAAACTCGAGGATTGGCTCCCGTAGGCTCACCTATCCGGTCGTGGCCTGAGACAAGATACGCGCGGCTACTATCAGGGTGTCGACACACCGGGAGGTCTTGCTGGACTTGTTTTACCATTGTCGAAACGTCTTGTGCACCGGGAATTCCGGGTCTGATCGGGCCTTCCCTAAGATAAGGGGTAATATTATTATTATCTCTGCTGATCGTGAGAGCTTGTGATGGGCTAAGCTAGGACAACCCTGCAGGGTTATGATCTTTCGAAAGCCGTCCTCGCGGTTATGTGGTAGATTGGAATTTGTTAATGTCCGGTTGTAGATAACTTGACAGAGGATCCGAAATAAAACACACAACTGCGTGAGTAACCATGACTGTCTCTTGTCACTTTGAGAAGAGAACACGGTGGGGTTATGTTTGACTCGTAGGTAGTTCAGGATCTTTAGCGATCACTACTAGTTTGCGACCGTTTGCATAGATGCTCATCTTATTCTTGTACTCATAAGTTAGCCACCATATATTGCTTAGCCGCTGCTACAACCTCACCACTTTACCTCTTCCTACCTATTAAGCTTTGCTACTCTTGATACCCATGGTTATGGGATTTCTGAGTCCTCGTGGCTCACATATACTACAACACTAGTTGTAGGTGCAGGTTTCCGATGACTTGACGTGAGAGCGATGTTACCTTCGTTGGAGTTCTTTCTTCTTCTTCTTCGTCAGTCTTGGGCTAGGTTCCTGGTCGGCAGCCTGGGATAGCAGATGGATGTCGTTGTGCTTTTCATGTTTACATCTGTAGTCGGATGTCTTGTATTGTTGTTGTTGTATTCATGTGACTTGTATGTATTGTTGTATCCCCCATGTATGTATGTAATGTTACGATGTAATGATATCCATCTTGCTAAGCGTCTAAGATGCTATTGTGCCCCAATCACGTATGAGTCACGTGATCAGGATAGAATCACATCTTGGGTCTAAAAAGTTGGTATCAGAGCCTCGGCCGACCATAAGATCCCCCTTGATTGATCATAGCTTGGTCGTTGTCGAGTCTAGTAGAAAAATATTTTGGAGTCTAGTTGGTATCAGAGCCTCGACCATCGTAGTTGGTATCAGAGCCTCGACCGACCATAGGAGCCACGCCAATCTCCCATTGTCTCCATGGACCCTAGGTGGAAGAAGAAGAAGGGAAAGCCAGCGCTCGTGCTTAATCCTGGTCGGGGTTGGATCCCACGCTCGCCCTCACCACCGACTCCAATGAGTGGAAGGCGACGACAGTCTGGCCTGCCCTCCCGGTCCATGGTGGATATGGAAGCCACTAAGATCCCCATCCATCTTCAAGCTCTTCTGGCTGGCTTGGTCCCTCCTTTCTCCAATTTCTTCAAAGCCATACTCTCCGCATTACCAGATCTAGGCGCTGCATCTGGACCTTGCGTGCATCATCCTCCTAGCCACCTTCACCTTCCTGTGTGAGGCCATGGTGGGCATTACCCCGTCTGTCGCCATGTTTCGCCATTTCTTCTTGCTCCATCTGGTCGATGACTGTCAGGACCTCGATCCTAAGTCACACCGATCTAGCTTGTAACACATCATATCACTTTGCGGCCTCACGCACGGTATCCCCACGGGTGCCACCTTACCTGGCCCGGGACCGTTTGCGCATGTTGGCACACGTATATGATAGTGTCGCTAGCATCCATATGACAGAGAACCCGGGCCGACATAGCTAGTTATAAACCAAAAGTGGCACTAAATTACAGAGACAGGCATCCATGACCCAGCAACGAACGTGTCAGTCATCAACGTATGAACCCAAGTCGTAACAAGCTACATGGACTTAAAGAACAACATGTGACATTTCCCCTAAGGGACAGACACAGGAACGAAGAAGGACACATGCCGGCCAGCCTAAGTGTTCCGAGCAATAGCAAGCTACCAAGGCTCAGTGGAAGCACTAGGAGGCATTTCCCTGTAAGATAGGCTACCAAAGGTAAACAACTAGGTGTCGGATCCCACACATACCAAGCATTTCAATCATACACGAAATATGCTCAATATGTGCAAATACAACATTGCATCACAACAGAACTCTATGACTCAAAGTACTTTATTTTAAGAGGCTCCGAAGAGCCATACATAACATATCCATACAGGTAGGGGTCACATGACCCAACACTCAAGTCATACAATCATACAAGCACAAGCGGAAGCTAACATGTCTGAGTACAGACAACTTGGAAATAAAACAGGCTTGGTGTAGCCTGACTATCTACAACGCCCTTCACAAGCTCAGGATCTCCTTCTGGGTAGCAAGCTACTCGTCGACGTCAACGTCTATGTAAAACCCATCAGAAGGGGCAGGGTTATCCTCTGCAACAGTTATTAAGCAAACATGAGTACAAAGGTACTCAACAAGTCTTACAAAAAAACCTATCATACATGCATGATTATAAACAAGGGTAGTGGAGTTCATAGCAGCAAGCCAGCTTTGACTCTTGGCTAACCTATACTACGACTCTCAGCAGATTGCAAGATAAGACTACGTACACGAGTCCTCTTCTCACCACAACAATAAACCACCGTGGATCCTCTTCCGTCATCCTACGGAAGGGCCATCCACATCACTCACACTTGTCTTGAGGCTTTTATTAGTATCCATCAACTTGTCTATGAACTGTAAGAGCAACCAAGTAGTCCGTACCGCGAACAACGGCTATTCGAATAGATTGGTAAGCCTGCAGGGGTGTACTTCTTCAAACATGTTTCCACCACTTAGCGTCTACACACGACATGTACTCGGCAGACTTCAAGCGAAAGCCGACGTGTGTGTAGACCACGACCTAACCAATCACTCAAGTCTCTCATCCTGGTTTATTGCCTATTTGGGTTCCATCCGTGGGGAGATCCGACCGGGGTGTCGCTCATGGCCCCAAACGATGTGTACAGGGTTCCCGAGTCACTAAACGGGCGCTCGGTACACCCGGCCACGTACCTGCCGCATCACAGCACACCCCAAGGGTCAGCGCTATGCACGATCACCAGTAAACTACAAACACCAGAAACTAGTTGCAACTCCTGGACAGAGAACATGGGCAGTCAATAAGTCGAGCGGGGTCATATTTCAGGGCCCAATGTGTGGTAGTAGTTGTAACTTGAACCACACATACAGATCTCAGGTCCTATGGACGGTTCCAATGAAACAACCCAGCATGTACTCCTACATGGCCTTCCATCGATACCTTTACCAAACATGTTCCACACCTCCCTCTCTTTATCAGACTTGATCATTTGACTCTGATCCATCACCCAGATGAACCAGACCTGACACAACTCTAAGCATAGCAGGCAATATAAACAAATAGCATGGTGGAACACACATCACATGGCTCAATCAACTCCTACACATGCTACTGGGTTTCAACTATTTACTGTGGCAATGACAGGTCATGCAAGGAATAGGGTTCAACTACCGCAGCAAGTACCAGTTCACACGTTGTTGCCTTAATGTAGTAAAAGAGAGCAGCAGGGAGAAGATGGATTTGTATCGGAATGATCAATAGTTGCTTGCCTGACAGAGTGGTTGTCGGGTACTACTCTTCAGCTGGACATGCAGAAGTATCCTCGGGAGCAGGACCTACCACGGAGAACACCGGCGATACAATTAATAAGCAAACAAATGCAACAATATGATGCATGCTCATGATATGGCAAGATGCATGTGTTTTGGGCTAATGCATCTATAAACAGAAGGGTTTGAGCCCATTTGAATCAAAGATTCAAATTGAAACCCAAACTATTATTTATTAAAGTGCATTATCATTTTTTAATGTGAACAGCTAGGTTAACTTGCTCAAACATGCATGAAACCAGTGCCATTTGATTTTTCTGATCAATTTTCATATATAAATCTTTTCCTTCTGAGCTATTGTTGAATTTATATGATTTTTTGAAGTTTAAAGCATTTTCTGGAATTTCCTGAATTGTTTTAAACCAAATAATCCTAGGAAATCATTTACTGCGTCAGCATGACATCATGCTGACGTCAGCAGGTCAACAGACCTGGTCCAAGTCAAACCTGACTGGTGGGTCCCGCATGTCAGTGTCACAGGGGCTAATCCCGGTCAAAACTGGGGTTGACTGGGTTTGACCATGCGGTGGGGCCCACTATCAGTGGTTGTGGTGGTTAAACTAAACGTCATTAGTCCCTAACTAAGTGGCCAAGTCTGCCCGCCGGAATTTGGCCGGCGGCGACCAATTAGAGCGGCGGTGGCTCGCCGGAGTTGCTCGAAACGGCGCTACAGGTTGCGGTTTGCAACGGGGTTTGGTCCTGCGGGGAGCTCGAGCTCATGCACATCTAATGGTGGTGGTGGCTGGAGCTAGGTTGGCCGAAGCTCGCCGGAGTAGAGCTCGTGGCGGTGGCCGGAGCTCGGGCATCATCGGGTTAGGCGTTGCAGGGCACGGGCGAGCAAGGGGAAGGGCTCAACGGCATCCTGGTGAGGTCAGGAGAACGATGAAGTGCTCGGGCATGTCTAAGGACCACTAGAACGATGGCGGCGACGAGGACGCCGGCGGTGAGCTCGGGTGCTTGCGGGACGGCGGCTACAAGATGTAATCGAGCTCGGGGAGAGGGGGGTTCGACGTGTGAGCTTACAACGGTCGTAGAGGGCGTCGACGCAGGCTTGGGGAAGGCCGGACGACGACGTACAGGCAGTGGCGATCTCCGGTGCCGAGGGTTGAAGATGACGACGAGGACGGCGCTACGGGGCTTCCGGCGTCGTGTGCGTTGGTAGGGAGCTTCAGGGCGACGCGGCGAGGCCGATGGGTGCGTCGGGGAGGCGAGAGGGTGGCTTAGGGCGCGGTGCTAGTGAACTGCGGCGATTAGCCCGCTCGGTGGAGCTCAGCGGAGAGGGATAGAGGAGGGGGGGTACACGGGGGAGAGTGGGAGAGGGGCCAGGAGCTGCGTGGCGCGTCGAGGCATCGGGGGACGCAGGCAGCCAGGCAGGAGGTGGCCGGACGCGTGCGTGCACGCCGCGGCCACGCGCCCCGTCCTCCTGGCGAGAGGAGGGAGACGACTGGCGTGCGCCAACGGGCTGGGCCGCGCTGGGCCAGCCAGGTAAGTGGCCCAGGTGAGTGGGTTGTCCCTCTGTCTCTTTTTTTCTATTTTCTTTCTGTTTTGTTTCTTTTGCAACTTTGTTGAATTAATAAAAATGCTACAACATTTTTATAACTCATAAAACTAGTCATGCCCACTTTATATAATATGAACAGTATGGAACATTTTAGTTTATGATTATTTGGGCACATAAAGTATTTTATAGCATTTAAATGCCCAAATGCAATTACCATATGAATTAATCCAGAGACCTTTGGATGTCCTAGAAAATTTGTGCACCATTTTTGGCAGAGGTTTAAGACCAAGGCAAAGATGATGAACATTTTTGAAGGGCATTTTGGGTACATTGGAAAAGATTTTATTAAACCCTAGTTGTTAGAACAGGGGTGCTGGGGTTTCTGTCATTCCCATTTCAAGTTTCTCTGGAAAGTAAACATGATGCGCACTCTAGCTAGTCCTAATGCAAGCACTGACTAGGGATGTGACAACTCATCCCCACTCAAAAGAATCTTGTCCCGAGATTTGGGTTCCTCTGGAAGAAGGGTGGGGTACTCAAGTCGAAGACGATCCTCTCTTTCCCAAGTAGCTTCACTCTCGGAATGATGTGACCATTGAACCTTGAGAAACTTGATATTATGACGTCGAGTGGTACGCTCGGTTCGATCAAGAATGCGAACGGGGTATTCTCGATAGGTGAGATTGTGCTGGAGATCAAGCGTTTCGTGGTCCACTCCGCGGATAGGATCCGAGAAGCAACGCCTGAGTTGAGAGACGTGGAATACATCATGAACTCTGGAAAGGTGCGGATGTAGTTCCAACTGGTAGGCAACTTCTCCTTGTTTGGCAAGAATGCGAAAAGGACCGATGTAACGAGGAGCCAATTTGCCGTTCATACCGAAGCGATGGGTTCCCTTAAGAGGAGTAACCCGAAGGTAAGCCTTATCGCCAACTTCAAAAGTCACAGCCTTATGGTGACTATCATATTGGCTCTTCTGGCGAGACTGGGCTGTTTTCAATTTCTCACGAACGATGCGAACTTGCTCTTCTGCTTCCTGGATCATATCCGGACCAAAGAATTGTCTTTCCCCGGTTTCTGACCAGTTAACAGGCGTTCGACATCTTCGTACATAAAGAACTTTGAAGGGAGCCTTGCCCAAGCTGGCTTGATAACTATTGTTATAAGCGAATTCGGCAAATGGAAGACACTTCTCCCAATCCATACCGAAAGAGATGACAGAGGCTCGAAGCATATCTTCTAGAATTTGGTTGACTCGTTCCACTTGACCACTTGACTGAGGATGAAAAGCGGTGCTAAAAGAAAGATGAGTCCCCATAGCATTTTGGAAACTCTCCCAAAATAGTGAAGTGAAAAGACTTCCACGATCGGAGTTAATCTCCAATGGCACACCATGAAGTGATACTATGCGAGAGATATACCATTCTGCTAGCTGGCTAGCAGTTATACTCTCTTGAACAGGTAGGAAAATGGCTACTTTGGAGAGGCGGTCGATAACGACGAAGATAGCATTATTCCCTTTCCTAGTCCTGGGAAACCCGGTAATGAAATCCATACCGATCTTGTCCCATTTCCATTCAGGAATAGCTAAAGGTTGGAGGGTGCCAGCAGTCCGTTGATGCTCTGCTTTGACTCGACGACAAATGTCACAGTTAGCAATGAATTGAGCGATTTCTCTCTTCATCCTAGTCCACCAGAACCTCTGGCGTAGGTCCTGATACATTTTGGTACTACCGGGATGAATCGTGAGAAGAGATTCATGAGCCTCCTTAAGAATCAGCTCCCATAGATGTTGGTTCTTGGGAACCACTAAACGGTTCTCGAAGAAGACAACACCTCGATCATCCGTAGAGAAACTTCTAGCAGCTCCGCTAGCAATGCTCTCCTGGAGTCGGGATATACCCTTATCACGCTTTTGGGCAGCTATGATTGGATCCGTAAGGGTAGGTTACGCCACCAAGGTGGAAAGGAATCCTCGAGGAACAATGTGAAGGTTAAGCTTACGAAATTCCTCGTGGAGAAGTGGTTGCCCTTGTTGCAACATCAAGTTGTTACAATAAGACTTACGACTTAGTGCGTCAGCCATGACATTGGCCTTTCCAGGGGTATAAGTGATTCCTAAGTCGTAATCTGTGAGCAACTCAACCCAACGCCTTTGCCTGAGATTCAAATCCGGTTGGGTGAAGATGTATTTTAGACTTTGTGATCGGTGAAGATTTCACAGCGATTACCAAGAAGGTAATGTCGCCATGTTTTGAGTGCGAGGACTACAGCTGCAAGCTCTAGATCATGTGTAGGATAGTTATCCTCATGTGGACATAATTTTCGAGATGCGTATGCGATCACTTGACGATCTTGCATGAGTATGCAACCTAGTCCTTGTCGTGAGGCGTCGCAATAGATAATAAAGTCCTTGGAAAAGTCTGGTGGTACCAGTACGTGTGCAGATGTCAGGCGTCTTTTCAGTTCCTGAAAGCTGGACTCGCACTGTGGGGTCCACTCGAACTTTTTATCTTTCTTGAGGAGTTCAGTTAGAGGTTTAGCAACCTTGGAGAAATTCTCGACGAAGCGTCGGCAATAGCTTGCTAAGCCAAGGAAACTCCTAACTTGCATGACCGATTCAGGAAGAGTCCAATCAAGGACGGCTTGAACTCGCTCGGGATTGACGGCAATACCCTTGACAGAGATTACATGACCCAGATAGGTTACTTCTGGCAACCAGAATTCACACTTGGAGAATTTGGCATATAGGCGGTGCTCTCGAAGTTTCGTCAATACCAGCCTTAGATGCTCGGCATGATCTTCCTTGTTCTTGGAGGAAATGAGTATATCATCGAGGTATACCACGACGAATTTATCCAAATACTCCATGAATATAAAATTCACTATCCGGGAGAAAGTGGCTGGGGCATTGGTTAACCCGAAGGACATGACGATGTACTCGTATTGGCCATAACGAGTAACAAAAGCCGTCTTGGGAATGTCCCCGTTCTTGATTTTGATTTGATGGTAACCCAACCTCAAATCCATTTTGGAAAAGACTGAGGATCCAGCGAGCTGATCATAC
Organism: Secale cereale; assembly: GCA_902687465.1. Lineage (NCBI taxonomy): Eukaryota > Viridiplantae > Streptophyta > Magnoliopsida > Poales > Poaceae > Secale > Secale cereale. The sequence continues at coordinate 377,713,590 of LR738715.1, read as the reverse complement.
AGGTCGTTGATTCTGGGGAGCGGATACTTGTTCTTTATGGTGAACAGATTGACAGGTCGATAATCTACAACCATCCGTTCCATTCCATCCTTCTACTTAATGAAGAGGACGGACAAGCCCAAGGGGAAGAACTAGGACGGATGAAACCATTTTTCAAGGACTCATCGAGTTGTTTCTTAAGCTCAGCTAATTCTAGGGGTGCCATCTTATAGGGTCTCCTAGAGATTGGGACAGTTCCTGGAATAAGATCTATCACGAACTCCACATCTCTGTCACGTGGAACACCTGGCAGTTCTTCTAGAAAGACATCCGGAAATTCGTGGACTACCGGGATATCTTCGAGTTCTGGTAGAGGGTTGGCATTAAGAGAGTAGGGCTGACGCTCAGCCATTCGGGTCAAGACATTGACTGTCTTGCCGGATGGGTGTGTAAGTTGAACAGTCCTAGTGTAGCAATCAATCTTGGCGTAATGGGATGTCATCCAGTCCATACCCAAGATAATGTTTATGTCCGAGGACTTGAGAGCAATTAGTGATGCAAGGAAAACAAGTCTATCAACAAGAATTTCATTCCCATGGCTTACTCTAGAGGTTTGCCATCTAGAGCCGGGAGTTTCAATTTCCATGGTGGTGGGCATGTCACAAAAAGTCATGTTGTGCATTCAAGCATAGCTTTCAGATATGAACGAATGAGATGCTCCAGTATCGAAAAGAACAGATGCCGGATGGCAGTTAACGAGAAGCGTACCAAGGACGACGTCAGGATCCTCATAAGCTTCCTCAGCACAGACATAGTTGACATGACCACGTGCGGTGGGGATTGGCTTGACATAGTTCACCTTGCCTGTTGGCTTACCACGGCCAACAGACTTTCCTGGCTGGTTCTGAGGACACTCACGCATGTAGTGCCCTGGTTCTCCACACTTGAAACATGTCACAGTTCCAGTGCGTGCAGCAAAATTGTCAGGTGGTCCTCCATAAGTCTTGGCAGGTGCATACTGTTGAGTTGGGCGAGGCGCCTCATAGGATGGCCTCACAGTGTACTTGGGTGGCAGAGCAGTGTTAGGAACCCACACATGGCGCTTGTGAGAGCCAGAGCCGGATGAGGAACAGAAATCACATGGATGCTTGCGTGTGGCTTCGAAATCAGTCTGGCCCGTCACAGCACTGATAGTTTTATTCACCAACTTCTGGAAGGAGGTGCACTCGTGCAAGCGTATATATCGGCGAAGTTCAGGGCTGAGTCCCTTGCGGAACCTTGCCTGCTTCATGGCATCGGTGGATACTTCCTCAGGTGCATCGCGTGCCAAGTTGCCAAACTCGCGACTATAGCCATCCACTGTTAACCGGCCCTGGGTGAAATTGCAGAATTCCTCCCGCTTGCGATCCATGAGACCTTCCGGAATGTGATGTTCACGGAATGCCTCACTGAACTCAGCCCTAGTGGTGATTTGGCTACCAGGACGCATAGCCTCAAAGTTTTCCCACCAGAGACTGGCAGGGCCCTCAAGATGGTAGGCGGCGTAGATAACCTTGTCAGCTTCGGCCACACGGGCAGAGTGCGGCTTGTGGGTGATATTGCGAAGCCAATCATCCGCATCCAGAGGTTCAGCGGAATGATGGAACTTCGGTGGGCACATCTTGATAAAGTCATTGATTGACACCACGTCATTCCTCTGACGGAACCCAATGTTCTGCTCTATGCGTTCCAGCAGACGGTTGGTCTCTCTCTTGTTCCTTTCTGCCTCGAGCATAACTTCAGCCAAGGAGGATGGCTGGGGCAGATTCTCATCTCTAGCTCCACTAGCCTCACCCTGCTCTTGAGCAGTAGGAGTGCTGCGAGTGTTTACCATGCTAGGAAAACAAAACAACGGTTTACACAAGGATGGTAAAAACTTGACATAGGAGTGAAGAATGTAATGGATGACACGAAATGTAGAGATGTTCATCCGTACGACATGGTAATATAGAAACTGCCATATATACACCAATGGTCATACACACCATACATAGTTTAGTACAAGCCAAGGCTAAAGTACAACTGCGTTGAAAGACGATACATCTCATCAGAGGCATTCCAAGCTCCTATACATTATTTAACTACACCTCCGGAATTCAGTACAAACTAAGTCATATTCCACAACACGCATAGGACGGTGGAAATACAACTACTACGATACTACTACTGCCACGGTCTAGCTCAGACACTCCCGTAGTAATCTTCATAAAGATTACCACCGTAGCCTGGAAGTGGAACAGGTGGATCTTGAAACTCTCGAGCACTCGTAGGCTGTGGACCATAGGGACATGGATGCGGTCTCGGTCCCGATGTTGGTGGTAACCGACGCCCACGTGGAGGTGTAAAACCCCCAACATCACGCAAATCCATACGATAAGGCAGACGAGTCTGCACGGGGTACAAATCCCGCATATCCAGATATCCGGCGTGCACGGCAGGTGCAAGCCGTGTCAAAGTAGTCCAGTGGGCGGATCGAGTGTTATAAAGCTCCATCCGGAGGGCACGGACCTCACGGTCCCTATCCTCCAGCATCTGAGTAGTAGTCTGAAGCAGTGGCTCCTCATGAGCGGCATCAGTATACAGACCAGTGTAGTAGCCTTCCTCTCCAGGAAGTGAGGCTGGCATGTAACAGAACTTAGTGTTCAGCAGCAGGGCATGCCTAGCCCGGATGATGGTCATCATCGAGTAAGCGGCATCCTGCACTGCCATCTCGATGTTAACCCGAGTCCATAAGACCAATGGATGGGGTCGTTAGCTCCGGGAAATGAGGGGTATATCCGGACTGTGCAGAAATACCGACTCTGGTTGAAATCCCGATACTGTTCCTCCACGGTGTACTCAGGATACCAACGGTAGCCGGTCTCAGTCAACACACGAACTAGCATGGCCATGTGACCTGGCACATTAATGCACCGAGTCAAACGGACCACCTGGTGAGGTGTGCAAACAGACATCTGAAACACGAAATAATGCAAAGGCATTAGAATTTCTGGAAGAAATCGGGCAGCATAACAACTGTAAATGCTCAAAAAGGATTTTGAGACATCACACAAATGATAGCATAGCCACTTAACAACATCATATCAAGGTTCCGGGTCCAACTAATCATCATACTAGAAGGGTAGAAACTGAACTAAGGCTTGAAACCAACAATCCTAAGAGTCTACGGATTAGTAACACGTGAACCTAGTAAGGATGAGAGGCCTAGTCCTAAACCCCCGTAGAAAGAATAGGCTGACTCAGATCAGAAGGGCATAAGGTAAAGAAGTAAAAAGAGCCTTACGTTCCCTTCCACAATCAATTCCCCTACATATAACTAAGAATTTTTCTAGACTCAACATCGACCAGTTTGGCTTGAGAAACCTACAGGCAGTCCGGCTCTGATGCCAATGCTTTCAGGACCCCGATCCTAAGTCACACCGATCTAGCTTGTAACACATCATATCACTTTGCGGCCTCACGCACGGTATCCCCACGGGTGCCACCTTACCTGGCCCGAGACCGTTTGCGCATTTTGGCACACGCATATGATAGTGTCGCTAGCATCCATATGACAGAGAACCCGGGCCGACATGGCTAGTTATAAACCAAAAGTGGCACTAAATTACAGAGACATGCATCCATGATCTAGCAACGAACGTGTCAGTCATCAACGTATGAAACCAAGTCGTAGCAAGCTACATGGACTTAAAGGAACAACGCGTGACATTTCCCCTAAGGGATAGACACAGGAACGAAGAAGGACACATGCCGGCCAGCCTATGTGTTCCGAGCAGTAGCAAGCTACCAAGGCTCAGTGGAAGCACTAGGAGGCATTTCCCTGTAAGATAGGCTACCAAAGGTAAACAACTAGGGGTCGGATCCCACACATACCAAGCATTTCAATCATACACACAATATGCTCAATATGTGCAAATACAACATTGCATCACAAGAGAACTCTATGACTCAAAGTACTTTATTTAAGAGGCTCCGAAGATCCATACATAACATATCCATACAGGTAGGGGTCACATGACCCAACACTCAAGTCATACAATCATACAAGCACAAGCGGAAGCTAACATGTCTGAGTACAGACAACTTGGAAATAAAACAGGCTTGGTGTAGCCTGACTATCTACAAGGCCCTTCACAAGCTCAGGATCTCCGTCTGGGTAGCAAGCTACTCGTCGACGTCAACGTCTATATAAGGGGCAGGGTTCTCCTCTACAACAGTTATTAAGCAAACATGAGTACAAAGGTACTCAGCAAGTCTTACAACAGAACCTATCATACATGCATCATTATCAACAAGGGTAGTGGAGTTCATAGCAGCAAGCCAGCTTTGACTCTTGGCTAACCTATACTACGACTCTCAACAGATTGCAAGATAAGACTACGTACACGAGTCCTCTACTCACCACAACAATACACCACCGTGGATCCTCTTCCGTCAACCTACGGAAGGGCCATCCACGGCACTCACACTTGTCTTGAGGCTTTTAGTAGTATCCATCAACTTGTCTATGAACTGTAAGAGCAACCAAGTAGTGCGTACCGCGAACAACGGCTATTCGAATAGATTGGTAACCCTGCAGGGGTGTACTTCTTCACACATGTTTCCACCACTTAGCGTCTGCACACGACATGTGCTCGGCAGACTTCAAGCGAAAGCCGACGTGTGTGTATACCACGACCTAACCAACAACTCAAGTCTCTCGTCCAGGCTTATCGCCTATTTGGGTTCCATCCGTGGGGAGATCCGGCCGGGGTGTCGCTCATGGCCCCAAACGATGTGTACATGGTTCCCGATTCACCAAACGGGCGCTCGGTACACCCGGCCACGTACCTGCCGCATCATAGCCCACCCCAAGGGTCAGCGCTGTGCACGACCACCAGTAAACTACAAACACCAGAAGCTAGTTGCAACTCCTAGACAGAGAACATGGGCAGTCAATAAGTCAAGCGGGGTCATATTTCAGGGCCCAATGTGTGGTAGTAGCTGTAACTTGAACCACACATACAAAGCTCAGGTCCTATGGACGGTTCCAATGAAACAACCCACCATGTACTCCTACATGGCCTTCCATCGATACCTTTACCAAACATGTTCCACACCTCCCTCTCTTTATCAGACATGATCATTTCACTCTGATCCATCAACCAGATGAACCAGACCTGACACAACTGTATGCATAGCAGGCAACATAAACAAATAGCATGGTGGAACACACATCACATGGCTCAATCAACTCCTACACATGCTAGTGGGTTTCAACTATTTACTGTGGCAATGACAGGTCATGCAAGGAATAGGGTTCAACTACCGCAGCAAGTAGCAGTTCACACGTTGTTGCTTTAATGCAGTAAAAGAGAGCAGGAGCGAGAAGATGGGTTTGTATCGGAATGATCAATGGTTGCTTGCCTGACAGAGTCGATGTCGGGTACTGCTCTTCAGCTGAACACGCAGAAGTATCCTCGGGAGCAGGACCTACCACGGAGAACACCGGCGATACAATTAATAAGCAAACAAATGCAACAATATGATGCATGCTCATGATATGGCAAGATGCATGTGTTCTGGGATAATGCATCTATAAACAGAAGGCTTTGAGCCCATTTGAATCAAAGATTCAAATTGAAACCCAAACTTTTATTTATTAAAGTGCATTATCATGTGTTAATGTGAACAACAAGGTTAACTTGCTCAAACATGCATGAAACCAGTGCCATTGGAAAGATTGGATTTTTCTGATCAATTTACATATATAAATCTTTTCCATCTGAGCTAATGTTGAATTTATATGATTTTTTGAAGTTTAAATCATTTTCTGGAATTTCCTGAATTGTTTTAAACCAAATAATCCTAGAAAATCAATTACTGCGTCAGCATGACATCATGCTGACGTCAGCAGGTCAACAGACCTAGTCCAAGTCAAACCTGACTTGTGGGTCCCACATGTCAGTGTCACCGGGGCTAATCCCGGTCAAAACTAGGGTTGACTGGGTTTGACCACGCGGTGGGGCCCACTGTCTGTGGCTGTGGTGGTTAAACTAAACGTCATTAGTCCCTAACTAAGTGGCCACGTCAGCCCGCCAGAATTTAGCCGGCGGCGACCAATTCGCGCGGCGGTGGCTCGCCGAAGTTGCTCGGAACGACGCTACAGGCCGCGGTCTGCAACGGGGTTTGGTCCTACGGCGAGCTAGAGCTCATGCGCATCTAATGGTGGTGGTGGCTGGAGCTAGGGTGGCCGGAGCTCGCCGGAGTAGAGCTCGTGGCGGTGGCCGGACCTCGGGCATCATCGAGTTAGGTGTTGCGGGGCACGGGCGAGCAAGGGGAAGGGGGGGCTCAACGGCATCCTGGTGAGGTCAGGAGCACGATGAAGTGCTCGGGCGTGTCTAAGGACCACTAGAACGACGGCTGCGACGAGGACGCCGGCGGTAAGCTCGGGTGCTTGCGGGACGGCGGCTACAAGATGTAATCGAGCTCAGGGAGAGGGGGGTTCGACGTGTGAGCTCACAGCGGTCACAGAGGGCATCGACGCGGGCTTGGGGAAGGCCGAACGGCGACGTACGGGCGGCGGCGATCTCCGGTGCCTAAGGTTGAAGACGACGGCGAGGATGGCGCTACGGGGCTTCCGGCGTCATGTGCGTTGGTGGGAAGCTTCAGGGCGACCGGCGAGGCCGATGGGTGCGTTGGGGAGGCGAGGGGGTGGCTTAGGGCGCGGTAGCAGTGAACGGCGGCGACGAGCCCGCTCGGTGGAACTCGGCTGAGAGGGATAGAGGAGGGGGTGGACACGGGGGAGAGTGGGAGAGGGGCCAGGAGCTGCGTGGCGACGCATAGGAGCGTCGAGGCATCGGGGGACGCAGGCAGCCAGGCGGGAGGTGGCCGGACGCGTGCGTGCACGCCGCGGCCACGTGCCCCGTCCTCCTGGCGATAGGAGGGAGATGACTGGCGTGCGCCAGCGATCTGGGCCGCGCTGGGCCAGCCAGGTAAGTGGCCCAGGTGAGTGGGCTGTCCCCCTGTCTCTCTCCTTTTTTCTATTTTCTTTCTGTTTTGTTTCTTTTGCAACTTTGTTGAATTAATAAAAATGCTAGAACATTTTTATAACTCATAAAACTAGTCATGCCCACTGTATATAATATGAACAGTATAGAACATTTTAGTTTATGATTATTTGGGCACATAAAGTATTTTATAGCATTTAAATGCCCAAATGCAATTACCATATGAATTAATCCAGAGACCTTTGGATGTCCTAGAAAATTTGTGCACCATTTTTGGCAGAGGTTTAAGACCAAGGCAAAGATGATGAACATTTTTGAAGGGGGTATTTTGGGTACATTGGAAAAGATTTTATTAAACCCTAGTTGTTAGACGAGGGGTGCTGGGGTTTCTGTCATTCCCATTTCAAGTTTCTGTGGAAAGTAAACATGATGCACACTCTAGCTAATCCTAATGCAAGCACTGACTAGGGATGTGACAATGACCGATAGCGCTCGGGGTGCGTGGTCTTCCAGGCCGAGGCGGCGATGGCTGGCTCGGGCATCGACTTTTTTGCGCTCCGCCCAGTCATGCAGGGGTTCCAGAGGCAATGGTTGTTTGTGGACGCCGCCACGCTCAGACCTCTGCTCCAGCTCCTGCGAGGACTAGTGGAACCCCGCTCCTGCTAGGGCCACGAGAAGCTTGTCGATCGCGAGCTCGCCCTTGTTTGGACCAGGTTGGCCAGATTGAAGAAGGCCGGGGTGACGGCTCCAATGGTGGTGAGGGACTTCATCAGGCGGCGCATCACCCCGCTTCAGTGCGATTCCCACCCGATGTGGTCTTTTACCGGCCCTACGTACCCCATAAGGCTCAAGGTGCCTTAGCTTCCTTCCAAGAAACTGCGCGCCGTGCTTGAACTCCTGACTGGCGACCCAGCTCCTGCCGTGCTCCCGGAGGATGGCTGCCTCCTATACTACTGTTCGAACAAGGAGAGCTTCGCAAGGCAAATGTCCCTTTTCGATGAATGGGGGCTGCTCTCGGAGGGCCTTGGAGGGCCCCATGAGAATCATATCTTGGTGACTCCAGTGCTTGTTGATCCTATGACGTGCGCCCCAGATGCGGGCGTAGGGGGCTGTAATGCCCAGGATGGGACTATATCTCCTACGTGTCGAGGCACGACTTAAAGATATAAGCCCATCCTAGAATGATCTCAAGTTTGGTATCTTTGCACGACTCATGTAAAAGAGGGATTAAAATGCAAAAGGAGATAGTTGGCTTACACTCGCCACTTCACACAATACATTACATAAGCAAAACATCATTCAGAACATCACAACCCGACTACGGGTGAAGATCCAAAAGAAAGATACCAAAACAACATAAAGCCACAGGCCAAGATCGAATCCTAGTAGAAACCACTACTGAACATCGAAAACAACACAAACAAATGACAACTCTCTTCATCGAGCTCCTGGTGAAGAACTGATCCAACTCCTGCAACAAACTCGGCTGAACCTGCAACTGGTGTGGTGAAGTAACTGTGAGCCACAGAGGACTCAGCAATCCCGTTCCCGGGTAACACGACTATTTAAGCCTTGGGTGAGGATAAGGCTGAAGAAAGAACGAGAGGTGAAGGAACAAACAAGAGTCTGCAGCAGCAACTAGCACTAACTTACGTAAAAGAGAGCGAGAAGAGAATAGCATCGGTCGAAAGATGATCACGAAGTGATCCTAACTAAAGCCGGTCAAACATAACCCCACCGTGTTCAACTCCCGAATCCCTATTCGAAAATTGACAGTCACGGTACACACGCTGGTAGTGTATTGAAACTTTGTGTTAAGTTATCTACAACCGGAATTAACAAGCTCCCATCTGCCACATAACCGCGGGCACGGCTTTCGAAAGTTCAAACCCTGCAGGTGTGTTCCAACTTGGCCCATCACAAGCCCACGATCCGCGAAGTCGCAACTCCATAGTTGGGAAGACCCGAGTATTCTCGGAATCCCGTGCTCAAGTTAAACCGAACTAAGGTAAGGCTAATCCAGCAAATCCTCCCGGCGTGTCGACACCCTGATAGTAGCCGCGCGTATCTAGGTCTCAGGACACGACCGGATGGGTGATGCTACCGGACCCAAACCTCGAGTTTCCCCGTGGTGGTTCCCGCAGGCTCCCCGTTTGGGACCAACACCATCGGCACTGGCCCCCCCTGCTATGTAGAAAAGAATCTCCAAGGAGCGTCCCCCTTATGCAAATTTAATTAATTAATTAAGTTGTTATTATGAGGCAAATAGTACCAAATGTTGGGACTTGCTGGAAAAGACTTAGCACTTAGCGGTTTATCAAGGGGGTCCCATACACCCCAACCGTGTTAGGAACGCAAAATCAAGGAACATAACACCGGTTTATACGGTTCCTAACGGCAAGAGTGGAACAAAACACCAAGCAAAAGGCTTAGCCTTCCACCCTGCCAGTATATAGATGATTTCATTTTAAGCATTTATATAGTGTGATATAACCCAACCAAACTTCAACATGAAGCAAGCATCTTCAATCTTCACCTGCAACTATCAATGCTATAAGAAGGGCTGAGCGAAGCGTACTTAGCCAAGCAACGGTTTGGTAGGTAGGGTGGTTAAACATGGCAAATGGTTACAAGTAGGAGGCTGACAAGAAGACATGGGCATCGAGGCAAAACTATAGATCGAGACTCTAGCAAGAGGCAAAAATAGTAATGGTATCCGGGTTCGGTCATCTTGCCTGGAATTCCACAAGGGAGAAGAACGGATCCAAGAAGAAGACGGAGCAACAGTCGAGCAGATCCTCACAACTCCGGAACGGAACCGAAGCTAACAAGAGAAGCAACCGGAAAGAAGCAAACAACACGGTAAACACACAAGCTTAAACATGGCATACGATGCACAAACAAGTATGATGCATGTCCGGTTTAAATATGCAAGGCATGGCAAAGTGCACAAACAACACTACAAGTTAAGTGGAGATCAATATGCAACGGGTTGCATATTGACGAAACACCACATATTAATTATTTAGTTGACTCTCATTATTTACAAGACAAGATTAAATGTTTTTAGCATGGCAAGAGGTGAAGCATAATAAAACTACACTATTAAGACATTTTAAATGAGGCCGGAAATAACAACAACATATCCGGAAAATCCCCATGAGCATGTTTAATAATTATAAAGAAACAACAATTAAACATTTTAGTGTTGTTAACATGATGCGGATGACATGATCAAGTTTATGCAAGTTTTAAAAGGTTGACTTAAAAGAGATATGAAGCATTTGTCACCGTGGTGGAAAGAAAAAGGGTGCCACGGTAATGATTCCGAAAATGATGCAATGGCATCATATCGGATCCGGTATCTCGTTGAGAGTCCGATGCAAAAGGTGAAGGGTGGTGTGAACGAGTTGAACAAGATGAAAGGTGGGCGATCCCGTTGCCGGGTTCCCACGAGTCGGCGACGAGGCAACCGAGGAACATGACAAAGGTCGGAACGGCACGAGCACACACAAGGGAGACATTTCATACAACGCAAGCAAGCATCACACGGGTCACGTCTCGGGGTTATACCTTCGGAACCATCGTTTCGGGGCGGTTCAGGACGTAGAGGAAGGAGTCGTTCACGTCGGAGAGGAAGTAGCCGTTTCGCAACTCGTAGAGGAAGTAGTCGTTCCCGGATCTTCGGCGACGGTAGACGAACTCGTTCGTAGATGTACTTGGCGCATCCGTCTTTTCCGGGCGACGGTAGACGTACGGGTCGTCGTGGTACTTGTCGGTCACGTAGAGGTACTTGGCGTTCGACGGCGTCGTGGTACTCGTTCACGTAGTCGTACACGGATGTAGAGGTACTTGCTCCATAGCCGTTCACGAGCTCGCCTTCCCGTAGATGTTCGGTCGTCGATTCGTTCGGTCGTTCATGTCGTAGTTGTACATGGGGTCGTCGTCGAGTAGTCGTTCCGTTCTCTGTCAAGGTCAACACCAGCAACCAAACAACACAAAAAAAAAGAAGAAACAACAGCGGCAGCACAGCGAGGCAGGGGCCGCGGGATCTTGCGCGCTGGACGGAGGGAGACGGCTGCGGGGCTGCACGGGACGAGGGGGCCTCTGGCCGCGCGAGGACGGGACGGGCGGTTCGCGACGGAAGGGAGTGCGGAGGGAGCCGAGCTGGGCGGAAGCGAGGCGCCATGGAGGCTCGGCGGCGCGGGCTCCTGCATCGGGGCGACGCCGGGCTCCGGGAGGCGGCCTGGCCGCGGGCGGAGGGGCGCGGGACCTGGGCTCCTCGAGGACGTCTGGAGGCGCGGCGAGGGAATTCGGCGCGGGGGCGACCACGTCGGGGAACGGAGGGAGCGGGGCGAGGATGGCCGCGGCCGCGCGGCTCGGCGCAGAGGAGGAGGTCGCGAGGCGGACGAGCGCTCGGGCTGCTGGATCCGGCCGCTCGAGGCAGGCCAGGTCGAGGCTCCTGGCCGGCGCGACGGAGTGAGCAGGCGATGCGAGAGGGGATAGGGAAAGGGATCGAGGGGAACGGGCCTCGGTCGAGGACGAAGGGGTCGAGCGGGTGAGGGAACTGCCTGGCGGCGCTCGGGGAAAAAACGAGAGCGAGGGGAGGAGAGGAGCGAAGGCTAGGGTTCGGTGCCTTGCCAGTGGGCCAAGGGAGTTGGGCCTAGAGGCCTGGGAAGATGGCCAGGGAGAAAAAGAAGGGAGGAGAGGCCTGGGCTGGCTGCTCCTTTTATTCAACTGATGGCAGAAAAAAAATAAAAGAGGGAAGAAAAGAAAGAAGAAGGAGGAGGACAAGAATTAGCACACGAGGTCAAAATCCCCGGGCTCACAAAAATGTCAGGATTTAAAATAAAATAGAAGGAGGGTTTTTGGAGGAACCTCGAGCAATGAGAAAAGAATTACCGGCAAGACTTTGGAGGTGAAACTAGAAGTGAAAGACAATGGGGAAAATTATGCAAGTGTGTTATGGTGATTCCGGAGCAATGGAATATTTAATAAATATAGCTCCCTAAATATTGAGAGGCTTTTATATGTTTTAAAGAGAAGTCACCTTCCCTCGATTTAAATGGACCGAAGGTCCACACGGTTTATTTAAGTTGAGATGCAAAATAAAATATGACATGATGCAATGCAAAATAAATAAATAACACAAGCAGAACTGAAACACACGGGCAATCCGGAACATCTGGAAGCTTCTGGAATCTTCTGGGACGTCGGTCTCGGGCGTCACAACTCTCCCACACTAACAGAGGATCTCGACCCGAGATCCTAGAGATATCACCGGGTAAAAACGGAAGAGGAAGAGGTAAAACAAAGTTGCTTCTTCGACAGACGAGTGAAACCAAGAACCTTGAGAGGTTAAACAAGTTAAAAGAAGAATACAACGGAGATTAACGAAGTTAAGAGCACTTCGGTAAAATGAGGAACAAGGAGCATAATGAGAACCTTGAAGGTTGAAAGACATGAAGCAAGAGCTCACGGACGAAAATAATATAAAACCGCAATGGTATAGCCAAGGAATTAGAATGACAGAATTGGACAGCACTTCGTCTGAAAATGGAAGGAATTGAACAAAAACTTGAGGAGATGTAGTGATACTTGAAGAAAATCAACAATATATTGCCTCCGAAACAATTAAAAGAATGGCACAAGGGTAAGAAAGATTCAGACAACACTCCGGTTAAAAGATAGGCAAAACTAGATAAGATGAGAGAACTAGAATGAAGAATACAACACTCCGGTTAAATGGACAAGCAAAGGAAAGAACATGATCTCGATAAAAACGAGATGATGGTTAAAGAGAGTAATATCAGAAAACCTCCGGAATGACAGAATAGCATATCAATGAAAGACAGAATTGAACGGAGAAGAAAATGACAACATCTCTCAAAATTAAATTTGAAAGAGCGTCCTTACGAAGAAGGGTTGAACGGAGTTGTTGGAAATTCAACAACGAAAGAATAAGCTTGAAGTCGGCTTATGGAAAACATCTCAAAATTAAGAGGTGACAACCAGCCACTAACTTAAACAATTGATTGGGTTGAGATCAACAAGGATATGAAAAACTTATCTCACCGGAATGACAAATGAAGAACTTGGGTCATTTATAAGCACCATTATTAGCAACAATCCTTAGGTAAAGCTTTTAGGTGAAATACAACCCAAGATAACTCCAATGAATAAATTGAAGGGTTGGAAAGATCTCTTGAATCAAAGAAAATGATGGTTTTAAATATCTCATTCTTGAAAACTCGTGAATCATGAACATGAAGGAATTGTCAAGAATGACATAACACCATCTGAAAAGATAAGGTAGGACGGATTGCAATTCAAAATGCAAGAAGAAGAATGCTTGAGCTCCAACAAGAATCTTGATGAAGACTTCGAGGATGAATTAAAGGATGATGAACCACCATGAAGAACTCCGGTAATGAAAGCAAGAGAAGTGAAAGATGGAAAAAATAAGATTCAAGGCCTGCGATGAATTAGATGGAGCTTTGAAATGATGTAATTGAAATAACATGGAGCTCCGGAAAACAAGATGAAAAACTTAGAACCAAGGATATGATATAATGAACAAGCTCCAGACAAAAGAATTAAATCACCTGAAGGAACAAGAATAAGAGTTATGTTATGCATCTCCATCACCAATTTAAATTGATGACAACCAAAGGATTTGGCATACTACTTATTCTCGTTGGAAAGAATTAAAGAGAGATCTAGCACAAGCTCGGATAATTATTCAACGAACCACCTGTAGGATTATGAAAAGAACGAATGAATTGATACGATAACAACGGAAGACTAACTCTTGAACGAACCACCATAAAAAAAATATGGAGACGAACGAAGAGACATCATTGAAGAATATTGGGAGGGCGAAGTTGAAAACTGAGAACGAAGAAATCTTCTGAAATGATGGCCTTCGGAGGAACACAAGGAAAAGAATTTATGAAATGCTTCGGATGGGTATGAAAAGAATTCTTCACAATCGAAACAACTATGAGGATGGCAAGAAGCTAGAACCACAAACCTTCAAGAGAAGGGCCAAGAATTAAGAGAAACACTTCTCCGGTCTCCAAATGTTGAGAATGAAGACGAGAAATGCCATGAAGAATTGTTGAGCACTCCGGAATGAAAAAATTAAAAAGGTTGAACCAACGATGAAAAGAATTTATAAGCGATCTTGGAGAAGGCATGTGACTGATGTAAATCATTCTTACGTCACACTTCGAAAAGAATTTGAGTATAACTCCGGAAAAAATAGAAGAGTCGGGTAAGATCCTGGAAAAGACCTGTGGGTTAGGGCCCACTCAAAAGAAATCACCGTTGGAAAAGATTGCTTAAAGATATAGCACCGGTTGAATTAAATGGCTTGAATAAGATAACAACCTCAAAATAGCTTGAACGGATTAAGAATGGAATTATGAATCTTCAGCACTCCGGATATGAATAACAAGAGGAGAATGATTAATTGGTGCACCGGAATAAAAGGCATTGTGAAAAGAGGAAAAGGATAAGATCAACACCGAAATCTTGAATTACATCCACCGGAAGAATTAGAGAACAAAAGAATGATGAACTTGAAGCTCTTGAGCATCTTCCTGAGAAATCACCGGATAAGAACATTGAAGGAAAAGAATGAAGAAATATCACATGAATAAAATGGATACTTCATTAAGAATTCTTGCTCTGAGAAGAAGAAGGGTGGGAGGGTGGGTAAAACAAAGACAACTTGAGACGAACAGAATGGACACCGGTTGAAAAGAATTTAACATGACCATCTTGATGATCAAGAAGGACTAGCACTCCCATAGAAATATGAGAATACCGATTAAGAAAGGTATGGAATCAACATTTGACATCGAAGCAACTCGAATACCAGAATCAACAAGAACAAAGGATAGATATGCAACATGATCTTCACAATATCATCCGAACAGAGAATTGAACGAATGAATTCCGTAGTTACATCAACATGTCGAGAAGCCACTTGGAGAACAAAATGAAAATAAAAAGGAACAAGGAACAGATAGAACAAACACAAGATAGAAGTTTCGTTCGACATCTTTGTGCTGTAAGATTATGGAACGTGTTACAAAAGGGTTTTGTCATCCCCGGATCAGCATAGCCAAGGACCCTTTAAGATGCAACTCCCGATCAGAACAAGTCCATAAAACCACTTCACTCAATGTAGAACCCCAAACTTCATATCGAGCATCCGTTGGAAGAATGCCTAGAACTACTAGATGAACCCACCTATAGATTTCCGAAAGTTTCCAGTTATGCAATCAGGTGTTGGGGATACACGGGAAGCACCGCGCAATCAACTCTAAACCTACATCCAGGTGTATCCATCCTTCAACACATAACCAGTCTTTCTCGGAAACTGTGTACCTCGGACCTTCAAAAAGCATCCACTATACAAGCTATGGCAATACTCTCGAACTACCTCCCCAGTACTGGGTGATGTCGGGGTTATCTTGCCACTGGCCGTATAGGGGAGATTTTTGATGTCGGCCGTCTTAAGTATTTAGTACTGCCGCGATATGCTTGTTACAATGATACCTCGAAGCTCAACTCCTCGGTAACAGGAGGCATCGGGAACAATATCATTGTCACAAGAACATCGAAACAATCCCAGAATACTCGCGGGATCCTAAAAAAAATTTTGGTGCAATTTTTGAAAGTAGAAGAGAAAAGTGTAATCGTCAGGAGTCCTCACCAGAGAGAAAAGGGGATGAGAAACAAAGAAATCCTACTCTCCGATATAATATAGGACTCAAAATGTTTTCAGTGTGTGCCTAGACTCAACCGTCAACGATTCGATCAATCAGTGGGGGCTTCTAGGTCGGAGAAGGCTCTGAATACCAACTTGTAATGCCCAGGATGGGACTATATCTCCTACGTGTCGAGGCACGACTTAAAGATATAAGCCCATCCTAGAATGATCTCAAGTTTGGTATCTTTGCACGACTCATGTAAAAGAGGGATTAAAATGCAAAAGGAGATAGTTGGCTTACACTCGCCACTTCACACAATACATTACATAAGCAAAACATCATTCAGAACATCACAACCCGACTACGGGTGAAGATCCAAAAGAAAGATACCAAAACAACATAAAGCCACAGGCCAAGATCGAATCCTAGTAGAAACCACTACTGAACATCGAAAACAACACAAACAAACGACAACTCTCTTCATCGAGCTCCTGGTGAAGAACTGATCCAACTCCTGCAACAAACTCGGCTGAACCTGCAACTGGTGTGGTGAAGTAACTGTGAGCCACAGAGGACTCAGCAATCCCGTTCCCGGGTAACACGACTATTTAAGCCTTGGGTGAGGATAAGGCTGAAGAAAGAACGAGAGGTGAAGGAACAAACAAGAGTCTGCAGCAGCAACTAGCACTAACTTACGTAAAAGAGAGCGAGAAGAGAATAGCATCGGTCGAAAGATGATCACGAAGTGATCCTAACTAAAGCCGGTCAAACATAACCCCACCGTGTTCAACTCCCGAATCCCTATTCGAAAATTGACAGTCACGGTACACACGCTGGTAGTGTATTGAAACTTTGTGTTAAGTTATCTACAACCGGAATTAACAAGCTCCCATCTGCCACATAACCGCGGGCACGGCTTTCGAAAGTTCAAACCCTGCAGGGGTGTTCCAACTTGGCCCATCACAAGCCCACGATCCGCGAAGTCGCAACTCCATAGTTGGGAAGACCCGAGTATTCTCGGAATCCCGTGCTCAAGTTAAACCGAACTAAGGTAAGGCTAATCCAGCAAATCCTCCCGGCGTGTCGACACCCTGATAGTAGCCGCGCGTATCTAGGTCTCAGGACACGACCGGATGGGCGATGCTACAGGACCCAAACCTCGAGTTTCCCCGTGGTGGTTCCCGCAGGCTCCCCGTTTGGGACCAACACCATCGGCACTGGCCCCCCCTGCTATGTAGAAAAGAATCTCCAAGGAGCGTCCCCCTTATGCAAATTTAATTAATTAATTAAGTTGTTATTATGAGGCAAATAGTACCAAATGTTGGGACTTGCTGGAAAAGACTTAGCACTTAGCGGTTTATCAAGGGGGTCCCATACACCCCAACCGTGTTAGGAACGCAAAATCAAGGAACATAACACCGGTTTATACGGTTCCTAACGGCAAGAGTGGAACAAAACACCAAGCAAAAGGCTTAGCCTTCCACCCTGCCAGTATATAGATGATTTCATTTTAAGCATTTATATAGTGTGATATAACCCAACCAAACTTCAACATGAAGCAAGCATCTTCAATCTTCACCTGCAACTATCAATGCTATAAGAAGGGCTGAGCGAAGCGTACTTAGCCAAGCAACGGTTTGCGTAGGTAGGGTGGTTAAACGTGGCAAATGGTTACAAGTAGGAGGCTGACAAGAAGACATGGGCATCGAGGCAAAACTATAGATCGAGACTCTAGCAAGAGGCAAAAATAGTAATGGTATCCGGGTTCGGTCATCTTGCCTGGAATTCCACAAGGGAGAAGAACGGATCCAAGAAGAAGACGGAGCAACAGTCGAGCGGATCCTCACAACTCCGGAACGGAACCGAAGCTAACAAGAGAAGCAACCGGAAAGAAGCAAACAACACGGTAAACACACAAGCTTAAACATGGCATACGATGCACAAACAAGTATGATGCATGTCCGGTTTAAATATGCAAGGCATGGCAAAGTGCACAAACAACACTACAAGTTAAGTGGAGATCAATATGCAACGGGTTGCATATTGACGAAACACCACATATTAATTATTTAGTTGACTCTCATTATTTACAAGACAAGATTAAATGTTTTTAGCATGGCAAGAGGTGAAGCATAATAAAACTACACTATTAAGACATTTTAAATGAGGCCGGAAATAACAACAACATACCGGAAAATCCCCATGAGCATGTTTAATAATTATAAAGCAACAACAATTAAACATTTTAGTGTTGTTAACATGATGCGGATGACATGATCAAGTTTATGCAAGTTTTAAAAGGTTGACTTAAAAGAGATATGAAGCATTTGTCACCGTGGTGGAAAGAAAAAGGGTGCCACGGTAATGATTCCGAAAATGATGCAATGGCATCATATCGGATCCGGTATCTCGTTGAGAGTCCGATGCAAAAGGTGAAGGGTGGTGTGAACGAGTTGAACAAGATGAAAGGTGGGCGATCCCGTTGCCGGGTTCCCACGAGTCGGCGACGAGGCAACCGAGGAACATGACAAAGGTCGGAACGGCACGAGCACACACAAGGGAGACATTTCATACAACGCAAGCAAGCATCACACGGGTCACGTCTCGGGGTTATACCTTCGGAACCATCGTTTCGGGGCGGTTCAGGACGTAGAGGAAGGAGTCGTTCACGTCGGAGAGGAAGTAGCCGTTTCGCAACTCGTAGAGGAAGTAGTCGTTCCCGGATCTTCGGCGACGGTAGACGAACTCGTTCGTAGATGTACTTGGCGCATCCGTCTTTTCCGGGCGACGGTAGACGTACGGGTCGTCGTGGTACTTGTCGGTCACGTAGAGGTACTTGGCGTTCGACGGCGTCGTGGTACTCGTTCACGTAGTCGTACACGGATGTAGAGGTACTTGCTCCGTAGCCGTTCACGAGCTCGCCTTCCCGTAGATGTTCGGTCGTCGATTCGTTCGGTCGTTCATGTCGTAGTTGTACACGGGGTCGTCGTCGAGTAGTCGTTCCGTTCTCTGTCAAGGTCAACACCAGCAACCAAACAACACAAAAAAAAAGAAGAAACAACAGCGGCAGCACAGCGAGGCAGGGGCCGCGGGATCTTGCGCGCTGGACGGAGGGAGACGGCTGCGGGGCTGCACGGGACGAGGGGGCCTCTGGCCGCGCGAGGACGGGACGGGCGGTTCGCGACGGAAGGGAGTGCGGAGGGAGCTGAGCTGGGCGGAAGCGAGGCGCCATGGAGGCTCGGCGGCGCGGGCTCCTGCATCGGGGCGACGCCGGGCTCCGGGAGGCGGCCTGGCCGCGGGCGGAGGGGCGCGAGACCTGGGCTCCTCGAGGACGTCTGGAGGCGCGGCGAGGGAATTCGGCGCGGGGGCGACCACGTCGGGGAACGGAGGGAGCGGGGCGAGGATGGCCGCGGCCGCTCGGCTCGGCGCAGAGGAGGAGGTCGCGAGGCGGACGAGCGCTCGGGCTGCTGGATCCGGCCGCTCGAGGCAGGCCAGGTCGAGGCTCCTGGCCGACGCGACGGAGTGAGCAGGCGATGCGAGAGGGGAGAGGGAAAGGGATCGAGGGGAACGTGCCTCGGTCGAGGACGAAGGGGTCGAGCGGGTGAGGGAACTGCCTGGCGGCGCTCGGGGAAAAAACGAGAGCGAGGGGAGGAGAGGAGCGAAGGCTAGGGTTCGGTGCCTTGCCAGTGGGCCAAGGGAGTTGGGCCTAGAGGCCTGGGAAGATGGCCAGGGAGAAAAAGAAGGGAGGAGAGGCCTGGGCTGGCTGCTCCTTTTATTCAACTGATGGCAGAAAAAAAAAGAGGGAAGAAAAGAAAGAAGAAGGAGGAGGACAAGAATTAGCACACGAGGTCAAAATCCCCGGGCTCACAAAAATGTCAGGATTTAAAATAAAATAGAAGGAGGGTTTTTGGAGGAACCTCGAGCAACGAGAAAAGAATTACCGGCAAGACTTTGGAGGTGAAACTAGAAGTGAAAGACAATGGGGAAAATTATGCAAGTGTGTTATGGTGATTCCGGAGCAATGGAATATTTAATAAATATAGCTCCCTAAATATTGAGAGGCTTTTATATGTTTTAAAGAGAAGTCACCTTCCCTCGATTTAAATGGACCGAAGGTCCACACGGTTTATTTAAGTTGAGATGCAAAATAAAATATGACATGATGCAATGCAAAATAAATAAATAACCCAAGCAGAACTGAAACACACGGGCAACCCGGAACATCTGGAAGCTTCTGGAATCTTCTGGGACGTCGGTCTCGGGCGTCACAGGGGCGAATGTAGCCGGAGGCTCCCAAGGCGATTAATGGGGAGCAAACGTCGCCTGACACTCCCGAGGTAGTCGCTCCAGGAGCTCCCGTGAGTGCTCCGTAGGCAGCCATCCACGAGCAGGCACGTCCCATTGCTCCTAAGGAGGCCGCACGTGAGCGCCAGACACGTGCCTCTGAGGTGGCAACATGCCTCTCAGCCGCTGAGGATCATGCCCCAGCCTTCGTCCCACTTCGCCTGAACCTGGAGGCACTCTACAAGATGAGAGGGCGATAGGGCTGCAATAGCGATGGTCTTCGACCCCTGAAATAGAGGAAGTATATAGAAGTGAACATGTAAATGCATTATCTTTGTGGTTCTCCATGAGCAGCGCTCTTT
The DNA here is from genome assembly GCA_902687465.1 of Secale cereale. Classification (NCBI taxonomy): domain Eukaryota; kingdom Viridiplantae; phylum Streptophyta; class Magnoliopsida; order Poales; family Poaceae; genus Secale; species Secale cereale. Next base: position 377,693,214 of record LR738715.1, on the reverse strand, counting down.
CATGACCCCGCCTCTTCCGGATCTCTTCGATCGTGATGGTGAAAGCTACTAAGGTTTGCTCCTTGGGGGCTCTTGGCTCGCTGCCAACTTCGGGCTCCCTGCACCAGGCACCCGCGTGAGGAATGGTGACGGCTTGTGAGGCCTGGGACTTCTACATCCCTACTTCGGGGTCTCTTCCGGGGTGTTAAAGGTGTGCCGAGGGCTCCCCTGCTAGTCCTTGCTAGAGGCTGGGCTCCCTCGGTGCTAGCCCCATCTTCGAGCGTTGGAGCCGCGTCATATGACCCCTCTGCTTGGGCCAATGAAGTGGCTGGGGGAGCACCGGATACTAGCCCCTTGCGAGGGACAGGTGGGGCACCTCGCATCCCCTCCCACAGCCCCCTGTGCTAAGGAGGGGCTCGGTCATGAGCTGGAGCTTACGCGTGGGCGCAGTGTCGTTCGCCATGACCTTTTGCAGGTAGCCATTAGTGAAGTGGGCCGGCTTGGGGAAGAGCTCATTGATGTCGATGTACGCCTTGAGTTGAAGAATCTTTGCCTGGCGCGAGAGTGGAACAAGCTAAAGGTCGTCATCAAACTTGGGCGTCAGCAACACGAGCGAGCCTGCGTGAATGCTGTGGAGTCCCTTGGGCTTCTCACGAGGCTTGTGCTCGCGCCATGAATGAGGCTAGGGCCACGGACCACCGCCGTGAGGCAGCGGAGGAGCAGGAGAAAGAGCTTCAAGCATCGAATGCTTCCCTTGAGCCGCGAGTCCAGGCGCTGCGACCCATGCTGGCGACACCGCCGAGGGAAGCCCCCTCTAATGAGAAGGAGATCCAGGATTTCAAGGAAACACTGATGCTTGAGGCCTTGGAGCACAGCCTGGAGCTTGAGCGGCTAGAAGTGAGGGAGCACCAAGTTGCTGCAGCTGAGGATGCCATCGCTGCCCGATAAACTAGGATCCAACAGGAAGTTGATAAGAAGGTGGCAAAGATTCACGAGGCCCTTGTTGAAGAATACTACCAAAAGCTCACGCATCAGGATACCAAATCCCAGCAACAGCAGGTCGAGATGGAGGGCAGAACTACCACCCTCAGGGAGAAACTGGAATCCACCCAGGACGAATTGTCTTCACTTCATAGGAAGGTCGCAGATGTCGAGTCCCTCGTGGGCTGGGCTATGGACGAGGCGAGCCGCTGCTAGACGATGCAGCACGAGTTCTCTTCAATGCTTAAAGGTCTCAGGGCGAGAGCCAATCGAGCCCTGGACACGATCTATGAAGAGAGCATCCCACGGCCTCATGAGGATGATGACGCCGGCTACCTCCACTTCTTCACCCAAGTCATGACCCATCTAGAGGATGGGGCCACAAGAGCTCTTCATCTTGTTCAGGAAAGAAGTCGAGGTCTCCTTGGGCGCGCATTCTCGCGCTTCTTCAACCATCTTCTCAGCCTTGATCCTGACTTTGTTTTTGATGCTGCGATAGATCCCGTGCCCGGGGCCACTCTGGGTGTCTTGGCGAAGTGGGTGGACGGCCACGTGGACGACCTGATTATGGAGCTCGCTCTCAAGGGAGATGTGAACATGTCTGCGGTTGGAGAGGGTGATGCGGACCGTGACGATGATGACGATACTGACGGCAACGCATCTCATTAGGCTCTTATTTCCTGTTTTGCCCTATATGCAACAAAAGTTTTAGGATACTACCCCGAGGGGGCGTGAAGGCATTTGGAGAGGAGAGTTCCTTTATAATGTGTGAAATGAGGACACGCTTTTGAGGTAGGTTGTGAAAGGCACCGTCTCAAGCCAAGAGGCCCTTGACGAAAGTGAATACCGCAAGTTATCTAGGGTGCTGATGGTCTTGGATGAGTTCTCATGGCACGAGGGCACCTTTTTTCCGAGATGGCATCCCGAGGGTGATGAGGTCCTAAGACTCCTGAGGATCCTGCAGACCTTCCTGAGAGCGCCTCGTGAGGAGTTAAATGCCGAACCTCGGCAAGGCGTGTGTATGGTGGCCCTGTGACAGCCGTTTGAGTGCCACTTGAGGTAGCTTAAGCATGCACAGTGCGCATAGTGCACCCAGCCCCCGCTCGCGAGGGTATTACTGGGGAGGGTAGCAGGCCTGAGCCCTGATTCTAGACAAAAACCAAAGGCAGGGAAACACTGCGAATCGAGAAAACCCCCCATTTTTCTTGTGACAAGAACACGAAACTCCAAGTCTTATTCCAAAAGAAGGGAAATTAGGCTAAAGAAAGAGGGCAAAAAACCAACAACCATATTCGGCACCTAGTCTAGTCTTCGTCTTCCCACCAATGCGGAGCTAAGTGCTTCCACTGGGTGTGGGCATAGTCATTGGAGGACAGCGTTGATGGACAGCGCGGAGCATGGTCCTTCCACTTGGACGTGGGTTGGATCCCCCATGAGGCCCGAGGGCGGCACTCAGGAGACTCCAGGGCGTGTACAGCCCCAACTCATTATTACGTGAGAGTGTCATGAGCAGAGATCTTTATGAACGTCTTTGGCGCATAGACAGGGCCCCGTCCTGCGCCTCCCTCGACCACCGTTGGGGCATCCGCAAACCAGGACGAGACCAAGGGGCAAGGGGGACGCTGGCGATACCCTGGCGACCACAGGCCCTCTGCCGGTGGGAAGGGATCGCCTGTGCCTACCCTGGAAGGGGGCCTACTTCGAGTGGCATGCGCTGCCGCCGCGACAGCACCTTGCCCCGTGCTGCACGGGGGAGGGCCTGGCGCCGGGCCTCGCCCATGCAACCCCTAGTGCGCTACCTCCGCCTGCAACAGGGTCGCCGTCCTGAGGTCCATGGTCGGTGTCACAACTAGGTTCACATGCGGTCCATGGTTAGCGTAATCATGTCCTTGAGATATTGGTTGTACCAGGTGGCTGCCATTGATGAAGGCGTCGATGAAGCGCCAAGGTGGCCCGCGGACGGCCTCGGGCTTGCTCAACCTCACCACCCAAGCTAGTGGGGGAAACATTTGAGGGCTTCTTGGTGACTACGGTGGATCTGTCGCTGGGGGCGCGGTGGCATCTATGGCACCCGTCCTTGAGCCATTGCCTAGCCACCCGACATCACCCTCTGCTCTGTCTGGTGCTAGGTCATGTTGCCTCATGGCAACGCCCTGGCGCGGCTCCAAGAAGAGCTGCCTGAGCTTGTCACGCCCATGGGGATCACATCCCTTGCAAGGCGAGCGGTGCCGCGGCTTAGGTTGACACCGTGAGGTCCTACGGGCTCCCCGAGGAGAGGTGCGCGGGCCCTGTGGAGGCCGGCGCGCACCCCTGGTGGCACTCGTGATGTGGGTAGGGCGCAGAATGGTGCAACACCTTTGCATGCTGCATCGAGCAACTCCGCGACACACTCCAGTAGGGCGTTGTGGACGCCTTCAGCCAGCCTGCACCGTAGGAGCTCTCGCGCCTCAACGAGCATGGCCCACATATTCTCCTGCTCCTGGCGGGTGTGTGGCTCCGTCACCGCGGCTTAGCTCGAAGATCGCGTGGTGGAGCGGTTGCAACGTAGGGTAGAGGCAGGCGGCGGTGCAGTGCGGAGTAGAGGTCCTCCGTGGTGGAAGCCTACGCCTGAGCAGGCCAAGCGGCCCATGGCCGGGGAATGTCAGCCATGTGGGCGATGGAGCGTTGGCGAGCTGACCGGGAGAAGAGAGACTCCGACGCACCCCCTACCTGGCGTGCCAAATGTCGGATTCAAGGCTCCGCAAAACCCATCTCCAGTTCAAACACTGGGTGCGTGCGAAGAACTCAACTTCCCCTATCTGCCTACTCACCGTCTCAATGAACTAGGTTAATGAACAATGTCGGTGTTCTGGGAATGGGGGTACCCAGACTTGCCTGCCTGCAGCCCAGGGCATGGCTCACCAGGCGGCCTGGTATGGCCCGGCATCTTCAGCGACCACTCAAGACCCTCGCGAGGGGCCAAGCCTCGCAAGGCGGACAACACAAGGCATCCCCTAAGGTGGCCTCACTAGGCCGGCTCGTGAGGATCGGAGATATCGAGGAGAGGGACACCTCGCAAGGTCCTCATGACATGAGCAGTGATGGCCAAGGCCAGGCGAGCACCAGCGGGCGCAGAGTTCCAGTTTCCTCTTTGGTGTTAAAGGTGTGGGTACAGGCGCAGATTCTCGAGGCATCAGGCAAAGGTTTCCATATCGGTGCACCAAGACCAAGACAAGCAGGACGGCAGAACGGAGGTCATCGCGGAGCCCATGACGGCATCACCACCAGAGCCTTTGCCAGGCAAAGACCACCTTTTGTGAGGATAGCTTGTACTAGCTGTCCCCCTTCAAATTTGGCTGTTGTGGGATCCCTTCCCGCTCAATATTTGGGAAGAGGACCCGGGCCACTATAAATAGGACTAGCCACCATCATTGGGATCATCTCATCTTTAGCTGATCAGATAGAAGGCCACACATCACAAGCTCACCCGAGCAGAAGAACTCCTCTCCTTAGGAGGCAATTCATCCATGTACTAGTTCTTCATCAGCCTACAAGGCAATCCATCACACCACACTGGATTAAGGTGTTACACCACAACGGTGGCCCGAACAAGTATAAACTTCGTGTCCCTTGTTCCTCAGATCTGACGAGCTAGGCCCAGGGCTGTTGGGTAGACGAGCTAGGTCGGAAGGAGAGATCTTCATGCGCACCCCAGAGTTTGAACCTTATGGGTTTTGCCGAAACCCGAGATCCGACATTTGGCACGCCAGGTAGGGGTGTGCCGAAACTTCCCTTCCGCCGATCAGCGCTCCGTCGTCCCAGCAGTTCCATGGCCGACGATTGTAGAGCCCGCGCTGAGCGGTGGGCTACCTTTGCTGCCAGCGTCGCTCAGGCTACTTGTGCTAGCGGACCACCGCGCCGTTCTCCATCGCCTTCCACCAACACCGCCACCGGCCCGGCACGGCATGAACAGCAGCCATCGTCCCTGCACCCCTCCGCGCGGCATGATGGATGCACCGCCACCTCGTCACTGACTCCACCTGTCACATCCCTAGTCAGTGCTTGCACTAGGACTAGCTTGAGTGTGCATCATGTTTACTTTCCACAGAAACTTGAAATGGGAATGACAGAAACCCCAGCACCCCTCTTCTAACAACTAGGGTTTAATAAAATCTTTTCCAATGTACCCAAAATGCCCTTCAAAAATGTTCATCATCTTTGCCTTGGCCTTAAACCTCTGCCAAAAATGGTGCACAATTTTCTAGGACATCCAAAGGTCTCTATTCATATTGTAATTCCATTTGGGCATTTAAATGCTATAAAATATATTTTGTGCCCAAATAATCATAAACTAAAATGTTCCATGATGTTCATATTATATAAAGTGGACATGACTAGTTTTGTGATTTATAAAAATGCTCTAGCATTTTTACTAATTCAACAAAGTTGAAAAAGAAACAAAACAGAAAGAAAATAGAAAAAGGAGAGAGACAGGGGGACAGCCCACTCACCTGGGCCACTTACCTGGCCTGGCACAGCGCGGCCCAGCCCGCTGGCGACCGCCAGTCTTCCTCCTGCTCTCCCCAGGAGGACGGGGCGCGTGGCCGCGGCATGCACGCACGCGTCCGGCCACCTCCTGCCTGGCTGTCTGCGTCCCCCGACACCTCGACGCTCCTATGCGTCGCCACGCAGCTCCTGGCTCCTCTCTCACTCTCACCCGTGTCCTCCCCCTCCTCTATCCCTCTCCGTCGAGCTCCACCGAGCGGGCTCGTCGCCGCAGTTCGCTGCCACCGCGCCCTAAGCCACCATCTCGCCTCCCCGACGCACCCATCGGCTTCGCCGCATCGCCCTGAAGCTCTCCCCCAATGCACCCGACACCGGAAGCCCCGTAGCGCCGTCCTCGCCGTCGTCTTCAACCTTCGGCACCGGAGATCGCCGCCGCCCGTACGATGCCGCCCGACCTTCCCCAAGCCCGCATCGACGCCCTCTGCGACTGCTGTGAGCTCACACGTTGAACCCCCCTCTCCCCGAGCTCGATTACACTTCGTAGCCGCTTTCCCGCAAGCCCCCGAGCTCACCGCCGACGTCCTCGCCGCCGCCGTCGTTCTAGTGGACCTTGGACACGCCCGAGTGCTTCACCGTGCTCCTGACCTCACCAGGATGCCGTTGAGCCCCTTCCCTTGCTCGCCCGTGCCCCGCAATGCATAACTCACTGATGCCCGAGCTTCGGTCGCCGCCAGGAGCTCTACTCCGGCGAGCTCCGGCCAGCCTAGCTCCAGCCACCACTACCACTAGATGCGCATGAGCTCTAGCTCGCCGTAGGACCAAACCCCATTGCAAACTGCAGCCTGTAGCGCCGTTCCGAGCAACTCCGGCAAGCCACCGCCGTGCGAATTGGTCGCCGCCGGCCAACTCCGGCGGGCTGACGTGGCCACTTAGTTAGGGACTAATGATGTTTAGTTTAACCTCCACAGCCACTGACAGTGGGCCCCACCGCGTGGTTAAACCTAGTCAAGTCCAGTTTTGACCGGGATTAGCCCCTATGACACTGACACGCGGGACCCACCAGTCAGGTTTGACCTGGACCAGGTCTGTTGACCTGCTGATGTCAGCATGATGTCATGCTGACGCAGTAAATGATTTCCTGGGATTATTTGATTTAAAACAATTCAGGAAATTCCAGAAAATGCTTTAAACAGTAGCTCAGATGGAAAAGATTTATATATGAAAATTGATCAGAAAAATCCAATCTTTCCAATGGCACTGGTTTCAAGCATGTTTGAGCAAGTTAACCTTGTTGTTCACATTAAAACAAGATAATGCACTGTAATAAATAATAATTTGGGCATAAATTTGAATCTTTGATTCAAATGAGCTCAAACCTTTCTGTTTATAGATGCATTAGCCCAGAACACATTCATGTTGCCATATCACGAGCATGCATCATATTGTTGCATTTGTTTGCTTATTGATTGTATCGCCGGTGTTCTCCGTGGTAGGTCCTGCTCCCGAGGATACTTCTGCGTATCCAACTGAAGAGTAGTACCCGACAACCAATCTGTCAGGCAAGAAACCATTGATCATTCCGATACAAACCCATCTTCTCGCTCCTGCTCTCTTTTACTGCATTAAGGCACCAGCGTTTGAACTGCTACTGCTGTGGTAGTTGAACCCTATTCCCTTGCATGACCTGTCATTGCCATAGTAAATAGTTGAAACCCACTAGAATGTGTAGGAGTTGATTGAGCCATGTGATGTGTGATCCACTATGCTATTTGTTTATGTTGCCTGCTATGCTTAGAGTTGTGTCAGGTCTGATTCATCTAGGTCATGGATCAGAGTGAAATGATCATACTCAAAAAAGAGAGGGAAGTGTGGAACACGTTAGGTAAAGGTATCGATGAAAGGCCATGTAGGAGTACATGGTGGGTTGTTTCATTGGAACCGTCCATAGGACCTATCTGTATGTGTGGTTCAAGTTTTAGCTACTACAATACATTGGGATTCTTAACTGACCCTCTTGACTTATTAACTGCCCTTGTCGTCTGTCCAGGAGTTGCAACTAGTTTCTGGTGTTTGTAGTTTACTGGTGGTCGTGCACAGCGCTGACCCTCGGGGTGGGCTGTGATGCGGCAGGTACGTGGCATGGTGTACCAGTCGCCCGTTTGGTGACTCGGGAACCCTGTACACATCGTTTGGGGCCGTGAGCGACACCCCGGTCGGTTCTCCCCATGGATGGAACCCAAATAGGCGATAAACCTGGACTAGGGACTTGTGTAGTTAGTCAGGTCGTGGCCGACACCCTCGCTGGGCATCCGCTTGAAGGTTGCCGAGAACATGTCGAGTAAGCGACGATAAGTGGTGGAAGCGTGTGTGAAGAAGTACACCCCTGAAGGGTTACCAATCTATTCGAATAGTCGTTGTTCGTGGAAAGGACTACTTGGTTGCTCTTACAGTTCATAGACAAGTTGATGGATACTACTAAAAGCCTCAAGACAAGTGTGACTGCCGTGGATGGCCCTTCCGTAGGATGACGGAAGAGGATCCACGGTAGTGTATTGTTGTGGTGAGTAGAGGACTCGTGTACGTAGTCTTATCTTGCAATCTACTGAGAGTCGTAGTATAGGTTAGCCAAGAGTCAAAGCTGGCTTGCTGCTATGAACTCCACTACCCTTGTTGATAATGATGCATGTTTGCTTAATAATTGTTGCAGAGGAGAACCCTGCCCCTTTTGATGGGTTTTACATAGACATTGACGTCGACGAGTAGCTTGCTACCCAGATGGAGATCCTGAGCTTGTGAAGGGCCTTGTAGATAGTCAGGCTACACCAAGCCTGTTTTATTTCCAAGTTGTCTGTACTCACACATATTAGCTTCCGCTTGTGCTTGTATGATTGTATGACTTGAGGGTTGGGTCATGTGACCCCTACCTGTATGGATATGTTATGTATGGCTCTTCGGAGCCTCTTAAATAAAGTACTTTGAGTCATAGAGTTCTGTTGTGATGCAATGTTGTATTTGCACATATTGAGCATATTGTGTGTATGATTGAAATGCTTGGTATGTGTGGGATCCGACACCTAGTTGTTTTCCTTTCGTAGCCTATCTTATAGGGAAATGCCTCCTAGTGCTTTCACTGAGCCTTGGTAGCTTGCTACTGGTCCGGAACATGTAGGCTGGCCGGCATGTGTCCTTCTTCGTTCCTGTGCCTGTCCCTTAGGGGAAATGTCACGCGTTGTTACCTTAAGTCCATGTAGCTTGCTACGACTTGGGTTCATACGTTGATGACCGACACGTTCGTTGCTGGGTCATGGATGCCTGTCACTGTAATTTAGTGCCACTTTTGGTTTTTAACTAGCCATGTCGACCCGGGTTCTCTGTCATATGGATGCTAGCTACACTGTCATATACGTGTGCCAAAATGCGCAAACGGTCCCGGGCCAGGTAAGGTGGCACCCGTGGGGATACCGTGCGTGAGGCCGCAAAGTGATATGACGTGTTACAAGCTAGATCGGTGTGACTTAGGATCGGGGTCCTGACACCAGCAGTCTCTTCATCCCATGCTCGTCGTGGACCCATGGACGCGCAGGCTGCGGTGCTCATGGCACGTGAGCTCCTGCGCTACCGCCCCGTCGACGACATCTATGAAGAATGGCTTGACCGCATCGCCGAGCTTGTCAGCGCCGTCCCTCTCCTTGCCCCGTCCGCATCCCCATGTGGACGACGAGGCCCATGAAGCTCCACTGCTACCCCCGCGTCATGGCATAGTTCATGGAGAAGGAAGGTGCCAAGAGATCCAGCGGCCCCGTGGGGGAGCGCCTGCACTCCCTCCACCACTGTGCCGAGACAGCACGAGGACAAGATCGAATTCCACCTCCCCAACAAGCGCCGGTGTCGACAGCAGGCTGCAAAGCCCTCGCCCCCGAGTTGTGCAACGTCAACTGGCCTAGGAAGATCAAGCCCGACCTGCCTCCACGCTACGACGACACCCCCGACCCTACGGAGTTCTTGCAGCTCTACAAGTTGAGCATCGAAGCGTCCAACGGCGACGAAACGATCATGGCGAACGTGTTCCCCATGGCCCTCAAAGACAGCGTGCGCTGGTTGCTCTTGAACCTGCCCACGGGATCGATCTCCACCTGGAGCGAGATGCGCGAACGGTTCATCGCCAACTTCCAGGGCACCCGAGACCATCCCCCGGCCGCGGGTGACATGTGGCAAATCAAGCAACAACCAGGAGAAACCCTACAGAAGTTCATCCAACGCTTCAATAGTGTCCGTGTCAAGATCCCCAAGGTCACGGACGAGGCCATCATTTCGGTGTTCTCACACGGCGTCCACGACATCAAGATGAAGGAGGAGCTCACCATTCACGAAGATTTGTGCACGTCCCTGGAGCTGTTCAACCTTGCGTCCAAGTGTGCTAGAGCTGTGGAAGTGCGCCTCTACCTTGTTGAGCTCCCCGCTGCAGAACCCGAAGACAAGAAGGCCAAGAGCAAGGACGTAAAACGCAAGGGAGCGGCAGTGCTTGCATCCGAACCAGAAATGAAGCATGGTCGCGACTACCCAGAGCCACGCCGGGCGTTTTGCACCTTCCATACATGCACAGCCACAACACTCAAGACTGTGAAGAGCTCAGGGCCCTCCTCGAATGACACGTCATCCAACACCCTGAGTGCGGCAACCGTGGCGACGGCCGCGGGGGAAGTCGGACCGGGGGATGCTGGGACGACAGCGGGCCCCGCCAGGAGTGGCGCGATCAGCCTCGGGAGGACCGTTGGCATAGACAGCCCCGCGAGGACGCCTGGAGGGACCAGCCTCGGGGGGACTTTCCTCAGGGAAGGGCCGGCCATCCACCTCTGCCACCACCAAGGAGAAACAACGACCAGGACGAGGGGGTGGGGGCTTGCAGGAGCCACATGTCATCGCCTGCAACTTGGGCGGAGCACATGCCCCAGCTTCTCGACGCCTCTTCAAGCAGTTTGCCCGTGAACTAAACGCGGCTCTCCCCAAGCTCGAGGCTACTCGCCCACTCAGGTGGTCCAGATGCCCCATCACCTTTAGTTTAGCTTTCCAGCTCAAGTGCGCGGCTGTGGCTGGTGCCCTCCCGATGCTTTGTTCACCCTTAATCAGCAACGTCCAAGTTACCAAGACCCTCATCGACGGTGGCGCAGGGCTCAATGTCCTGTCCATCGAAACATTTGACAACCTCCAAGTACCCTACGATCGACTGCTGCCTACCAAGCCCTTCTCCGGAGTGACTGACGACTCCACCACCCCCGTAGGGCAGGTCCACCTACCTGTCACCTTTGGCAACCACGACAACTACCACACTGAGCTGATAAACTTCAATGTCGCCCATATCCATCTCCCTTACAACACCATCCTCAGGTACCCAGCCCTGGCCAAGTTTATCACGGTGACTCACCACGGCTACAACGTCCTCAAGATGCCGGGAAGCAGCGACGTAATTACCTTCACCTGTGAGGAGAAGGATGCAGTGTGCTCACTCGAGCACGCTTACCAGGCGGTAGCAGTCGAGGAACTAGATAGCGACAGCGTCATCTACCCACCTGAGGTCACCCCAAGAAGAATAAGAAGCTGCTCGCCCTGGAGCCCCATGGGGATACATCACAGGGCGGCAGCACCTCGGGATCGGAACCAAGGGAGGGGCAGCCTCCATCTCTCGCATAGGAAGGCGCGCCCGGTGCCCCCCTCGGGCTGGGCAAGGGGGCTCTCCTCTGGAGGGCCTCTAACTTAGCCAATGTCATGAGGGAGGCGCTCGGGCACCATGTGGAGGAGTGCTTCGCTGCGCACTTCCCTCCGGAGGCCCCAAGGCATGAGGCACCAAGCGCTCAGGAGTTCATCAGACAAACCATCGATGACCTGTAGGTGCCTAGAGGGATGCGGGGCGAGCGTCGCCAAGCTCTTCTGAGTACAGCCGTCGACCCAGGCTTAGGAGATGGCCTACGCGTCTGCGTCAATGTCCCCGCACTCAACAAGATTGCATCCCAGGAGCTCCACTGGCCTTCCCAGGTGGGCCGGTGCCAAGGTCCCCCTCACAGCTACGTGCGCATGCCCTTCGGCCTGCCGAACCGAGCGACCCTGCACCAGTGCCACATGCAGGAAGTCCTGGCTACTAGCGAGGCCAGGCATAAGGAGATCTAGGCGGAGTTGGACTTGGCCCTCCGCGAGATCTGGGGATCCCCGGAGCCTCAAGAGGCGCTGGAGCCAGGCGGCGCATAAGGAGCGACATCTACGTCGAGTATCTTCTGCTACACCAACACTACTTCAGCAACTATGCCAGGTGACATTTTTTGTTTTTATTCAACTTGGAGAGCCCCTCGGGCATTATCATCCCCAGGTCGCACGGGCCTGTCCCTGCGACGTCTATCCTTTGCATCTCAACTCACACCGATTCCTAGGCCTAGCTCATCAAACTCGAAGAACAAGAGACACAAGGGTTTATACTTGTTCGGGCCACCGTTGTGGTGTAATACCCTAATCCAGTGTGGTGTGGTGGATTGCCTTGCAGGCTGAGGATGAACTAGTACATGGGAAGAACAGCCTCCTGAGGATAGGTGTTCGTGCGCTCGGATGAGCTTGAGTGGAATGAATCTGATTGCCCTAGGTTGGGTAGGCTCAAGATGAGATTCCGCCTCCCTATATGGTGGTGGCTAGTCCTATTTATAGAGGCCCGGGTCCTCTTCCTAAATATTGAGTGGGAAGGGATCCCACAACGGCCAAGTTTGAAGGGGGTCAGCTAGTACAAGCTATCCAGGCAATAGTTGGTCTTCACCTGCCAAAGGCTGTGGTGGTGACACCGCCGTGGGCTCCACGGTGACCTCCGCTCTGCCAGCCTGCTAGTCTTGGTCTCGTTGCACCGATATGGAAACCTTTCCCAGATTCCTCGAGACTCCTCGCCTACGCTTTCCCCTTTAGCACCAAAGAGGAAACTGGCACCATGTGCCCGCTGGCGCCCGCCTGGCCTTGGTCGTCATGGCTCACGTCACGGGAACCTCGTGAGGTGCCCCTTGCCTTGATATCTCCACTCCACGGGAGCTAGCCTAGTGAGGCCGCCCTAGGGGAGGTCTTGCGTCATCCGCCTCGCGAGTCTTGGCCTCTCACGAGGGTCTTGAGTGGTTGCTGATGAGGTTGGGCCGTACCAAGACGCTGGACGAGCCACACTCTGGGCCGCAGGCAGGCAAGTCTGGGTACCCCCATTCCAAGAACGCCGACATGCGCGACGGGATGTCGCCACAAGCCGGGTCCCTCCACCATAGTGTCGGCGTCCTGTGAACCAGGGTACCCAGACATGCTTGTTTGTGGGCCGCGACGAGCCCCTACTACGGCCAGGTACGGCCTAGCTGATCGACCAGCTGCTCAAGACCCTCGTGAAGGGTCTAGACCTCGCGAGGAGAACGACATCAAGACCCCCTCAGGGGAGGCCTCGGCTAGGTTGCTCCGGAGGGGCGGAGAATCCAAGGCCAAGCCTGCCTCAGGAGGAGGCAGTGACGCAAGCAGTGACGCACCGCGCCAATGGGTGCCAGCGCATGCCAGCGGCGCAGTTGCTGTTTTGGTGCAAAGAAGACAGCCCATGCGCAGGTTCCCAAGGAGCGGGACAAAGGTTTCCCCTTTGGTGCAACAAGACCTAAGACCGCAAGGACGACAGGGAGGATGTCACCGCCGAACCCACCAACGCGTCACTGCCTGATCCCTTTGCAGGCGAAGAGCGCTTTTGTCAGGATAGGAACGTCCTCGTGTTCCTGCTCAAAATGGCCGTTGTGGGATCCCTTCCTGCCTAAACATTTCGGGGGAAGAGGACCCTGGCCGCCTATATAAGTAGCTAGGGTCTCCACTATGGAGGCAGGCCAATTAGATCCAGAGACTCCGCCCTCGCACAAAGGAGCAAGAACCCTTGCCTTCTGACCCTCCTGAGCTCTCCTCCTGAGCTCAGGAACCACTGTACTCCTTCATACTCAAGCCCTCCCGAGGCTAATCCACCAAAGAAGTAGTAGGGTTTTACACCGCAAGGTGGCCTGAACCTGGGTAAATTCGTGTGTGTTTTACTTGTTGTTCACTTGAATCTCTTCACCGGACGAGGGCAAGACGCTAGGTAGGCGTGAGTGGGAGAGATCTTCGTTCACGCCCTTGTGTTTGAACTTCTTGGGTTTGCGGCGGCCGTAATCCCACATTTGGCGCGCCATGTAGGGGGCGTGTCGAAATCTCGCCTCTCCGATGACCTCGTCCCGCTCTCGTCGTCACCCTCGCTTTGCTGCCATGGTGGACACACGCCGAGTATGCGCCGCCCGCCGCACTACCAACATCGCTCAGACAGCGCCCGCGGGCAACGGTGCACCGCTCTGCCCCAACTGGCCGGTCGCCAATGCCGCCAACGACCCGGCCGTCCATGAGCAGCAGGACTCGTCGTTGCCGCTGTCCGTGTGGCATGATGGCCGCACAGCGATGCCGTCACCCTCGCTGTCCGTGCGGCGCGATGGCCGCACGGCGACGCCGTCTACCAGCAGCCCGCGCTACTGTTGGCGTGGGAGCTCCTGCACTACCACCCGGCGGATGACCTCTACGACGAGTGGCTCCACTGCACCACCGAGCTCGTCAATGCCGCCGGGGAGGTACCTGCGCCAACTCACTCCTCCCGTCCTCTGTCGCTTATGGCGGGGAACGAGGGCCACGGTGTCCGGCTCCACCTCCGCTCAACGACGCCGCCAGGGGGTCAGGCGTGAGGCTCCGCGGCGTGAGCCGCCCTGCAGTGCCCCTGTGCGCGATGAGGAGTGCTGCCACGTGATTCCGCATCCCCAGGCAGAAGCTCGCGGGCCCCCCATCCCGCAGCACCGGAACCACGCACCACAGGAGGTGGTGGCGCCTGCGCGCCAAGAACCAGCACCGCAGGCGCCTGCAATCATGAGCGTGGCTGGATGTCGCGCCTTAGCTCCCGAGCTGCGGTGCTTCATCTGGCCCGGCAAGTTCAAGCCGGATCTGCCTCCGTGCTATGATGGCACCACCGACCTGACAGAGTTCCTCCAGCTCTACGAGCTGAGCATCGAGGCGTCCAACGGCACCGAGCAGGTCATGGCGAATTTGTTCCCCATGGCCCTCAAGGATGGCGCCCGCTCCTGGCTCCTGAACCTCCCCATGGGATCCATCTCCTCCTGGGGGGAGCTTCATGAGCGTTTCATCTCCAACTTCTAGGGTACCCGCGACCGAGCCCCGGCGGCCGCGGATCTGCGCCGCGTGAAGTAGCAGCTTGGGGAGACCCTACATAAGTACATCTAGCGTTTCAACACCATGCGCCTCAGGATCCCCAGGGTCTCGGATGAGGCCATCATCTCGGCGTTCTCCGACGGTGTCCGCGACGTCAGGATGAGGGAGGAGCTGGCCATCCACGAGGATCTGTGCACAGCCCTCAAGATGTTCAAGCTCGTGGAAAAGTGCGCCAGGGCGGAGGAAGGACGCCTCTCCCTCCTCGAGCTGCCTGAAGCGGAGGCTGACGACAAAAAGGCCAAGGCCAAGGAAGCAAAGCGTAGGGGACCCACCGTGCTGGCTGCGGAGCCAGAAGTAAAGCGTGGCTACGGCTACAACAACCCCCCTAGAGACAACCGTCCGTACTGCGTCTTCCACGATGTTCACAGCCACAACACCAACGAATGTCAAGAGCTCACGGCA
Organism: Secale cereale; assembly: GCA_902687465.1. Lineage (NCBI taxonomy): Eukaryota > Viridiplantae > Streptophyta > Magnoliopsida > Poales > Poaceae > Secale > Secale cereale. The sequence goes on along the minus strand of LR738715.1, from coordinate 377,678,091 downwards.
ATGCACGTCGGGTGCGTCGGGCAACGCCCTGAGTGCGACAACAGTGGCTACGGCCGCTAAGGGGGGCGTGGTGGAGGACGCTGGGATGGCAGGAACTCGCGCCAAGGATGGCGTGATCAACCTCGTGAAGACCACTGACAGGAGCAGCCTCGTGACGCCCACTGGAGCGACCACCCTCGTGAGGGTCGCCCTTAGGGCAACGCAGGTCTGCCTCCGCTACCACCACCGCCAAGAAGGAACGATGACGACCGCCAGGGAGATGGAGCAGGGAGCTTTCAGGAGCCACATGTGGTTGCATGCATCTTGGGAGGAGCCCATGCTCCGGCTTCCCACTGCATCTTCGAGCAGTTTGCTCGCGAGGTGAAGCCGGCGCTTCCCAGGCCTGACGCCGCGTGCAACCTCAGGTTGACCAACCAGGTCATCGCCTTTGACCCCAAGGACCAGCTCAAGTGCACCGTAGCCGACGCTCTCCCGATACTCTGCACTCCGACCATCAGCAACGTCCTCGTGACCAAGACCATCATCGACGGCGGAGCAGGGCTCAACGTCCTCGCTGTCCAGACCTTCGAGATGCTCCAGGTCCCCTATGATCAGATCCACCCGACCAAGCCATTCTACGGAGTCACGGATGGCTCCACACTCCCGATGGGGCAGGTCCAGCTCCCCGTCACCTTCGGTGATCGCGACAACTATCACACCGAGCTCATCGACTTTGACGTCGCCAACATCCACCTCACGTACAACACCATCCTTGGGTATCCTGCCCTCGCCAAGTTCATGGCGGCGACCCATCATGGCTACAACATCCTCAAGATGCTCGAGAGTGGTGGCGTCATCACAATCGCCTCCGACGAGAAGGAAGAAGTGCGTTCCCTGAAGCGCGCCTACCAGACCGCGGCGGCCGAGAGCCCCGCGAAGGTGGAGCCGTCTTCGCCCTGCAGACCGCCCCCAAGAAGAAGAAGAACCTGCCCGCCGATGGACCTCAGGACACGGAGGCTCCTGACAGCCCCGTCTCAGGACCCGCGCTTGCCGACGAGGCGCCCTCCACCCTCTCATAGGGAGGCGCGCCTGACGCCCCTCTCAGGATGGGCTCGGGGGCCCTCCTCTGGAGCATCTCTGGTCTGACCAGCGTCCCGAGAGAGGTGTTCGGTTAGCACCTGCAGGTGTGTCTCGACGCACGTTTTTGTGAGCCCAGCGTGGGCCGTACAGCGCTGGGGGCTCAGGATTTCATCGACCAGGTTACACAAGGAACTTCAGTACGCAAGGCTCATACGCGGTGGGCGCAACCGGACGATACCAAGCTCACCTACCCGCAACCCAAGCAACCACTTCCGCGTCTGCATCAACGTCGCGGGCCTCAACTGAGCCACTTGTTTGGAGCCCTTCTGGCCGACGGCAGTCGGCCGGAGGAGGGCTCTCCCCTGCAGCTACATTTGCACACTCTTCGACTTCCGCAACTCAGCCACCACGTTCCAGCGCCTCGAGCGGCAGGCTTTGGGGGCTCGGGAGGCTCAGTGGTGGGCAGTCCAGACGGAGCTGGAAACCGACCCCCGTGACCACTAAGGGCCTCCGGAGCCCCTGGGCCTCAGTAGCCGACGATCCTGTGGGGCGACCCGCATGGCTCGTGTCTTCAGCTACCCCAACTCTTCTTCGACAAGTGTCAGGTGATGTCTCAGGTATTCAATCGAGGGCGCCCCCCGACCTG
>LR738715.1:377570257-377676329 GCA_902687465.1 Secale cereale | reverse complement strand
GCGGCTGTCTCTTTTGCGCATAAATCATGGCTAGTTGCTTCTTTCTATTTGCATTATCTATATGCACGACATTCTCACCGCCACTAAGGTCATGAGCCCATGCGAGCCCACTCGCAACCACCCCATGATTAAGGACTGGCACGGCGTCTGTGCTCGGGTACGTTCCCGCAGCGTTGCTAAATCCAAGGGCTGAACTCTGTCTCGCGAGCCATTCCCGTGACGTCACCTCCCGTGGCCCTTGGTGCCTTGTTCTCGCATGGGCTAATCGTGGATGGGTAAGTGGGGGCCCGTGGCTGGTGGCTCTCTCACGCGGGAACCGCGCGCCGGTTGTTTTTCTTTTGGACTGTTGCATGAGAAGACTGGGCACGGTGTCTGTGCTCGGGTCCGTCCCTATAGCGTCGATAAATCCAGCGACTGAGCTCTGTTTTGCGGGCTAGTCTCGCTAACGTCACCTCTTGGGGTCATTGGTGTTGCAGCCTTCTCATGCCATGCCCTCTAGAGATGCACTCGGCGCAGGTCGACACAACGCATCTCTTTTCACATTTTGTAGAAGAAGACTCAGGCGCAACCCGCCTCAGGGTAGGGTCTCGTGAGTGATGCATAAGCTCACGAGAACTTCCTCAGAGTTGTTCAGCTCGTCCTGAGGAGGGCCCATATACACCTTGGCTATCCTGCCGTGCAAGCCACGTGTCAGGACGGAGGTGTACACGCCCCGGAGTCTCTCTCGGTGGGAGCCTCCCTCCCACGGTCCAGTGGAAGTGCCATGCTCCACGCTGGCAGAACCTACCGAGGAGCGGTTTTGCTCATGGACCAGTGGAAGCACCAAGCTCCGCGCTGGCCGCTACGACCGAGGCGTGGTTAAGCCCACACTCCGCGCACGTGTGGCAGCTCTATGCTCCGCGCTAGTTATAAACAACTGTGGGCGGCCCCCAGCGGTCACGCCAACCTCAGGGAGCTTTTCAGCTCACGACGTTCACAGCTTCTCCTTGGATAGATGTCGCGAGGGGGGCTAGGCATGGGGGCTATGCTCAGCTCACACCTGGCAGACGCCACCCTACCAGGTGCCCAGACACCTGTCTTTCTTGCGCTACCATCCTAGGCGAAGGCTCGTGAGCAAGGTATGGTGCTTGTTCTCCCTCATGAGAGCTGTTCGTACGTCAAGGGGACCCCTGGGCATCGCGACCCAGGGGCCTCACTAGTCACATAGCCCCTCACTCCTTGAGCCCGGTGCTCAAGGGCGGTCGAGGTATGCACGGGGCTGGGTCCTGCTGACACAGAACGCAAACGGGATCGCTTGAACGTCAAGGGGGACCCCTTGGCATCGTGACCCAGGGGCCTCACTAGCCACGTAGCCTCTCATTCCATGAGTCTAGTTATTATGATAACCCGGTCACCCGGAGGGCTCAACGGCGATCGAGGTATGCACGGGGTTGGGCCATGCCGATGCAGAGCACCTAAGTAAACATGAAAGGAAGCAAGCACGGAAATCATCAAGTTCAAGTCTAGTTATTACAATAATACCAAGTTCTCAAAATTCAAGCGAGTCCTTATGCCTCCCCAAGGCAATTGCATTTCTCTCATCTGGAAAGGAACAGGTCATGCATCACCAAGTGCGTCATCACCAGCCTCCGCCTCCTCGGCTGCGGCAGCAGCAACCTGGAGGAATGCCTCCGCCAGTTCCTTGACCTTCGCCTCCAGGTCCTCAGCAGCCGCGCCTTCTATGCTCACGGTCACAGGCTCGGACAACGAGGCCAGGTCAAGAGTGGGATCACGGAGACATAGGTGGCCGCACACCTACGTCAGGGCCAAGGTAAGGAGCCTGCGACTTTCGACATCTGCTAATTGGCCGGTCGAAGCCGTAACCTCACGCATGGACTTCACAAGTGCGGCGAGTAGCCCGGTGGGGCCATCCTCTGGGGTGGCCAGTGGCTTCTCAAACCCTTCCCCATAACCAATCTCCAGCGCCGTACGAGCGTCGAGCTCGAAGGCGGCGAGGGCCTCGCAACTGACCGCTGCCGAGGCCGCAAGGGCGTCTTCCTTGTCATGCACAGCTTGGGTCGCCTTGGCCTGCTCGGTCTCGGCCTTCAGCTTCTCCAGGTTCGCGCGATCAGCGAGCTGCTCCTACTACAGCCGGGACGTCTCAGCCTTCTGTGCCTTGATCTCCTTCTCCAACCTTTCGAGCTCCAGGGCGCGCCTGGTGCCTTCCTCGCGAAGGGCCTCTAGCTCGCTCTCCACCTTCTGGAAGCACTTCTCGGAGGACGCCGCATCGGCTCACGTGGCGTTGCGTGCCCGCGTGGCTGCCGCGGCTTCCTCTTGACCCTTTGCAGCGATCGCTGAGGCCTGGCTCCAAGAGGCCCGCGCAGACTCATATACCAGGAGCCACCCAGAGATCAGGCCGAAGCGTCCTTCCATCGCGCGGCCATCACCACCCTGAAGTTCGGCACGGGGCCAACCCAGAGCAGCGGAAGCGGCTTCCAAGGTCTCAGGGCCAGGCTGCATCAGCTGGTGGATGGGTGCCATCGAGGTCGCGTGCTCGACCAGGGGCTTGGGGGCTCCCGATCCCCTTGACGGAGCAGCCGGAGCAGGAGCCACCACGGCCTCGCAAACAGCAACGACGCCCTCAGGCGACGCTGCCACCGCACGCTCGGTGGCCTGACTGGCCGAGGCGCGCAAAGCTATGGCACCCTTCTCCTTGGCGACAGCAACGGCAGGTGGGGCGGGGTACCGCGCCCTGACCTCCCCCTTCACCTTCTTACTCACACCACCCAGGCTGCTGCGCCAAGAGAAGTACGTCAGGAACACAACGACTAAGGAATAACAGGATATTGCACACTTACTCATCGGAGGCGAGGCGCGCCCTCCTCTTCATCAGAAGGTCGGCCGCGGCCGCTGGTGCTACGGTTGTGCCGATAGTCCGGATGCTGGCAAGGCGCGAGGCCACGGACTTGGGTGCAGCTGCGGTTACCGGTTTCGCTGGCACGTCACTCATCGGCAGGGTCGCCGCATTGCTCCCCCCGGACGCAGCACGCCCGGATCGACGCGGAGTGGTTGCCTGGGGCCGTCCGGCAGCACCCGCGCCTGGTGCCACTTCCTCAGGGGACGCCTCGGAGGTGTCCCCCTCGTCAACCTGGTCCTCGTCGCCCAGGGTCTCCTCCGAGTCCTCCTCCCCGTCGCTCCCCTCCTCGACACCAGAGGGGAAGTCGGCCATGGGCGGAGCAGCCGCAGGCACCCTGAAACCTGACACGGCCTTCAGCAGCTCGGCCTTGTCAGGACGGCTGCACAACAGCAGGTGGGCCCCTGAAAGGTCCTCAGGAACTAGTCCTAGGAGAGTGATCGAGACGAGGTCCAGGTCGGCCTCGGCCAGCGTCCCCGAGCGCAGCCGAAGCCTGTCGTCATCCCCCATCAGGTCCCACATGGGGCGCATGTGTTCCTGGAGCTGCGCCAGCCGCTGCCTCAGGAACTCCTTCATGATTTGGGCCCATTCAAGCCTCGAGCCCAGGTCGGCTTCGATCCTTGCCAAGACAGGCTCGGCAAGGGGGTCGTTGAGCTTCGCGTAGCTCCAGCCGGCACGTTTCTTCGGACGGGCGATAGGCAGCGCCAGCAGCGGGTGAATGCGCTGGGTATCCAGATGGACCCACCTCTTCTGGTGGGTGTCTATCTTCTTCTCGGCTGTCATCAGCCTGCAGCCTTGGCGCTTGAAGACGAAGGAGATACAGCCGAAGCACGGACCCTCGTCGTACCGCCGCATGGAGAAGAAGTGGCGGAAGAGGGCAACAGTCGGTTCCACCCCCACGCACGCCTCGTAGTAAAAGGCGAAGAGCGATAGGACGAAGATGGAGCGAGGCTGGATGTGGAGGGCGTGCACCTGGTAGTGGTTCAGGATGGCGTAGAAGAACTCCGAGAAGGGTGGCACGAGCCCGACGGAGATGTTGTGGAGGAAGAAGGGTTAGCAAGACTTCGTCAAGATCCGCGCCGCGGTGGACCCAACCCAAATCTTCGTTGGGCCATGCTCGTTGTGGACGCTCGACAGGAAAGACTGGACCTCCGAGTAGTCCCCTTCCTTGGTGATGGCGGACTGCTCGAGCGCCACCTCGAGGGAGGAAGCAGATCCGGAAGCCTGCGCGGCACCCTTGCTTTTCTTCGCCATTGCTTGAGGTGCTAGAGGATGCATGCGATTTGGGAAGGCCAGAGGCGAAGGAGAAGGGGATCTGAGCAGGAAGGAAAGGAGGCGATAACTCCTCTGCAGCGAAGACAACCCCTTTTGTCAAGTTACACGATTGCCGAGACTATGTGGGAAGCCGAGTCGCCCACGTCCCATCCAACCGTCACGCGCCAACTTGGCCCGCAACCTTTTGGGGCCCGTGGCGCTTCGTCCTCAACTAAGGCTTCTTGGGCCCGGGGGCTACTGTCGGTGTCCTGGGAACTAGGGTACCCAGACTTGCCTGTCTGCGGGCCGCGACGCGCTCCTACTACGGCCTGGTACGGCACAGCTGATCGACCAACTGCTCAATACCCTCGCGAGGGGGCTAGACCTCGCGAGGAGAATGACATCAAGACCCTCTCAGGAGCAGCCTCGGCTAGGTTGCTCCGGAGGGGCGGAGAATCCAAGGCCAAGTCTGCCTCAGGAGGAGGCAGTGCCGCGAGTAGTGACGCACTGCGCCAGCGCGTGCCAGCGGTGCAGTTGCTGTTTTGGTGCAATGAAGACAGCGCATGCGTAGGTTCTCGAGGAGTGGGACAAAGGTTTCCCCTTTGGTTCAACAAGACCAAAGACCACAAGGAAGATAGGGAGGATGTCACCGCCCATCCCACCACCGCGTCACCGCCTAATCCCTTTGCAGGCGAAGACCGCTTTTGTCAGGATAGATACATCCTTGTATTCGCACTCAAAATGGCCGTTGTGGGATCCCTTCCCGCCTAAACATTTCTGGGGAAGAGGACCCTGGCCGCCTATATAAGTAGCTAGGGTCTCCACTATGGAGGTAGGCCGATCAGATCCAGAGACTCTGCCCTTGCACAAAGGAGCAAGAACCCTTGCCTCCTGACCCTCCTGAGCTCTCCTCCTCAGCTCAGGAACCACTGTACTCGTTCATACTCAAGCCCTCCCGAGGCTAATCCACCAATGTAGGAAGTAGGGTTTTACACCGCAAGGTGGCCTGAACATGGGTAAATTCGTGTGTGTTTTACTTGTTGTTCGCTTGAATCTCTTCATCGGACGAGGGCAAGACGCTAGGTAGGCGTGAGTGGGAGAGATCTTCATTCACGCCCTTGTGTTTGAACTTCTTGGGTTTGCGGAGCCCGTAATCCGACATACAGGGCCTTGGCACGCAGACGGATCCACTGTGTTCGAGGCAGACGACTGGGCTTCCCAGGCATGGTTAATACATGCCTTTATGACGCGATAAACGTGGGTCGTGGGGGGTAGTGGGCATAGTAAATCTCGCACCCCACATGTCTCGCCCCCTCGGCTCCGCCTCCAGGGGGCTATAAGTAGGGGGAAGAGAGGGGCGGCAAAACGCACGCGCGCTCTCCTCCCTCTTCATCTCGCTTTGTGCCTGCTTCTTGCTCTTGCCGCCGCCGCGCCCCCTTCTCTCGGCGGAGCACTGCCGCAGCCCGTTGTCACCGGAGCTCCGCGCCTCCCCGCATCTACCTCACACCGCCGCCAAGCATGAAGCCCGTCGCATAGAGCAGCCGGTCAGGCGACTGGGACGGCTCCAACATCCTCGACGAGCACCTTGACTTCCTCCACCAGACGCGGCAGCAACCTAGTGCGGCGAACGTCAAGGTGTGCATCCCGCCCAATGCAGATATCTCGCCGGTACCGGGAAACGGCGAAAGGGTCGTCTTCCGCTTGCACTTCCTCTGTGGCTTCGGTCTTCCCGCGAGTGGATTTCTCCGCTCGTTCTTGGACTTCTACGAAGTGCAGCCCCACAACCTCACTCTGAATATGATGGTGCTGCTCTCCACCTTTGTCACCCTCTGCGAGGGGTACTTTGGCATTCTCCCAACAATCGAGCTGTGGGGAGAACTCTTCCACCTCAAGCTCGTCACCGCCGCCAAAAATGAGGTGGCCCAGTGCGGAGCCTGCGTTGCGGTGCGGTGCACCGAATCCGGGGTCCGCTTCCCGGCCATCACCCTACTGCAGCTGACCAAAATGTGGCAGAAATCATATTTCTATGTCGAGAATGCCCATCCAATGTGGGACTACGTCAACCTGCCGGCTTACGAAGCCGGCCCGCCTGCTGAGCCCAGTGCTAGCTGGAAATATCGGCTGAGGACCCTATCGGTCGCCTCCTCCATCACCCTCACCCGCCTTCAGGAGATGACGGTGTCGAAGGGCCTTGAGGCCTCTGATCTGCTGGCCGCCTTCGTGGACCGCCGAGTGCTACCTCTCCAGTCCTGGCCTCACCTTATGAGCGCTATGAGCGGGCGCCGAGACCCGAGCCGGCTGAGCACCAAGGTGATGCTGGTCACGGAGGTGGTCTGGATGGTGAACTTCTTCTCTGACTGCAAGCTGTCGAAGACGGAGTGGAGGTTCGGCAAGCGGCCGTATAGCCGCGCAACCCGCCACCTGCGGTAAGTTTTTCCGATTTTCTTTCTCTTCTTTGCCTATCTGGATTCCTTCTTGTGGCCTGACCAGTCGGCCAGGGAGCAGCATTTCCCCGGCCATCCAGAATCCGGCTCTAGGGTCCCAGGTCATCCGATCATGGCAGACTGGACGCAAAGTGACGCGAGCGACCCCGATCTGGGCGGCCACCATGGAGGAGGATGACGCCACGGGCGGTGTCGGCGAGCGAATAGGCCGCTCGTCAGGAGGCGGCCTCATGGAGTGACCGTTGATGACAAGGAGGACGATGTGCCATGTCGCGCCCATGGTGCTGACAGGGCGTGCGCCAGCTCCTCAGCGGCGCCGACTGCAACAGGCGGCGCGCTGAAACATCGGGCAGACACCGGGTTGTTCGGGAGCCCGCCCAAGAAACCCAAAGCCTTGGCTGCGGTGACCAAGTGGCAGGAGGCTGCTTCAAAGACGACTGTCTTCCAAACGGGCCCCAAACAACGGCCGATGGTGTCCGCGTAAGTGTTGATCCTCCTTGCGCTCGTTTTTCTTCCTTTTTGCAAGCCTCTTAGCAGTTTTTCTTGCTTTTCTTAGACAGGGCCCCGCTCTCTCTATCATGCCCCCTGCCGCTTCGGTGGCCGGGGTGATAGAAAGCTCCGCCAACCCCCGCCTCGTGGATCCAGTCACAGCTCTCCGGGAAGCGACAAAGAGGAACGCACGTGAGGTGCAATAGGAGCGGGAAGCCGCGGTCCAGGTGGAGGCAGCTGCGATCCAGGAGGCACAGGTAGAGGCTGAGGCAGCGGCCAAGGCATAGGCCGATGTAGTGGCCAAGGAACAAGCGGACGCAGCCGCCGGTGCGAGGGTAGAGGAGGTGTCCCGCCGCCATGCTCTGGAACCCGCCGACCCGCAACACCTAGAGCCACAGCTCCCAGAGGGCCAAGCACCGACTGGTGGAATCGGTGTCGAGCAGTCGGCCTTGGAGAGGGGAGGAAGCGGCCCCTCCATTTTGGAGGCGGAAGTAGCTCCCCAAGCGCCGACTACTAGTGCGCAGGGCAGTCGGCCTGAGGCATTGACTGTACCGCCATTTGGGAGCGGGCCGGTGGTGGGTCCGATTCCTGCTGCCTAGGTTCCCGCGCACCAGCACCTGGCGAAGGCGACGTCGGCGCCAAGGCAGATGGATGTCGGGGCCGCCAGCTCGTCGTCTCCAGACAACGAAGATACCAGTGCCACGCCACCGGACTGGTCGTCTGGTGGCGGCACCGGGGTCTTGAATGTGGTCGTGCGAGACGTGTTGGCCCACTTCAATACTCAAGGCGCCACTCTCCAGCAATCCTTACAGGATTTCATGGCGATTCGGACGGTCGTCCGGGTATGTTTGCTTGCTTCTTGTTTTTTAATTCTTGCAATCTTCTGTGGGGGCGCGCAGCGCACCCACTGGGTGTAGTCCCCGAGTTTCGGGACGGCTGCTGACCAGGCGGCTCAGAACTCCAAGGTAAGTTCCATGTGCTAACATGCTCTTTCTTCTGTTGTCTTCTTTGTAGGACTACCACAACCTCCGTGTGGCCGCCAACAACTCCCAGCACCAAGAGCTGGCCAGGCGGACCGCTGACATGGCCGAGAGCCGGAGTAAGTGTTTTATCCTTTCTATTTGCTAGGTAATCCCCAAGTTTTGGGCCGACTTCAGAGCAATCAAGCCGGACCTCTCGGCGACCACTAGTCTTGTTTGTTGATGCTGATGTCATTTTCTTTCTTTGTCTTTGGTAGCGGCTGCGGCTGGGCTGCGAACGCAGCTAGGCCAGGTCCTGTCCGAGATCTACACCAAGGAGCAGGAGCGCAGCCAGGCCATCCAGGAGTGTGACTGCCTGGCCAAGCAGTTGGCGGAGCAGGCGCAGAAGAACGAGGTGGAGCTCCAAAAGCTGAAGGATTGCGAGGGACTCCTTCAGGCCAAGTTCGAGACTCAACGCTCGCACTTGGCCAAGAAGGACAAAATCTTGAACGACGGCTACAGAGCGTCGAGGATATGATCGATCGTGAGTTGCTACTTCTATTGAACAGCCGCCGACTGCTGAAAGGGCCGGCTTCCAGCTTCTTATTTTTTGATATTTTCCTTGTGCAGAATTCTTTCCTGGTCACTCTATCCCCGTTAGCCAGGCTATCGAGGCAAGGCATGATGAACGGCGAAGAGCATGCGTGGACATCGCACCCAACGTGCCCTGGACTCTCAACAAGCAACTTCTCGCTGTGAGGACACGCCTGCAGCCGGTTCACAGGATGCTCCGCCGCCTGCAGCGCGCAGGGTCTCAAGTGCTGGCCTCCCTCTGGCCAAATGCTCAGGCTCCGCGTACCCCCTGCCGGACTGCGGAGTGGCTGGAGGCAGCAGTCGGCCGCTTCGAGGCTTGGAAGGGCGCCGCAGTATGGGCCAGCACGCGGATGTCCTACGAGTTTGCTAAGGGTTGGTACCCCGAGCTGGACTTAGCCCATCTGGCCACCATCCGGCTGGAGGTCGGGCCTAAGCTGGCAGCGAAGTGCAGCGACCTCGTCAAGCATGTCGCGGCAATCACGAACTATGCCGACACCGTCGTCTTCAACTCGGAATAGGATGAAAACGATACTGAGGTGCTGCCCGACTGGTTTGGGCTGGACCCGCAGGTGGAAGAGGACCTGGAGGAGGAGATTTCCTCTAGTGATGAGGGCGAGGACAAGGATGACAAGGATGGCGAAGATGCTACGCCGGATGATGGAGCGGACAGCCGGCCTCAACCTGATCAAGCCTCGATCAGCAAGCCGTGGCGCACCGCGCCGACTGCTCATGACGCCAACCAAGCCGATACCCACTAGGCGACCACTCCTCCACCCGGCGCCGCTGCTTCTGCCAACCTGCCGGACCCACCTGCTGCTCCTCTGGCTTAGGCGGCCATGTTATCTTTCCTGTTTTTCTGCCTTGTAGTCTTTTGAACAAACAAGTTAAATTTTTGCAATTCCATCCACTGGGGGTGTAAATTCAAACTCTGTTGAATGGTGGTCATGACCCTTAATTGTGTAAATAATATTTTTAATTCTCGCACGTGCTTGTGCTCTTCGCCAGGTTCTGACCTGGTTTCGCTTTTTGTTCTTTTGGGATTTTTCCTTTGCCGCCTTCCTTTGGCTGCCGCCTTGCCAGCCGGACAGCCACTCTATGGTCTGCGTCTGGGTCAGGAACTCGGCCATTTTTAGAATAGACAAGTACTTCGTCCATGTAGAATGCAGCTTGCCGAAGTGAGAATCCGGCCGTCCGGCTGCTCCGCAGTCGGACGGTTGAGGTCGAAAGCCGGCTTGTATATGTTGGTGTCTTTCCCTACTCATTTTTCGTGTGGACACCGTTTCCTGCCTTTTGCTCTCTCCAGTCGGTCAATCGCTCTACGAGCTGTGACTTAAGGTGACAGATGGCTTAGATGTCGGCACACTACTTGTCCGACTGCAGGATTTACCAACATAAGCCAAGGCGGTGAGCCCCCGGGCCGGCTGGCTGGACCCGATGCCGGCAAGGGAATGAAATAATCACATTCACAAGCATAATCTTCTCATATAGATAAAGTGGATAGTCCCCGAGTGATCCTCGATGGAGCCGTTGTTTTGGCATAATACAAAAGGTAGCACGGTACATACTGTGTTTAACTGTAAAACCAACGAAGAAGGTTTGCATTCCACGGGCGTTTTGACTGCTTGCCGGAATCATCCCTCTTGCGTTCCCAGGGCTTTTGTGCATCGATGAGGTAGTAGGAGTCATTGCCCAAAGCCTTGCTGATGATCAATGGTCCCTCCCAAGGGACCGAGAGCTTGTACTGTCCGGCTGTTCGCTGGATTAGCCAGAGCACAAGGCCCCCCTCGCAGAAAGAGCATGACATGACCTCCTGAGTGTGGTAGCGGCACAGGCCTTGCTGGTAGATGGTGGAACGACTGAGTGCCAGTAGCCGGGCCTCCTCTAGCAGGTCCACGCCGTCTTCTCGTGCTTCCTTCGCCTCCGCCTCCGTGTACATGGCAACGCGAGGTGAGTCGAACACGATGTCGGTTGGCATGACGTCCTCGGCCCCATACATGAGGAAGAAGCGAGTGAAGGAGGTTGCCTGGTTTTTTGTGGTCCTGAGGCTCCAGAGGACGGCCGGCAACTCTTCAATCTAGCAGCCGGCTAAGCGTTCCAGCGGCTCGACCAGTCGGGGCTTGATGCCGAAAAGGATAAGACCATTTGCTCGCTTGACCTGGCCGTTTGATTGCAGATGGGTAACGGACGCTAGGTCTAGTCGGATGCCCTGCATCATGCAGAAACGGGCCAGAGCGCCTTTGGCAAAGTTTGTGCCATTGACGCTGATGCTGTTGTGCCGTACACCGTACCGGACTGTTATGTCGGCGACGAAGGTTACATCAGTTGGACCATTGAGCTTTCTGATTGGTCTGGCTTCAATCCATTTGGTGAATTTGTCCACGGCGACTAGCAGATATGTCATTCCGCCATGTGTTGTCTTGAACGGGCCCACCATGTCCAGCCCCCAAATGGCAAACGGCCAAGTGAGGGGGATGGTCCTGAGTGCAGAAGCCAAAAGATGTTGCTTCGAGCTGAAGTGTCTACACCCATTGCATTTCTTGACCAAATCCTTGGCATCGTCCAAAGCAGTCGTCCAGAAGAATCCATGGCAGAAAGCTTTGGCGACGAGGGATTTGGAGGCCGCGTGGTGGCCGTATTCGCCTTGGTGAATATCTCTCAAGATTGTCAATCCCTTCTCTGGTTCTACGCAGCGCTGGAACACACCTGTTACACTGCATCTGAAAAGCTCTCTGTTTACTATTGTGTATGCTGATGCCCAGCATTGTACCTTCCGGGCTAGGATCTCATCATCTGGTACCTCTCTTCTCAGCAGAAAGTTGAGGATGGGTTGTCCCCAAGATGGTGATGTGAGCGCTGTCACCTCGACGATCGATACCAGGGTCGTTGGGCCAGGATGCAGCGGGTTGGAAGAGTCCGCCACTGGCTGCATTGTTGGAGTCCCCGGGCTAGCTGCTGCAGTCCCCGGGCCGGGCTCTGAAGTCCCCGGGCCGGGTGCGACTTCTGTAGTCCCCGTGTCATCTGTAGAAGTCCTCGGTCCGTCTGCGGCAGCCCCCGTGCCGGGCTCTGAAGTCCTCGGGCCAGGTGCGACTGCTGCAGTCTCCGTGCCGCCTGTCGAAGTCCCCGTGCCGACTGCTACGAACCCTGAGCCGGATCTGGCTACTTTGGGTTAAGTCGGCACGAAGATAGACACTGATTCAGGCGAAGGCTTGACAGACAGCTTGCACAGGCACTAGAGGGAGATGTCGCCTGGTATCGCTTGCCGGGTGGAGCCAATCCATTCCAGGGCGTCAGCATGCTTGTTGTCGGCCCATGGCACGTGAAGGAACTTGCACCCGTCAAAGTTTCAACTGAGCTGCTGGATGAGGAAGCGATAGGTTGCCGTATTTGCACCCTAGGTGTTCCAGTTGCCACACGACTGCTGGACCACCAAGTCTGAGTCCTCATAGCACAACACCCGACGGATGCCTATCTCTCTAGCCATGCAGATCCCGTGGATGAGAGCTTTGTACTCGGTCACGTTGTTGGAGGCGGCAAAGTGAACCTACAGCGTGTATTTGAGCTTGTTGCCTTTGGGACAGGTGAGGACGACGCCGGCTTCCAAGCCCGTCCACATATTCGAGCAGTCGAAGTGCATCCGCCGATGGGTGGATTCCAGCGCTCACGGCAGGTAGTGGATCTCGGCCCAGTCGACGAGGAAGTCGGCCAGTGCTTGGGATTTGATGGCGGTGCGGGGCTGGTAGAAGATGGTGAAGTGGGCTAGCTCGATCGCCCACTTCACCACCAAGGCTGACACATCCCTGTTGCCTATGATTTCGGCAAGTGGGCGGTGCAGACGACCATGATGGGGTGCTCCTGGAAGTACTGCTTGAGCTTCTTGGCGGTGAAGTACACGCCATAGCACATCTTCTGGTAGTGAGTATAGTTATGTTTGGAGGCCGATAGCACCTCGCTCAGGTAGTAGATGGGCCTCTCGACTAGCTGTGCCTTACCGTCTTCTGGGCGCTCGACCATGATCGCGATGCTGACCACTCGGCTAGTTGCCGCGATGTAAAGTAACATGGGCTCTTTAGCAGTCGGAGCCACCAGGATAGGCGACGTGGTCAGCATCTTCTTGAGTTGGAGGAAAGCCTCATCCGCCTTGTCATTCCACTCAAAGCAAGTGGTTTTCTTCATTAGCTGGTATAGGAGAAGAGCTTTCTCGCCCAACTGGCTGATGAACCGGCTGAGGGATGCTAAACACCCGGTGAACTTCTGGACGTCTCGTAACCAGGTTGGCCTCTCCATCCGCTCGATGGCCTTGATCTTCACAGGGTTGCATTTGATGTCGCGTTCAGAAACCAGAAAGCCAAGGAGTTGGCTAGCTAGTACCCCGAAGACACATTTATCAGGGTTTAGCTTGATCTGTAATCGGCGTAGATTGTCAAAGGTCTCCTTGAGATCTTCTAGGAGGGTTCCATGCTTCTCCGTCTTCACCACATTATCGTTTAGATAGATGTGGGCATTTCTGCCGAGCTGCTTGAGGAGGCATTTCTGCATGCAACGCTGAAACGTGGCGCCGACATTTCTCAAGCCGAACATCATGGTTAGGTAGCAGAAAGCTCCGAATGGTGTGATGAAGGTGGCCTTCAGCCGATCGGCCGGGTCCAGCTTGATCTGGTGGTAGCGGGAATAAGCATCAAGAAACGACAACAACTCGCATCCGGCTATGGAGTCGATCACTTGATCTATCCAGGCCAAGGCAAATGTATCCTTTGGACATGCTTTGTTGAGGCTAGTGTAGTCGATGCACATGTGCCACTTGTTGTTTTTCTTCAACACGAGGACTAGGTTGGCGAGCCATTCTGGGTAGACCACTCCATGATGAAGCCGGCTGCTAGCAGCCAGGCAATCTCTTCACCAACGATTCTTCTTTTTTGTTCTAACAAGCGGCAGAGTGGTTGCTTTACCGGCTTCACATCCGACCTGGCATGTAGCTTGTGCTCGGCAAAATCCGTCGGAACACCCGGCATGTCCTTGGGGGACCATGCGAAGATGTCCCTATTCTCACGGAGGAAATCGACAAGCTCGTTTTCCTATTTGCTATCAAGGTTTGACCCTATGACGGCAAATCTCTCTAGGTGTGCTGGGTCCAAGGCAATCTTCTTGGTCTCTTTGGCTTGCTGGAAGGAGCCTTGAGGCTCCGCGTCCTTGGGATCGGATGGCATGCCCGACTGCTCGCCGGCCATTGCCACCACCCGATCGAGTATGCTCTTCTCTTCAGCTACGACGAGGGACTCGGCCAGCCGACTGCTAGCCGTAGCGTAGGCTACCGATTTCTGGTAGTCGCCGACAATGGTGATGATGCCCTTGGGACCCAGGATCATCATCTTGAGGTAGGCATAGTGCGGTACCGTCATGAACTTGGCGAGTGTTGGTCGTCCCAATAGTGCATGGTAGGGGCTTTCCAGGTTAACCACCTCGAACCAGACCGACTCTTGGCGGAAATGCTTCTGATCGCCAAACAGAACATCTATCTTCATCTTGCCGATTGGAAATCAGGAAAGGACGGGTATAATGCCATGGAAGATAGTTCGGCTGGGTTGGAGTTGTTTCTCCTTGATGCATAGTTTCTCCATTGCGTCGGAGTAGAGGATATTGATGCTGCTGCCTCCATCTATCATGATGCGGGAAAAACAGTAGGCCCGCCTCTCGGTCGTGAAGGTTGAGTCAAGAACCAGGATGTAAGCACCCAGCGATGGCATCATGGCCGGGTGGTCAGCGTGGCTCTACCTGATGGGCTTCTCAGACCAATGCATGAACTCTGGGGTCTCCAAGGGGACATCGTTCACCTCTTAATGTTCCTGGCGCCGGATGTGCCTGTCGTCAGCCATGCTGGTGAAGACGACATAAGCTCCATGTGCTTCAGGGAACTCATCCTGGACCGCGCCGACTGGTCGGGCTGCCGGCAGCCGAGGTTGCAGAGCCGGCGGGCCGGCAAGCTGAGGAGGCAGGCCCTCACCCTTGGCAAGTCTGGTGAGCCAATGGAACTTCTGAGTGGTGTGGTAGGACAGCTTCACGCCGCTGTGGAACTTGCATGGAGGATTGAGGGTTTGCTCGAGGGAGAAGGCAGTATGCCAAGCTGGCTTACTACCCTTCTGATGCTTGGGGCCGCCTTGCTCTTCCGGCTGCTGGCCTTTGAATGTTGCCACTTGCCGACTGGTGGAAGCCAATGGCAGGGCTTTGCGCTTGTTGTCATTGAGGTGTCCTCGCCGACTAGATTCACCTGCCGGCCTCCGAGGAGCCGGAGGGATCATATTCCCACACGCGTGTACCTGCAGCTCCGCCTTCATGGAGGAGTCTGTCGTGGCGTATTTCTCTGTTGTGATCAGCAACTCGTCTTGCGTTCTGGGCTCGTCACAGAGGAGCTTGTGTTTGAGCAGGGTGCCTTCTCTGCACCTTGCGGTAAAGTACTCAATGGCTTGAACCTCATGCACCCCTTCACAAGAGTTGCAGTGCTTAGCACACCGCGTCAGATAGTCGCGGGTGGACTCAGTCGGGCCTTGGACGCACAGGGAGAGCTGACGGGGCTTGGGCTGCCACTTGTAGATGCTGGTGAAGTTGCGCGGCAAGACGTCAGTGAAGTCTTACCATCTGTTGATGCTGTAGGGCTTGAGGTTGTTCAGCCATGTCAGGCCCGTGCCCTGGATCATGAGTGGAACGTACTTCACGGCAACACGCTTCTCGCCATTTGCTATGCTGACGGTAGTGGAGTAATCTACTAGCCAGTCCTCTAGCTTCACGAAGCCATTGTACTTGGGAGTGTCTCGAGGGGGCGAGAACACTTTGGGGAAGGACTCGTCGCAAATGCGGGGGCCGAAGCAAGGCGGACCGATGACATCTTCTTCTTCTAGCGTGAAGGATCGGGCGAGCCGATCGATCTGATGACGAGCATCGTTTTCTCCGACTCCCTCACGGCGCCCAGCCAGCCTTCGAGAGTTAGGTGGTCAACATGAGGCGGGGAAGCGAGCCTCTCCCGGCTGGGAGGAGGAGGCGGGCGGTCACTCCGCCGTTCCACTGCTTGTGGGCGGCCGTCTTAGTCGCGCGCGATGGTGATGGGGGGTGCGCCGACTGCGCCTGGTAGACGACTTGTGGTCTCGCCGACCGAGGGTGACGCCTGTTGGTGTTCGGGAGGAAGCACCTTGCTCAAGGGGGGGAGGAGGGTTCTCGGCCCAAGCGGTAGCATCCAGCGCGAGGCGGAGAGTCTCCTGCTGCTCGATAGCCGTGTCGAGGAGCTGCTAGACGTGCACCGTCATGTAGCGGTGCTCGTCGCCCTCTAGGTGGTCTAGCTCGTCAGTCGCCACCTACGCGGCGCGTAGGTTCTCCATCGTGGTGGTGTAGACCCGGCGCTCGGCCCCAAACATGATGGCGATGGCAGCGCAACGCTGGCGGACCACGCCGGCCCGACATGGCTCGCCCTCTACCGGCGTGTCGCCTACAATGCGGTCGATCTCACGCTGGTAGGCTTCGGTGAGGCGCCTCATATTTTCCAGCTTGTTGGCACTTTCGAGGAGCGAGACGCGGAGCGTCTCCAACGTTCCACCGTCGGCCCCCGCAGCAAAAGGGGCAGATAGGTCCTGGACTACCGCCTGCAGCGGGTCTTGGCCAGCGGCGTTAGAGGTTCTGTCATGGCTGGTGACCATCACCCCCGCGACGGTGCTAGCACTAGCACTGCGGGTCGCAGGACGGAGCTGGTCATCGATGACCACCATGTGGTCGGGGAACGCATCAGTTGGTGCTGTGTCGAAGTCGATAAGCATGTCGATAGGTGGGTCCATGGAGGCAACAGACTCCAGGTCGTAGGCGGACTCGTTGATGAGGTGGAGCTTGTCGAGGAGATCGACGAGGCAGCTTTCTACACTAGCAGCTCCCGCATCCGGCGCTGGTTCGTCTGTGATGTGGAGCTTACCAAGAATGTCGACAAGGTGGATCTCGGAGCCAGCTGCTTCCGTGTAATGCCCAGGATGGGACTATACCTCCTACGTGTCGAGGCACGACTTAAAGGTATAAGCCCATCCTAGAATGATCTCAAGTTTGGTATCTTTGCACGACTCATGTAAAAGAGGGATTAAATTGCAAAAGGAGATAGTTGGCTTACACTCGCCACTTCACACAATACAATACATAAGCATAACATCATTCAAAACATCACAACCCGACTACGGGTGAAGATCCAAAGAAAGATACCAAAACAACATAAAGCCACAGGTCAGGATCGAATCCTAGTAGAAACCACTACTGAACATCGAAACGTCACAAGCAAACGGCCACAAGCTTCATCGGACTCCCGGGTGAAGAACTGAACCAGCTCCTGCTTCAAACTCGGCTGAACCTGCATCTGGTGTTGTTGTAACTGTGAGCCACGAGGACTCAGCAATCCCATAACCATGGGTAACAAGACTAGCAAAGCTTTATGGGTAGGAAGAGGATGGTGGTGAGGTTGCAGCAGCGGCTAAGCAAAAATATGGTGGCTAACTTACGAGTACCAGAATAAGATGAGAAGCTACGCAAACGGTCGCAAAAGAGGTGATCGCTAAAGATCCTGACTACATACGGTCAAACATAACCCCACCGTGTTCTCTTCTCAAAGTGAAAAGAGACAGTCACGGTTACTCACACAGTTGTGTGTTTTACTTAGAATCCTCTGTCAAGTTTTCTACAACCGGACATTAACAAATTCCAATCTGCCACATAACCAAGGGCACGGCTTTCGAAAGTTCATAACCCTGCAGGGGTGTTCCAACTTAGCCCATCACAAGCTCTCACGATTAGCTGAAGTGATAAATATAATATCACCACTCCTTATCTTAGGGAAAACCGATCAGGCTCGGCATCCCGGTAGCACAAGTCATTTCGACAATGGTAAAACAAGTCCAGCAAGACCTCCCGGCGTGCCGACACCCTGATAGTAGCCGCGCGCATCTCGTCTCAGGCCACGTCCGGATGAGCGCTACGTACAGTACCGAAGACCCCAGATAACTGGGTGGTACCGCAAGTGACTCTAGTTTGGGACCAACACCATCAGCACTGGCCCCCCCTGCTATGTAGAATTAAGAATCTCCAAGGAGCGTCCCCCTCATGCTAATTAATTAATTAATTAAGTTATTATTATGAGGCAAATAAAACCAATGTTGGGCCTTGCTGGAGGAGTTTTATTCAAAGTCGAATTGTCAAGGGGTCCCCATCCACCCATCGTGTAAGGAACGCAAAATCAAGGAACATAATGCCGGTTTATCGGCGCCTAAGGTGGCATGAGTGGAACAAAACACCGAGAAAAAGGCCAAGCCTTCCACCCATGCCCAGTGTATAGGTGTGTTATTAATAATTATAGATATTGTGATATACCAACAACAAGTTCCCACCTGGAACGGACTTCATCTTCACCTGCAACTAACAACGCTATAAGAGAGGCTGAGCAAGCGGGGCTGAGCAAGCGGGTAACATAGCCAAACAGTGGTTTTGCTAGGAAGGTGTCAAGGTTAGAGGTTTCATGGCAACAAGGAGAGGCTGACATAAAAGATGGGTAGCGCGACATGTAACGATAGCATCGAGACAACTAAGCATGGCAATGGTAGTAAAGGTATCCAAGGGTATGATCATCTTGCCTGGGATTCCACAAGGGAGAAGAACGGATCCATGAAGTAGACGGAGCAACACAGTCGAGAGAAACCTCACAACTCCGGAAAGAAACCGAAGCTAACAAGAGAAGCAACCGGAAAGAAAGAAACAGCACGGTAAACACGCAAGCATAAACATGGCATACGATGCGCAAACAAGTATGATGCATGTCCGGTTTAATATGCATGGCATGGCAAAGTGCACAAACAAAACTACAAGTTAAGTGGAGATCAATATGCAACGAGTTGCATATTGACGAAACACCACATTAATTATTTAGTTTACTCTCATTATTTACAAGACAAGATTAAATGTTTTTTTAGCATGGCAAGAGGTGAAGCATAATGAAACTACACTAATAAGGCAATTTAAATGAGGCCGGAGAATAACAACAACATATCCGGAAAATCCCCATGAGCATGTTTAATAATTATAAGCAAACAACAATTAAACATTTAAAGGTTGTTAACATGATGCGGATGACATGATCAAGTTTATGCAAGTTTTATTAAAAGCTTGACAATTAACAAGATATGAAGCATTTGTGACCGTGGTGGAAAGAAAGGGTGCCACGGCAACGATCCGAAAATGATGCAACGCAACATCTCGGTTCCGATTTCTCGTTGAGAGTCCGGTGCAAAAGATAGACGGCGTGAGCGAGTCAAACGAGATGAAAGGTGGGGCGATCCCGTTACCGGGTTCCCACGAGTCGGTGACGAGGCAACCGAGGAACATGACAAAAGGTGGAACGGGCACGATGCACACACGGGAAACATTTCATACAACCACAACAAGCAACACACGGGTCAACGGCTCGGCGGTTATACCTTCGGAACAAACGTTCACGGGGCGGTTCGAGAGCGTAGAGGAAGAAGGCGTTCACGTGTCCGACGAGGAAGAAGTCGTTCCGTAGAGGGAAGTACTTGTTCTCGCAACTCGTAGAGGAAGTAGTGGTTCACGTCATCGTGTCGTGGTACTTGGCGAATTCCACGTTTCCGGGCGACGGTAGTGGTACATGCCGTAGAGGGAAGTAGGTACACGGGCGACGGTAGACGTTCACATTCCGTAGTGGTACTTGGTGTCTCCGGGCGTCGGTAGTCGTACACGGGGCGTTTTGTAGATGTTCACGGAGCTCGTTCGTAGATGATCATATCCGGAGGGGTACTTGTTGTTTCATCGTGTAGTCGAACTTGCCGATACTTGTGGTCCTCTGCACTTGACGAAAACGAAAAAAAAACAGCAGTAGTACAATAAAACTAGAACAGGGCGGCAGGCTGCTGCTCTGGCCGAAGGAGGACGGGGCGCGGCTCGCGGGGTGCGGGCGCCGGGCTGGAGGCGCGCGGAAGGCCTGAGGCCGGGGCCTCGAGGACGGAGGGAGGCGGCTCCAGGCGTGCTCGCGGGAGGAGGGAGTTGCGGCGCTCTGGGCCAGGCGGGCGACCTGGAGGTGAGGACGGAGGGCGACCACGGCGTGCGGGTGACGCAGGCCTGGACGGAACCTGGCCGGACGCTCGGGGTGCCGTTGCTGGAGGACGGGGCCGCGGCAGGAGACCTCGGTCTGGAGGACGGGGCCGCGGCAGGAGACCTCGGTCTGGAGGACGGGGCCGCGGCAGGAGACCTCGGTCTGGAGGACGCACGGCGCTGGAGAGGCAGAGGTCTGGGAAGGGGAAGGGCACTCGGGGAGGAGGGCCCCTGGCCGGCGTCAGGGAGGAGAGGGAGTGCGAGGGGCGAAGGGGCTCGAGGGGAACGATGAGAGAGAGGATAGGGGATCGAGGCTGGGGCTCGGGCAGAGGCGAGCGAGCGACGAGAGGAGGGACTCGGGGAGCGGGGACGCGGGATCGAGAAGAGGGACGAGGTGGCGGCGCTCGAAGGAAAAAGAGGGAGTCGAGCGATCGAAGGATGCAGCGGTCGCTAGGCTAGGGTTCGGGGGGGAGCTGGGTCGCGGGCTGCTAGATGGCCAGGGAGGAAGGTTCGGCCGGCTGGGCCTAGGTGGGGAAAGGAGTAGGCCCAGATGCTGAGATGAGGCCCAAGAGGGCGCGGCTGCACTTCTTATTTATTTTCTTTAGCAGAAAAATAAAAGAGAAGAAAGAAAAGAGGAGGGGAGTTAGGAAAAAGTTAGCACCTGGAATTATACTTTTCTCGGGCTCATAAAAATGAGCACGACCGGAGAAAAATATAAAAGGCCAGATCGGAAAATAATTCAAACATATTTGAATTTAATTCAAATAGTTTGAACTAAGACTTGATTATTGAAGTGTCCAAAAATGCTCCAATTTTTGGAGGAACCTCGAAACAACGGAAAGAAATATTGGCAAGGTTTTTGTAGGAGAACTCGAATTAAAGAAGCATGGGGAAATATGCAAGTGTGTTATGGTGATTCCAAAGCAATGGAATAATTAATATATAGCTCCCTAAAAATATTGGGAGACTTTTATATGTTATAAAGAGAAGTCACCTTCCCTCAATTTAAATGGACCGAAGGTCCACACGATTTATTTAGGTTGAGATGCAAAATAAAATATGACATGATGGCATGATGACATGATGCAATGCAAAAAATAAATAACGCAGCACAAAAGAAACACACGGGCAACCCCGGAACATCTGGAATCTTCTGGAATCTTCTGGGACGTCGGTCTCGGGCGTCACAACTCTCCCACACTAACAGAGGATCTCGACCCGAGATCCTAGAGATATCACCGGGTAAAAACGGAAGAGGAAGAGGTAAAACAAAGTTGCTTCTTTGACAGACGATTGAAACCAAAGAACCTTGAGAGGTTAAACAAGTTGAAAGAAAGAAAGCAACGGAGGTGAACAAAGTTAAGTGCACTCCGTTAGAAAAGAGTAACTAGGAGCATTATGAGAACATTGAAGGTTGAAAGACATTAAACAAGAGCTCACGGACCAAAAGAATATGAAACTGCAAGGGTATAACCACGGAAGAAGAATGACAGAATTTGGACAGCACTTCGTCTGAAAATGGAAGGAATTGAACATAAACTTGAGGAGATGGAATGATACTTGATGAAATGAACAGCATATAGCTTCTGAAACAATTAAAAGAATGGCACAAGGTGGAAGAAAGATTTAGACAGCACTCCGGTTAAAAGATAGGAAAAACTTGATAAGAAGAGGGAACTTGAATGAAGAATACAACACTCCGGTTAAAAGACAAGCAAGGAAAGAATATGATCTTGAAAAGAAAACAAGATGATGGTTTGGAGAGAGCAATATCACAAAGCCTCCGGAATGACAGAATAGCATATAACTCAATGAAGAATGAATGGAGTAGAAAAAGACAACTTCTCCCAAAATGAATTTGAAAGAGCATCCTTACAAGGAAGGGTTGAACGTGGTTGATGGAAAATCAACAACGAAACGAATGAGCTTGATGTGGGCTTATGGAAAACATCTCAAAATTAAGAGGTGACAACCAGCCACTAACTTAAACAATTGATTGGATTGAGATCAACAAGGAGACGAAAAACTTATTTCATCGGAATGATGAATGAAGAACTTGGGTCATTTATAAGCACCATAATAGCAACAATCCTCAAGGAAAGCTTTTAGGTGAAATACAACCCAAGATAACTCCAACGAATAATTGAATGGTTGGAAAGATCTCCTGAACAAGAAAATGATGGTTTAAATATCCCATTCTTGATACTCGTGAATCATGAAACATGAAGGAATTGTCAAGAATGACATAACACCATCTGAAAAGATAAGGTAGAAAGAATGCAATTGGGATGCATGATGAAAATGCTTGAGCTCCAACAAGAATCTTGATGAAGACTTCAAGGATGAATTAAAACATGATGAACCACCATGAAAAACTCCGGTAATGAAAGCATGAGAAGTGAAAGATGAAAAGAATAAGATTTAAGGCCTGCGATGAATTAGATGGAGCTTTGGAATGATATAATAGAAATAACATGGAGCTCCGGAAAAACAAGATGAAGAATCTAGAACCAAGGATAAGATATGATGAACAAGCTCCAGACAAAAGAATTAAATCAACTTGAAGGAATAAGAATAAGAATTATGTCATGCATCTCCTTCACCAATTTAAATTGATGACAACCAAAGGATTTGGCATACTACTTATTCTCGTTGGAAAGAATTAAAGAGAGATCTAGCACAAGCTTGGGAAAAGTCTTCAACAAAGCACCGGTAGGATTATGGAAAGAACGAGTGAAATAACATGATAGCACAGAAAAGAATGTTTAACGAACCACCGTAAAAATATGGAGAGGAACGAAGAGACATCAATGAAGAATATTTGGAGGACGAAGTTGAAAACTGAGAACGAAGAAATATTCTGAAATGATGGCCTTCGGAGGAACAGAAAGAAAAGAATTCAAGAATTGCTCTGAAGGGGCATGAAAACAATTCCCACAATCCAAAACAATTATGAGGATGGCATGAAGGTAGAACCACGAATCTCATCAAGAGAACGGGCCAAGATTTAAGAGAACACTTCTCTGGTCTTCAAATGTTGAGAATGAAGACGGGAAATGCCATAAGAATTGTTGAGCACTCCGGCATGAAGAATTAAAAAGGTTGAAACAATGATGGAAAAGAATTTGAAAGCGATCTTGGAGAAGGCATGTGACTGATGGGGATCATTCTTACGTCACACTTTGAAAAGAATTCGCCAGAAAAGAAGAGTCAGGTAAGATCCTGGAAAAAGACCTGTGGGTTAGGGCCCACTCAAAGAAATCACCGTTGTAAAAGATTGCTTAAGAGATATTGCCCCGGTTGAATTAAATGGCTTGGATGAGATATCAATCTCAAAATAGTTTGAACGGATTAAGAATGGAATTATGAATCTTCAGCACTCCGGATATGAATAACAAGAGGAGAATGATTAATTGGTGCACCGGAATAAAAAGCATTGTGAAAAGAGGAAAAGGATAAGATCAACACCATAATCTTGAAATAAAACCACCGGAAGAATTAGAGAACAAAAGAATGATGAACTTGAAGCTGTTGAGCATCTTCACGAAAAATCACAGGATAAGAATATTGAAGGAAATAATGAAGAAATATCACAAGAATAAAATGGATACTTCATCTGAGAATTTCTTGCTCTGAGAAGAAGAAGGGTTGGAGGGTGGGGAAAACAAGGACAACTTGAGATGAGCAAAAAGGACACCGGTTGAAAAGAATTAACATGAAGATCTTGATGGTCAAGAAGAATTAGGACTCCCATAGAAATATGAGAACACCGATTAAGAAAGGTATGGAATCAACATTTGACATCGAAGCAACTCGAATACCAGAATCAAAACAAGAACAAAGGATTGAACGAATGAATTCCGCAGGTACATCAGCTAGACGAGAAGCCACTTGGAAGAAGAAAAAAAAGATAAATAAAAAGGAACAAGGATCAGATAGAACAAACACAAGATAGAAGTTTCGTTCGACATCTTCGTGCTGAAAGCTCATGGAACATGTTACAAAAGGGTTTTGCAATCCCCGGATCAGCATAGCCAAGGACCCTTTAAGATGCAACTCCCGATCAGAACAAGTCCATAAAACCACTTCACTCAATGTAGAACCCCAAACTTCATATCGTGCATCCGTTGGAAGAATGCCTAGAACTACTAGATGAACCCACCTATAGATTTCCGAAAGTTTCCAGTTATGCAATCAGGTGTTGGGGATACATGGGAAGCACCGCGCAATCAACTCTAAACCTACATCCAGGTGTATCCATCCTTCAACACATAACCAGTTGTTCTCGTAAACTGTTTACCTCGGACCTTCGAAAACGCATCCACTATAACAAGCTATGGCAATACTCTCGAACTACCTCCCCAGTACTGGGTGATGTCGGGGTTATCTTGCCACTGGCCGTATAGGAGAGATTTTCGATGTCGGCCGTCTTAAGTATTTAGTACTGCCGCGATATGCTTGTGACAACAATACCCCGAAGCTCAACTCCTCGGTAACAGGAGGCATCGAGAACAATATCCTTGTCACAAGAACATCGAAACAATCCCAGAATACTCGCGGGATCCTAAAAAAAATTTGGTGCAATTTTCAAAGTAGAAGAGGCAAGAGTAATCGTCAGGAGTCCTCACCAGAGAGAAAGGGGATGAGAAGCAAAGAAATCCTACTCTCTGATATATATAGGACTCAAAACATTTTTAGTGTGTGCCTAGACTCAACCGTCAACGATTCGATCAATCAGTGGGGGCTTCTAGGTCGGAGAAGGCTCTGAATACCAACTTGTAATGCCCAGGATGGGACTATACCTCCTACGTGTCGAGGCACAACTTAAAGGTATAAGCCCATCCTAGAATGATCTCAAGTTTGGTATCTTTGCACGACTCATGTAAAAGAGGGAATAAATTGCAAAAGGAGATAGTTGGCTTACACTCGCCACTTCACACAATACAATACATAAGCATAACATCATTCAAAACATCACAACCCGACTACGGGTGAAGATCCAAAGAAAGATACCAAAACAACATAAAGCCACAGGTCAGGATCGAATCCTAGTAGAAACCACTACTGAACATCGAAACGTCACAAGCAAACGGCCACAAGCTTCATCGGACTCCCGGGTGAAGAACTGAACCAGCTCCTGCTTCAAACTCGGCTGAACCTGCATCTGGTGTTGTTGTAACTGTGAGCCACGAGGACTCAGCAATCCCATAACCATGGGTAACAAGACTAGCAAAGCTTTATGGGTAGGAAGAGGATAGTGGTGAGGTTGCAGCAGCGGCTAAGCAAAAATATGGTGGCTAACTTACGAGTACCAAAATAAGATGAGAAGCTACGCAAACGGTCGCAAAAGAGGTGATCGCTAAAGATCCTGACTACATACGGTCAAACATAACCCCACCGTGTTCTCTTCTCAAAGTGAAAAGAGACAGTCACGGTTACTCACACAGTTGTGTGTTTTACTTAGAATCCTCTGTCAAGTTTTCTACAACCGGACATTAACAATTTCCAATCTGCCACATAACCAAGGGCACGGCTTTCGAAAGTTCATAACCCTGCAGGGGTGTTCCAACTTAGCCCATCACAAGCTCTCACGATTAGCTGAAGTGATAAATATAATATCACCACTCCTTATCTTAGGGAAAACCGATCAGGCTCGGCATCCCGGTAGCACAAGTCATTTCGACAATGGTAAAACAAGTCCAGCAAGACCTCCCGGCGTGCCGACACCCTGATAGTAGCCGCGCGCATCTCGTCTCAGGCCACATCCGGATGAGCGCTACGTACAGTACCGAAGACCCCAGATAACTGGGTGGTACCGCAAGTGACTCTAGTTTGGGACCAACACCATCAGCACTGCCCCCCCCTGCTATGTAGAATTAAGAATCTCCAAGGAGCGTCCCCCTCATGCAAATTAATTAATTAATTAAGTTATTATTATGAGGCAAATAAAACCAATGTTGGGCCTTGCTGGAGGAGTTTTATTCAAAGTCGAATTGTCAAGGGGTCCCCATCCACCCATCGTGTAAGGAACGCAAAATCAAGGAACATAATGCCGGTTTATCGGCGCCTAAGGTGGCATGAGTGGAACAAAACATCGAGAAAAAGGCCAAGCCTTCCACCCATGCCCAGTGTATAGGTGTGTTATTAATAATTATAGATATTGTGATATACCAACAACAAGTTCCCACCTGGAACGGACTTCATCTTCACCTGCAACTAACAACGCTATAAGAGAGGCTGAGCAAGCGGGGCTGAGCAAGCGGGTAACATAGCCAAACAGTGGTTTTGCTAGGAAGGTGTCAAGGTTAGAGGTTTCATGGCAACAAGGAGAGGCTGACATAAAAGATGGGTAGCGCGACATGTAACGATAGCATCGAGACAACTAAGCATGGCAATGGTAGTAAAGGTATCCAAGGGTATGATCATCTTGCCTGGGATTCCACAAGGGAGAAGAACGGATCCATGAAGTAGACGGAGCAACACAGTCGAGAGAAACCTCACAACTCCGGAAAGAAACCGAAGCTAACAAGAGAAGCAACCGGAAAGAAAGAAACAGCACGGTAAACACGCAAGCATAAACATGGCATACGATGCGCAAACAAGTATGATGCATGTCCGGTTTAATATGCATGGCATGGCAAAGTGCACAAACAAAACTACAAGTTAAGTGGAGATCAATATGCAACGAGTTGCATATTGACGAAACACCACATTAATTATTTAGTTTACTCTCATTATTTACAAGACAAGATTAAATGTTTTTTTAGCATGGCAAGAGGTGAAGCGTAATGAAACTACACTAATAAGGCAATTTAAATGAGACCGGAGAATAACAACAACATATCCGGAAAATCCCCATGAGCATGTTTAATAATTATAAGCAAACAACAATTAAACATTTAAAGGTTGTTAACATGATGCGGATGACATGATCAAGTTTATGCAAGTTTTATTAAAAGGTTGACAATTAACAAGATATGAAGCATTTGTCACCGTGGTGGAAAGAAAGGGTGCCACGGCAACGATCCGAAAATGATGCAACGCAACATCTCGGTTCCAATTTCTCGTTGAGAGTCCGGTGCAAAAGATAGACGGCGTGAGCGAGTCAAACGAGATGAAAGGTGGGGCGATCCCGTTACCGGGTTCCCACGAGTCGGTGACGAGGCAACCGAGGAACATGACAAAAGGTGGAACGGGCACGATGCACACACGGGAAACATTTCATACAACCACAACAAGCAACACACGGGTCAACGGCTCGGCGGTTATACCTTCGGAACAAACGTTCACGGGGCGGTTCGAGAGCGTAGAGGAAGAAGGCGTTCACGTGTCCGACGAGGAAGAAGTCGTTCCGTAGAGGGAAGTACTTGTTCTCGCAACTCGTAGAGGAAGTAGTGGTTCACGTCATCGTGTCGTGGTACTTGGCGAATTCCTCGTTTCCGGGCGACGGTAGTGGTACATGCCGTAGAGGGAAGTAGGTACACGGGCGACGGTAGACGTTCACATTCCGTAGTGGTACTTGGTGTCTCCGGGCGTCGGTAGTCGTACACGGGGCGTTTTGTAGATGTTCACGGAGCTCGTTCGTAGATGATCATATCCGGAGGGGTACTTGTTGTTTCATCGTGTAGTCGAACTTGCCGATACTTGTGGTCCTCTGCACTTGACGAAAACGAAAAAAAAACAGCAGCAGTACAATAAAACTAGAACAGGGCGGCAGGCTGCTGCTCTGGCCGAAGGAGGACGGGGCGCGGCTCGCGGGGTGCGGGCGCCGGGCTGGAGGCGCGCGGAAGGCCTGAGGCCGGGGCCTCGAGGACGGAGGGAGGCGGCTCCAGGCGTGCTCGCGGGAGGAGGGAGTTGCGGCGCTCTGGGCCAGGCGGGCGACCTGGAGGTGAGGACGGAGGGCGACCACGGCGTGCGGGTGACGCAGGCCTGGACGGAACCTGGCCGGGCGCTCGGGGTGCCGTTGCTGGAGGACGGGGCCGCGGCAGGAGACCTCGGTCTGGAGGACGGGGCCGCGGCAGGAGACCTCGGTCTGGAGGACGCACGGCGCTGGAGAGGCAGAGGTCTGGGAAGGGGAAGGGCGCTCGGGGAGGAGGGCCCCTGGCCGGCGTCAGGGAGGAGAGGGAGTGCGAGGGGCGAAGGGGCTCGAGGGGAACGATGAGAGAGAGGATAGGGGATCGAGGCTGGGGCTCGGGCAGAGGCGAGCGAGCGACGAGAGGAGGGACTCGGGGAGCGGGGATGCGGGATCGAGAAGAGGGACGAGGTGGCGGCGCTCGAAGGAAAAAGAGGGAGTCGAGCGATCGAAGGATGCAGCGTTCGCTAGGCTAGGGTTCGGGGGGGAGCTGGGTCGCGGGCTGCTAGATGGCCAGGGAGGAAGGTTCGGCCGGCTGGGCCTAGGTGGGGAAAGGAGGAGGCCCAGATGCTGAGATGAGGCCCAAGAGGGCGCGGCTGCACTTCTTATTTATTTTCTTTAGCAGAAAAATAAAAGAGAAGAAAGAAAAGAGGAGGGGAGTTAGGAAAAAGTTAGCACCTGGAATTATACTTTTCTCGGGCTCATAAAAATGAGCACGACCGGAGAAAAATATAAAAGGCCAGATCGGAAAATAATTCAAACATATTTGAATTTAATTCAAATAGTTTGAACTAAGACTTGATTATTGAAGTGTCCAAAAATGCTCCAATTTTTGGAGGAACCTCGAAACAACGGAAAGAAATATTGGCAAGGTTTTTGTAGGAGAACTCGAATTAAAGAAGCATGGGGAAATATGCAAGTGTGTTATGGTGATTCCGAAGCAATGGAATAATTAATATATAGCTCCCTAAAAATATTGGGAGACTTTTATATGTTATAAAGAGAAGTCACCTTCCCTCAATTTAAATGGACCGAAGGTCCACACGATTTATTTAGGTTGAGATGCAAAATAAAATATGACATGATGGCATGATGACATGATGCAATGCAAAAAATAAATAACGCAGCACAAAAGAAACACACGGGCAACCCCGGAACATCTGGAATCTTCTGGAATCTTCTGGGACGTCGGTCTCGGGCGTCACAACTCTCCCACACTAACAGAGGATCTCGACCCGAGATCCTAGAGATATCACCGGGTAAAAACGGAAGAGGAAGAGGTAAAACAAAGTTGCTTCTTTGACAGACGATTGAAACCAAAGAACCTTGAGAGGTTAAACAAGTTGAAAGAAAGAAAGCAACGGAGGTGAACAAAGTTAAGTGCACTCCGTTAGAAAAGAGTAACTAGGAGCATTATGAGAACATTGAAGGTTGAAAGACATTAAACAAGAGCTCACGGACCAAAAGAATATGAAACTGCAAGGGTATAACCACGGAAGAAGAATGACAGAATTTGGACAGCACTTCGTCTGAAAATGGAAGGAATTGAACATAAACTTGAGGAGATGGAATGATACTTGATGAAATGAACAGCATATAGCTTCTGAAACAATTAAAAGAATGGCACAAGGTGGAAGAAAGATTTAGACAGCACTCCGGTTAAAAGATAGGAAAAACTTGATAAGAAGAGGGAACTTGAATGAAGAATACAACACTCTGGTTAAAAGACAAGCAAGGAAAGAATATGATCTTGAAAAGAAAACAAGATGATGGTTTGGAGAGAGCAATATCACAAAGCCTCCTGAATGACAGAATAGCATATAACTCAATGAAGAATGAATGGAGTAGAAAAAGACAACTTCTCCCAAAATGAATTTGAAAGAGCATCCTTACAAGGAAGGGTTGAACGTGGTTGATGGAAAATCAACAACGAAACGAATGAGCTTGATGTGGGCTTATAGAAAACATCTCAAAATTAAGAGGTGACAACCAGCCACTAACTTAAACAATTGATTGGATTGAGATCAACAAGGAGACGAAAAACTTATTTCATCGGAATGATGAATGAAGAACTTGGGTCATTTATAAGCACCATAATAGCAACAATCCTCAAGGAAAGCTTTTAGGTGAAATACAACCCAAGATAACTCCAACGAATAATTGAATGGTTGGAAAGATCTCCTGAACAAGAAAATGATGGTTTAAATATCCCATTCTTGATACTCGTGAATCATGAAACATGAAGGAATTGTCAAGAATGACATAACACCATCTGAAAAGATAAGGTAGAAAGAATGCAATTGGGATGCATGATGAAAATGCTTGAGCTCCAACAAGAATCTTGATGAAGACTTCAAGGATGAATTAAAACATGATGAACCGCCATGAAAAACTCCGGTAATGAAAGCATGAGAAGTGAAAGATGAAAAGAATAAGATTTAAGGCCTGCGATGAATTAGATGGAGCTTTGGAATGATATAATAGAAATAACATGGAGCTCCGGAAAAACAAGATGAAGAATCTAGAACCAAGGATAAGATATGATGAACAAGCTCCAGACAAAAGAATTAAATCACCTTGAAGGAATAAGAATAAGAATTATGTCATGCATCTCCTTCACCAATTTAAATTGATGACAACCAAAGGATTTGGCATACTACTTATTCTCGTTGGAAAGAATTAAAGAGAGATCTAGCACAAGCTTGGGAAAAGTCTTCAACAAAGCACCGGTAGGATTATGGAAAGAACGAGTGAAATAACATGATAGCACAGAAAAGAATGTTTAACGAACCACCGTAAAAATATGGAGAGGAACGAAGAGACATCAATGAAGAATATTTGGAGGACGAAGTTGAAAACTGAGAACGAAGAAATATTCTGAAATGATGGCCTTCGGAGGAACAGAAAGAAAAGAATTCAAGAATTGCTCTGAAGGGGCATGAAAACAATTCCCACAATCCAAAACAATTATGAGGATGGCATGAAGGTAGAACCACGAATCTCATCAAGAGAACGGGCCAAGATTTAAGAGAACACTTCTCTGGTCTTCAAATGTTGAGAATGAAGACGGGAAATGCCATAAGAATTGTTGAGCACTCCGGCATGAAGAATTAAAAAGGTTGAAACAATGATGGAAAAGAATTTGAAAGCGATCTTGGAGAAGGCATGTGACTGATGGGGATCATTCTTACGTCACACTTTGAAAAGAATTCGCCAGAAAAGAAGAGTCAGGTAAGATCCTGGAAAAAGACCTGTGGGTTAGGGCCCACTCAAAGAAATCACCGTTGTAAAAGATTGCTTAAGAGATATTGCCCCGGTTGAATTAAATGGCTTGGATGAGATATCAATCTCAAAATAGTTTGAACGGATTAAGAATGGAATTATGAATCTTCAGCACTCCGGATATGAATAACAAGAGGAGAATGATTAATTGGTGCACCGGAATAAAAAGCATTGTGAAAAGAGGAAAAGGATAAGATCAACACCATAATCTTGAAATAAAACCACCGGAAGAATTAGAGAACAAAAGAATGATGAACTTGAAGCTGTTGAGCATCTTCACGAAAAATCACAGGATAAGAATATTGAAGGAAATAATGAAGAAATATCACAAGAATAAAATGGATACTTCATCTGAGAATTTCTTGCTCTGATTAGAAGAAGGGTGGGAGGGTGGGGAAAACAAGGACAACTTGAGATGAGCAAAAAGGACACCGGTTGAAAAGAATTAACATGAAGATCTTGATGGTCAAGAAGAATTAGGACTCCCATAGAAATATGAGAACACCGATTAAGAAAGGTATGGAATCAACATTTGACATCGAAGCAACTCGAATACCAGAATCAAAACAAGAACAAAGGATTGAACGAATGAATTCCGCAGGTACATCAGCTAGACGAGAAGCCACTTGGAAGAAGAAAAAAAAGATAAATAAAAAGGAACAAAGATCAGATAGAACAAACACAAGATAGAAGTTTCGTTCGACATCTTCGTGCTGAAAGCTCATGGAACATGTTACAAAAGGGTTTTGCAATCCCCGGATCAGCATAGCCAAGGACCCTTTAAGATGCAACTCCCGATCAGAACAAGTCCATAAAACCACTTCACTCAATGTAGAACCCCAAACTTCATATCGTGCATCCGTTGGAAGAATGCCTAGAACTACTAGATGAACCCACCTATAGATTTCCGAAAGTTTCCAGTTATGCAATCAGGTGTTGGGGATACATGGGAAGCACCGCGCAATCAACTCTAAACCTACATCCAGGTGTATCCATCCTTCAACACATAACCAGTTGTTCTCGTAAACTGTTTACCTCGGACCTTCGAAAACGCATCCACTATAACAAGCTATGGCAATACTCTCGAACTACCTCCCCAGTACTGGGTGATGTCGGGGTTATCTTGCCACTGGCCGTATAGGAGAGATTTTCGATGTCGGCCGTCTTAAGTATTTAGTACTGCCGCGATATGCTTGTGACAACAATACCCCGAAGCTCAACTCCTCGGTAACAGGAGGCATCGAGAACAATATCCTTGTCACAAGAACATCGAAACAATCCCAGAATACTCGCGGGATCCTAAAAAAAATTTGGTGCAATTTTCAAAGTAGAAGAGGCAAGAGTAATCGTCAGGAGTCCTCACCAGAGAGAAAGGGGATGAGAAGCAAAGAAATCCTACTCTCTGATATATATAGGACTCAAAACATTTTTAGTGTGTGCCTAGACTCAACCGTCAACGATTCGATCAATCAGTGGGGGCTTCTAGGTCGGAGAAGGCTCTGAATACCAACTTGTAATGCCCAGGATGGGACTATACCTCCTACGTGTCGAGGCACGACTTAAAGGTATAAGCCCATCCTAGAATGATCTCAAGTTTGGTATCTTTGCACGACTCATGTAAAAGAGGGAATAAATTGCAAAAGGAGATAGTTGGCTTACACTCGCCACTTCACACAATACAATACATAAGCATAACATCATTCAAAACATCACAACCCGACTACGGGTGAAGATCCAAAGAAAGATACCAAAACAACATAAAGCCACAGGTCAGGATCGAATCCTAGTAGAAACCACTACTGAACATCGAAACGTCACAAGCAAACGGCCACAAGCTTCATCGGACTCCCGGGTGAAGAACTGAACCAGCTCCTGCTTCAAACTCGGCTGAACCTGCATCTGGTGTTGTAGTAACTGTGAGCCACGAGGACTCAGCAATCCCATAACCATGGGTAACAAGACTAGCAAAGCTTTATGGGTAGGAAGAGGATAGTGGTGAGGTTGCAGCAGCGGCTAAGCAAAAATATGGTGGCTAACTTACGAGTACCAGAATAAGATGAGAAGCTACGCAAACGGTCGCAAAGAGGTGATCGCTAAAGATCCTGACTACATACGGTCAAACATAACCCCACCGTGTTCTCTTCTCAAAGTGAAAAGAGACAGTCACGGTTACTCACACAGTTGTGTGTTTTACTTAGAATCCTCTGTCAAGTTTTCTACAACCGGACATTAACAAATTCCAATCTGCCACATAACCGCGGGCACGGCTTTCGAAAGTTCATAACCCTGCAGGGGTGTTCCAACTTAGCCCATCACAAGCTCTCACGATTAGCTGAAGTGATAAATATAATATCACCACTCCTTATCTTAGGGAAAACCGATCAGGCTCGGCATCCCGGTAGCACAAGTCATTTCGACAATGGTAAAACAAGTCCAGCAAGACCTCCCGGCGTGCCGACACCCTGATAGTAGCCGCGCGCATCTCGTCTCAGGCCACGTCCGGATGAGTGCTACGTACAGTACCGAAGACCCCAGATAACTGGGTGGTACCGCAAGTGACTCTAGTTTGGGACCAACACCATCAGCACTGGCCCCCCCTGCTATGTAGAATTAAGAATCTCCAAGGAGTGTCCCCCTCATGCAAATTAATTAATTAATTAAGTTATTATTATGAGGCAAATAAAACCAATGTTAGGCCTTCCTGGAGGAGTTTTATTCAAAGTCGAACTGTCAAGGGGTCCCCATCCACCCATGGTGTAAGGAACGCAAAATCAAGGAACATAATGTCGGTTTATCGGCGCCTAAGGTGGCATGAATGGAACAAAACACCGAGCAAAAGGCCAAGCCTTCCACCCATGCCCAGTGTATAGGTGTGTTATTAATAATTATAGATATTGTGATATACCAACAACAAGTTCCCACCTGGAACGGACTTCATCTTCACCTGCAACTAACAACGCTATAAGAGAGGCTGAGCAAGCGGGGCTGAGCAAGCGGGTAACATAGCCAAACAGTGGTTTTGCTAGGAAGGTGTCAAGGTTAGAGGTTTCATGGCAACAAGGAGAGGCTGACATAAAAGATGGGTAGCGCGACATGTAACGATAGCATCGAGACAACTAAGCATGGCAATGGTAGTAAAGGTATCCAAGGGTATGATCATCTTGCCTGGGATTCCACAAGGGAGAAGAACGGATCCATGAAGTAGACGGAGCAACACAGTCGAGAGAAACCTCACAACTCCGGAACGAAACCGAAGCTAACAAGAGAAGCAACCGGAAAGAAAGAAACAGCACGGTAAACACGCAAGCATAAACATGGCATACGATGCGCAAACATGTATGATGCATGTCCGGTTTAATATGCATGGCATGGCAAAGTGCACAAACAAAACTACAAGTTAAGTGGAGATCAATATGCAACGAGTTGCATATTGACGAAACACCACATTAATTATTTAGTTGACTCTCATTATTTACAAGACAAGATTAAATGTTTTTTTAGCATGGCAAGAGGTGAAGCATAAAGAAACTACACTAATAAGGCAATTTAAATGAGGCCGGAGAATAACAACAACATATCCGGAAAATCCCCATGAGCATGTTTAATAATTATAAGCAAACAACAATTAAACATTTAAAGGTTGTTAACATGATGCGGATGACATGATCAAGTTTATGCAAGTTTTATTAAAAGGTTGACAATTAACAAGATATGAAGCATTTGTCACCGTGGTGGAAAGAAAGGGTGCCACGGCAACGATCCGAAAATGATGCAACGCAACATCTCGGTTCTGGTTTCTCGTTGAGAGTCCGGTGCAAAAGAAAGACGGCGTGAGCGAGTCAAACGAGATGAAAGGTGGGGCGATCCCGTTACCGGGTTCCCACGAGTCGGTGACGAGGCAACCGAGGAACATGACAAAAGGTGGAACGGGCACGATGCACACACGGGAAACATTTCATACAACCACAACAAGCAACACACGGGTCATCGGCTCGGCGGTTATACCTTCGGAACAAACGTTCACGGGGCAGTTCGAGAGCGTAGAGGAAGAAGGCGTGCACGTGTCCGACGAGGAAGAAGTCGTTCCGTAGAGGGAAGTAGTTGTTCTCGCAACTCGTAGAGGAAGTAGTGGTTCACGTCATCGTGTCGTGGTACTTGGCGAATTCCTCGTTTCCGGGCGACGGTAGTGGTACATGCCGTAGAGGAAAGTAGGTACACGGGCGACGGTAGACGTTCACATTCCGTAGTGGTACTTGGTGTCTTCGGGCGTCGGTAGTCGTACACGGGGCGTTTTGTAGATGTTCACGGAGCTCGTTCGTAGATGTTCATATCCGGAGGGGTACTTGTTGTTTCATCGTGTAGTCGAACTTGCCGATACTTGTGGTCCTCTACACTTGACGAAAACGAAAAAAAAACAGCAGCAGTACAATAAAACAAGAACAGGGCGGCAGGCTGCTGCTCTGGCCGAAGGAGGACGGGGCGCGGCTCGCGGGGTGCGGGCGCCGGGCTGGAGGCGCGCGGAAGGCCTGAGGCCGGGGCCTCGAGGACGGAGGGAGGCGGCTCCAGGCGTGCTCGTGGGAGAAGGGAGCTGCGGCGCTCTGGGCCAGGCGGGCGACCTGGAGGTGAGGACGGAGGGCGAACACGGCGTGCGGGCGACGCAGGCCTGGACGGAACCTGGCCGGGCGCTCGGGGCGCCGTTGCTGGAGGACGGGGCCGCGGCAGGAGACCTTGGTCTGGAGGACGCACAGCGCTGGAGAGGCAGAGGTCTGGGAAGGGGAAGGGCGCTCGGGGAGGAGGGCCCCTGGCCGGCGTCAGGGAGGAGAGGGAGTGCGAGGGGCGAAGGGGCTCGAGGGGAACGATGAGCGAGAGGATAGGGGATCGAGGCTGGGGCTCGGGCAGAGGCAAGCGAGCGACGAGAGGAGGGACTCGGGGAGCGGGGATGCGGGATCGAGAAGAGGGACGAGGGGGCGGCGCTCGAAGGAAAAAGAGGGAGTCGAGCGATCGAAGGATGCAGCGGTCGCTAGGCTAGGGTTCGGGGGGGAGCTGGGCCGCGGGCTACTAGATGGCCAGGGAGGAAGGTTCGGCCGGCTGGGCCTAGGTGGGGAAAGGAGGAGGCCCAGATGCTGAGATGAGGCCCAAGAGGGCGCGGCTGCACTTCTTATTTATTTTCTTTAGCAGAAAAATAAAAGAGAAGAAAGAAAAGAGGAGGGGAGTTAGGAAAAAGTTAGCACCTGGAATTATACTTTTCTCGGGCTCATAAAAATGAGCACGACCGGAGAAAAATATAAAAGGCCAGATCGGAAAATAATTCAAACATATTTGAATTTAATTCAAATAGTTTGAACTAAGACTTGATTATTGAAGTGTCCAAAAATACTCCAATTTTTGGAGGAACCTCGAAACAACGGAAAGAAATATTGGCAAGGTTTTTGTAGGAGAACTCGAATTAAAGAATCATGGGGAAATATGCAAGTGTGTTATGGTGATTCCGAAGCAATGGAATAATTAATATATAGCTCCCTAAAAATATTGGGAGACTTTTATATGTTATAAAGAGAAGTCACCTTCCCTCAATTTAAATGGACCGAAGGTCCACACGATTTATTTAGGTTGAGATGCAAAATAAAATATGACATGATGGCATGATGACATGATGCAATGAAAAAAAAAATAACGCAGCAGAAAAGAAACACACGGGCAACCCCGGAACATCTGGAATCTTCTGGAATCTTCTGGGACGTCGGTCTCGGGCGTCACATTCCGTGCTGGCCACGGGCTCATCGGGGATGCGGATCCCGCCGAAGAGATCGGCGAGGCTTGCAACGCAAGCGGCCTCCATGCCGCGGCACGCGTCGGCGCTGGCGCCGTCGGGCGTTCCTGGCTGGCTATGCTCGCTAGGAAGGAAAAGGGTTCCCATCCAGAACATGTTTCCAAATGACGATGCATCTAGCCCCACGATGGCCGCCAAATGTCGGGGGTTTGGTTCGACATATGTCAAAGGATGGCTTATCATGGATGGTGTCAATAGAACATCGTTGGGTCCTGGAAGCGGGATAAGGAGATATTTAGGACGCATGCGGGTTTACCCAGGTTTGGGGCTCTCCGTGGAGATAAAAACCCTAATCCTGCACTGCGGGGACTCCGCGTCATGATTATCGTCAATAGAGTGGCTACAAGGATGCTCCTTGAGCTATTCTGGCTAGAGGAAGAAGATGAGCAAGGCTAGCTCTAGCTCTTCCTTCTCTAGATGGGTGTATGATGGCTGGGATTCTCAACCCCGTACATGGGGAGACCTAGGGGTTTATATAGGCCTGCCCCCAAAGGTACAATGGTAAGCCGGCCGGGTGTAGGTCCCAGCCGTCAATGTCTACAGGCGGTGGGTTCTCCGTCGGCTGCTGGGGCCCACTGCGGACCCCGCTGACTACTTTACAATATTGCCTCGCCTTTGATGATGGGGGCTTTCTCGGGGAAAGTGCGGGTACAGTCCTGCCGCCTGGCAGGCGCTCGCTGTAGCCACACCCTGTCGCTTCTGGTTAATGGTGTGCAAACTCCAAGGGAGGGGAGGGCCTCCTGTAGATAACCGACACACTCTTGTCGCCACCTGCTTGGGGTTCGCCACCTTCTGGTGGCTTGCGGACAGGTAGGGACTGCCGTCTGCGGGCCGTACCGACCGCTCATCGTGGGAACGTGGCTCCCTCTGGCGTGGGTGATGTCACGGACCGTGTGGCTACAGTGTTGTGCCGACCGAGGGGTGTCCGCTTGGTACACCCACACTGTGGCCACACTCTGCCCGAGATTCGAGGGCGGATGTTTGTACCGTAGCCACACCCCATCTCGTTGTGGTAATGGGGTACTGACTTTGAGGGGGGAGGGGCCGCCTGCCAGGAGTCGGACCCCTCACGGCCGCCTGTTGTAGCTGCACCGCCTTCTAGTAGCCGGCCTATTGGACCAATTGGCCCAAGGAAGCGGTCGCACCATAGGGAGGCGTGAGGGGCGCTCCGAGCCCCGATGTCTTCAAACATCATAGGGTGTTGTTGAGGATACCCACGGTCATTTACTTCGACAATCCATGATATTGTTAACTCAGTGCCAACAATGAAAACAAAGCAGCGTTACCGATTTCAATACTAAGAAAACATTTTGTCAATGCATTTTTGATTTCTTCTCCAGCTCCACTCAATGATTCTTATCCTCTACCAGCATCTCGATCTATATGTTGCTTTGTAGTCTCTCTCAAGGACCAAACCTACTTGACCCAAACTCATGAAGAAACCCTTCTTGAAAATTGATGTCAAAGGGGGAGAGAGAGAACATGAAAGCTCAATCAAAGCTTATCAGAGGGAGAACATCAAAAGTCTCTTTCACAAGGATGCATACTTATCAAGAGGAGAGAAGTCACATGTCTTTAAGAGGGGAAAGACATGTTCATATGCTTATTTGAGTATTGTCATATGCTCTGATTCTTTTCTTGCTCTGATAACCTATGCCTATGCTCTGATTCTTTGTTTGCCTATCTTCTCCCATTATCCAATATCATATTCAGGGGGAGAAAAAGAGCTCATTTCCAGGGAAGAAAATCGTTGGAATTCATTGCACATGTTTTGATATATGGGGATATGTCTATATCCAAATGAAGTACTAAGTACTCACCCATTTCATGTCATCCCAGTCTAGGTACTCTTGTGGTTCCCCGAAATTGCTTCGCATTAGAGTGTTCTTGTGTTATCTAACCTTGATTTCTAAAGTGCACTCCTTCTGAAGCCTATTCAAGACCACAAGATAAGTATATGCATCATAATCACGTACATGATGATCTCTTGCTGATGTACATAATATTTGCAAGAAGGATTCATGAACATGAAGGTACACATTTCTTCATCTAATTCATTTGCTCTTATGCATATATCCAAGATACATGTAACTCATTACATGCCCTGGCATGCTTATGCACTCACATGCTCTTATAT
The DNA here is from genome assembly GCA_902687465.1 of Secale cereale. Lineage (NCBI taxonomy): Eukaryota > Viridiplantae > Streptophyta > Magnoliopsida > Poales > Poaceae > Secale > Secale cereale. The sequence continues at coordinate 377,637,483 of LR738715.1, read as the reverse complement.
TCAATCCTTGCATGAATGCATACATGTAGGGGGAGCCTATGCAAGTTACATGTCTTTCCAAAGCTTTACTTATTACTCTTCATATCTTTTACCTAAAGCTTTGGTGTATGTTGTCATCAATTACCAAAAAGCGGGAGACTGAAATCACAAGTGCTCCCTAGGTGATTTGATAATTAATGACAACATATCCCCTATTGGACTAATACCTTTATCAAGTGTATTTTAGATAAGTTCAACATTGGAGTGGCAAGGAAAAGAGGATGTGGAACCATTTCAAGCTGTCAATTACAAGAGGACGTGGAACCCCTTCAAGATCCTAGGGACAAATATTGGCAAAAGCTCAAGATTCTACATTTCCATTCTAGTGATCCAAGATCACATGGAGTCTATAGGAAAGCAAATACTATTAAAAGGGGATGAAGTGTTGCTTAATGATCTCGTTGCTCAAGTGCATAGTGATATTGCTCCAAAACCCTCAGCCACTTTGTCAAATTCCACATATGTCCAAAACCTAAAGTTAAACTCGGCCCCACCGATTTGATCCATCCGGAGCTACCTAGTTCATTTGACATAGCCACACCAGAAATCCTAGACATTTCAGTCACACCGATATGGATCTCGGTCTCACCAAGATGGCCCAACAAACTCTCTGTGATCCTGTTGTAATTATTTTGGTATCACCGAAATGTGCAATCGGTTCCACCAAGTTTGCTTGAACAATTCTTTGTTTGAACCTTTGCTGAAATCGGTCCCACCGAGTTCATGCGATCGGTCACACTGAGATGTGGTTTTTACCTAGCCCTAGCACATCGGTCCCACCGAGTTAATCATGTTAGTCCCAGCGAGATTCCTAACGTTCATATTTTTAACTACTTTGGTCTCACCGAGTTCTCATATTCGGTCTGGTCGAGTTGGGTCAAATGTGTGTAAATGTTGAATTTTGTGTGGAGGCTATATATACCCCTCCACCCCGATCTCCATTTGAAAGAGAGCCATCAGAACGTGCCTACACTTCCACTACACGTTTTTTGAGAGAGAACCACCTGATCATGTGTTGAGACCAAGATATACCAATCCTACCACAAGAATCTTGATCTCTAGAATTCCCCAAGTTGCTTTCCACTCAAATCATATTTCCACCATATCCAAATTTATGAGAGAGAGTTGAGTGTTGGGGAGACTATCACGTGAAGCACATGAGTAAGGAGTTCATCATCAACACACCATTTATTACCTTTTGGGGATTGGTGTCTGCTAGATTGGTTAGGTGTCACTTGGGAGCCTCCGACAAGATTGTGGAGTTGAACCAAGGAGTACGTAAGGGCAAGGAGATCGCCTACTTCCTTAAGAACTACCCGAGTGAGGCAAGTCCATCGTGGGTGATGGCCATGGTGGGATAGACAAGGTTGCTTCTTCGTGACCTTTCGTGGGTGGAGCCATCTATGGAATCGCGCAGCCGTTACCCTTTGTGGGCTGAAGTCTCAATCAACGTGGATGTACAATAGCACTACCTATCAGAACCACGCCAAAAATCTCCGTGTCTCCATTGCGTTTCCACTCTCCAAACCACTCCCTTTACCTTCATATGCAATGATTTCCACTGCAAAACTCTTAAGAATTGCATGTATAGGTTGGTTACTTTCTTGCAACTAGCATGTTTTACTCTTTCCGCTGCTTACACTCTTGCTATGCTTGCTTGAAATGCATTGTGAATGATTAACCTTCGTCGGTCGATCCTTTCAATGGTGTTGTCCGGGAGACAAATGTGGGCAACGTCGAAGTCGATGAGCTCGGTGTGGTAGTTGTTGTGCTGGCTGAAAGTGATAGGGAGGCGGGTCTGTCCGATGGGGACCATGGAGCCATCGGTCACTTCTACTTCTCAAGCTTGCGTTGTATTCCCTCGAAGAGGAAAGGGTGATGCATCACAATACCATAAGTATTTCCCTCCATTTTTTAGAACCAAGGTATCAATCTAGTAGGAGACCACGCGCGAGTCCCTCGCACCTGCACAAACAAATAAGAACTTCGCAGCCAACGCGATAAGGGGATGTCAATCCCTTTACGGTCACTTACGAAAGTGAGATCTGATAGATATGATAGTATAATATTTTTTGTATTTTTGGATATAAGAACAAAAAGTAAATAAATCCAAGTAAAGTAGATGGAAGATTAATATGTTGCGAATAGACCCGGGGGCCATATGTTTCACTAGTGACTTCTCTCGTGATAACAGAATTCTACGGTGGGTGAACAAATTACTGTCGAGCAATTGATATAAAAGCACATAGTTATGAGAATATCTAGGCTTGATCATTATATATAGGCATCACGTCTGTGACAAGTAGATCGAAACGATTCTGCATCTACTACTATTACTCCACACATCGACCGCTATCCAGCATGCATCTAGAGTATTAAGTTCATAAGAACAGAGTAATGCTTTAAGCAAGATGACATGATCTCAAGGGATAAACTCAAGCAATATGATATAAACCCCATCTTTTTATCCTCGATGGAAACAATATAATACGTGCCTTGCTGCCCTACTGTCACTGGGGAAGGACACCGCAAGATTGAACCCAAAGACAAGCACTGCTCCCATTGCAAGAACTATAGATCTAGTAGGCCAAACCAAACCGATAATTCAAAGAGACTTGCAAGGATATTATAATCATACATAAAAGATTTCAGAAAAGAATCAAATATTTCTCATAGATAATCTTGATCATAAACCCACAATTCATCGGATCTCGACAAACACGTCCGCAAAAAGATTACATCGAATAGATCTCCTCGATGATCGAGCAGAACTTTGTATTGAGATCAAAAAAGAGAGATGAAGCCATCTAGCTAATAACTATGGACCCGAAGGTCTGTGGTAAACAACTCACAACTCATTGGTGAGGCTATGACGTTGATGTAGAAGCACTCCGTGGTAGATCCCCCTCCGGCGGAGCTCCGGAACAGGCCCCAAGATGGGATCTCATGGGAACAGAAGGTTGCGGCGATGGAATTAGGGTTTTCTCCGTTGCCTCGATGTTTTCAGGGTACATGGATATATATATATATAGGAGGAAGGAGGGCATCAGGGGAGCCAGAGGGGGCCCACGAGGGTGGCGGCGCGCACAGGGGGAGGGGGCGCGCCCTGGACCCTCGTGGCCACTTCCTTCGTTCCCTCGCGTGTACTCCAAGTCTTCTGGGTAGATACGGTTCCAAAAATAGCTCTCCCGAAGGTTTCATTCCGTTTGGGCTCCGTTTGATATTCCTTTTCTGCGAAACCCTGAAATAGGCAAAAAAACAGCAATCTGCACTGGGACTTGGGTTAGTATGTTAGTTCCAAAAATAATATAAAAGTGTATAATAAAGCCCATTAAACATCCAAAACAGAATATATAATAGCATGGACCAATCAAAAATTATAGATACGTTGGAGACGTATCAAGCATCCCCAAGCTTAAATCCTGCTCGTCCTCGAGTAGGTAAATGATAAAAACAGAATTTTTGATGTGGAATGCTAACCAACATAATTTTCAATGTAATTTCTTTATTGTGGCATGGATGCTCGGATCTGAAAGATTCAAGATAAAAGCCTATATTGACATAAGAATAATAATACTTCAAGCATACTAACAAAGCAATTGTGTCTTCTCAAAATAACATGGCAAAAGAAAGTTAGCCCTACAAAATCATATAGTCTAGCTATGTTCCCACTTCATCACACAAAATATTCATATCATGGACAACCCCGGTTTCAGCCAAGCAATTGTTTTCATACTCAAAAAATTTCAAACCTTTCAACTTCACGCAATACATGAGTGTGAGCGATGGATATAGCACTATAGGTGGAATAGAGTGGTGGTTGTGGAGAAGACAAAAAGGTGGAAGATAGTCTCACATCAACTAGGCGTATCAATGGGCTATGGAGATGCCCATCAATAGATATCAATGTGAGTGAGTAGGGATTGCCATGCAACGGATGCACTAGAGCTATAAGTTTATGAAAGCTCATCAAAAGAAACTAAGTGGGTGTGCATCCAACTTGCTTGGTCATGAAGACCTAGGGCATTTGAGGAAGCCCATCGTTGGAATATACAAGCCAATTTCTATAATGAAAATTCCCACTAGTATATGAAAGTGACGAAACAAGAGACTCTCTATCATGAAGATCATGAAGTGAGGACAATGCAAAGCTCTGCACCAAGCGCGGCCCGCTGAGGGCGAAGATCGCCGGTAGTGTGGAGCAGCAGGAGGAGACCACTGCCTTGATGAAGAGGATGGGCGACATCATCCATAAACTTGTGGACGAGAATGCTATGCTCTGCATTGAGCGCTAAAGGGTGGTGGAGGAATCTGTGGCTGCTGCCGAGCAACGTGTAGAGGACATGAAAGAGATCATCGCTGCTCCTCGCCAGAACTAGTTTGTGTCGTCCTTATTCTTCTTCTTTTTGGCCGGAGTGTCTTCCTTATTCCTTTGCCCTTGTGTCATTCGGGATTTGCCGCATGTGGCATTTTTATTTTTGTTCCTAAATATTTGAGAGGATTATAAAATTATTATCCGTTGCCATCTCCATTAAATTAGCTCCATTGTCATCGTCATTATACTTATATCAATCTTGCTAAGTGTCAGTCATTGCTATATACGTCCGTCAGATCTTATATCAAGATCCGTACAAATTTTTTTTGTCAGATTTCTTTTCTTCGCATAAATCTCAGTCAAGTCAGACATAGGCACACCGTTAAGCGGCTATAAAATAATCATGGGCTCGGGCGCCATTAATGGAGAAGTTGGGAGAGAGGTGCGCTACGAAGGGAGGTCAAAGGGCTCGCCTGTAGATAAGCATGCGCAGCGGTCTGCTCGCACGCCTCCCGTGCTAAAATAGCTACCCCGCGTGGCACCTCGTAGCCAATAAAAAGGGGACGCGTGGCGGTATATAAATGGTTAGTACAATGCCCATGGTTTCAATAATACTTGTGTTTCAAATTGTAACGTGACAACTCTTGTTCCAAAAAGACATTGTTGGTTGTTAATGTGTGCACCTTCTCAATTCGGCCAATTTTTTATCATAGCATGTTGGTGCCATGTCATGACACCATGCGAAGTTTCATGATTTTCAGACGAATTTTGGATTTACAGGAATTTAAAAACCAAGCTTCTCAAGTTTTTTGGCCGAGCCACGATGCCAAGTTGTTTGAATTCCATTCCCATTTCTTGCATGGGACTTATAAATTTACCCAAAGACACACATGTGATATCTCAACCAACTTTGGTGCACTTGAGCATGTGGTTGTTGTTCAGATTTGAATTATGCACATTAAATGCCTAGAAACTCAATTAATGTATAAAAAGGCTAAATGAAATGAGAATTCCAAATTTTAACAGGACACTCATGTATTTCTATATTGCCTCTATAAAAAATAAAGGGGGCAGCGTATGTTGTTTTGCACACAAAGGTGACATGTTTTCCCCCTTGGAATCACAAGCCTTCTTGAGAGAAGGTCCGGTTTGCATGAAGCTTATACCTAAACTTGTCCGAATTAGGCCAAAAATATTACCACAACATGTTGGCACCATGTCATGACATCATGCCAAGTTTCATGATTTTCATACGAGTTTAGGTTTTACATGAATTTAAAAAACCAAGCTTCTCAATGTTTCTCACCGAATCACGACACCCGGAAGTTTGAATTTCACTCCCATTTTTTGCATGGGACCTATAATTCACTCGAAGACACACATGTGATTTTTCAACCAACTTTGGTGCACTGGAGCACGTGCTTGTAGTTCAAATTTTAATTATGCACATTAAATGCGAGAAACTCAATTAATGTATAAAGAAGGCAAAATGAACCCGGAATAATTCCAAATTTGAACAAGACACTCATATAGCTCTAGTTTGCCTCTATAAAAATATCAAAGGGGGTAGGACAGCGTATGTCGTTTTGCACACAAAGGTGACACGTTCCGTCTCGCAACTACAAGCCTTCTCGGGAGAAGCTTTGGTTTCCAAGAAGCTTATACCAAAACTTGTCCCAAATCGGCCAATTTTTTTACCACAACATGTTCATGCCATGTCATGACACCATGCCAAGTTTCATCATTTTTAGGCGAGTTTTGGATTTAGAGGAATTAAAAAAAAAGCTTCTCTAAGTTTCCGGCTGATCCACGAAACCCACATGTTTGGATTTCAGTCCCATTTCCTGCATGGGACCTATAAATTCACCCAAAGACACACATGTGATTTTTCAGCAAACTTTGGTGCACTAGATCACGTGCTTGTAGTCCAAATTTGAATTATGCACATTAAATGCCTAGAAACTCAATTAATGTATAAAAAGGCGAAACAAACCCGGAATAATTCCAAATTTTAACACGACACTCATATAGTTGCAAGTCCACTTCCTAATAATGCTCTCACAATTCAAACACCGTCCTCTCCCTTCGTAACACCATTTTGTCTTTTAGATCAGAATGAAAAAAATAGGTACACCACAAATAGTTTACTAGGAAGAATCGTGTGGGATGCGATATAAAATATCTTGGTGCACCCTCTTGGCTGGCTTATTGCTACCTCTTGAGCTTGCGTTGCTTTTTCCCTTGAAGAGGAAAGGGTGATGCAACAAAGTAGAGTAAGTATTTCCCTCAGTTTTGAGAACCAAGGTATAAATCCAGTAGGAGATTACACACAAGTTACCAAATACCTACACAAACAAACAACAAACTTCACCCAATGCTGTAAAGGGGTTGTCAATCCCTTCTAGGTTATTTGCAAAAGTGAGATCTGATAGAGATAGATGAACTAGTAAAGTAAATAATTTTGGGTTTTTGGTTCATAGATTGAAAAGTAAAAGATTGCAAAATAGTAGATATAAAACTTATAAGATGTAAAATAGACCCCGGGGCCATAGGTTTCACTAGAGGCTTCTCTCATGATAGAAAGTATTGAAGTGGGTGAACAAATTACTGTCAAGCAATTGATAGAAGAGCGAATAATTATAACAACATCTATGGCATGGATGATGAATATAGGCATCATGTCGGAGACAAGTAGACCGACTCCTGCGTGGATCTACTACTATTACTCCACACATCGACTAAAAAGATTCTGCATCTACAATATTAAGTTCATAAGAACAGAGTAACGCCTTAAGCAAGATGACATGATGTATCGGAATTAACACAAGCAATATGATGTAAACCCAATCTTGTTATCCTCGATGGCAACAATACAATACGTGGCATGTCCCTTTCTATCACTAGGATTGAGCACCGCAAGATTGAACCCAAAGCAAAACACTTCTCCCATTGCAAGAAAAACCAATCAAGTTGGCCAAAGCAAACCAATAGTTCGAAGAGAATTACTAAGATATAAGATCATGCATAAAAGAATTCAGAAGAAACTCAAATATTATTCATAGATCATCTGATCATAAACACACAATTCATCGGATCTTGACAAACACACCAGAACAAAAGATTACATCAGATATATCTCCAAGAACGACGAGGGGAACATGGTATTAAAGATCAAAGAGAGAGAAGAATCCATCTAGTTACTAGCTATGGAACCGTAAGTCTGTGGTAAACTACTCACACTTCATTGGAAGGGCAATAGGGTTGATGTAGATGCCCTCTGAGGTTGATTCCCCCTCCGGCAGAGTACTGGGAAAGGCCTCCAGAGGGGATCTCACGAGAATAGAAGGTTACAGCGGTGGAAACATTGTTTCGATGGATGTTCTGATGTTTCTAGAATATATGTGAATTTATAGGTGGAAGAAGTAAGTCAGGGGAGGCTCGGGGGGCCCACAAGGTAGGGGGCGCGCCCGACCACCCAGGGCGCACCCTCCACTCTTGTGGCCACCTCGAGGGTCACCTGGCGTGTAGTCCAAGTCCATATGGTGTCTTCTCGTCCAAGAAAATTCTCCGTAAAGTTTCATTCCGTTTGGATTTTGTTTGATATTCCTTTTCCAGCGAAACTCAAAAAAAAAGGAAAAAAACAGAAACTGGCACTTGGTTAATAGGTTAGTCCCAAAAATCATATACAATAGAACATAAATGCTTATAAAACATTCAAGACAGATAATATAATAGCATGGAACAATAAAAAATTATAGATACGTTGGAGACGTATCAAGCATTCCCAAGCTTAATTCCTGCTCGTCCTCGAGTAGGTAAATGATAAAAACCAAATTTTGGATGTGAAATGCTACCCAACATATTTTCAATGTATTTCTTATTTATTATGGAATGAATGTTCAGATCCATAAGACTCAAAATAAAAATTTATCAATATCAAAAGAATAATACTTCAATCATACTAAAATCAATCTATGAAGCTTCAAAAATAACATGGCTAAAGAACATTATCCCTACAAATCATATAGTCCTTATGCTCCCTTTTCTTAACACAAAATACCGCTCGTGCCCGTCCCGGAGTCAGTGAGCAATTGCTTTCATACTCTACTTTTTAAAACCTTCTTTCAACTCTTCACTCAATATTTGAGCGCAAGCCATGGACATAGCACTATGGGTGGAATGGAGGTGGTAATAGACAAAAGGTTGGTGAAATCCTCACATCAACTAGGCAAATCAATGGACTATGGAGATGTCTGTCAATCGATATCAATGTGAGTGAGTAGGGACCATGTAACAAATGCACTAGAGCTATAAGTGTATGAAAGCTCAAAAAGACAACTAGTTGGTGTGCATCAACATGCTTGCTCATGAAAAATTCCCACTAGTGATACATGAAAGTGTCAACATAGGAGACTCTCTATCATGAAGGACATGGTGCTACTTTGAAGCACAAGTATGGAAAAGGATAGTAACATTGTTTCTTCTCTCCTTTTCTCTCAATTTTTTGGTGGGCTTCTTTGGCCACTTTTTTCTATTTGCGCTTCATTGGACTCTTTTATTTTTGATAACCTCGCATGGGACAATGTTCTAATAATGATGATCATCACACTTTTATTTACTTACAACTCGATGCTTAGAACAAAGATACGACTCTATATGAATGCCTCCGACGGTGTACCAGAATATGCAATGACCAAGAATGACATGTATGAAAAATATGAACGGTGGCTTTGCCACATATACCATGTCCACTACATGATCATGCAAAGCAATATGACAATGATGAAGCGTGTCATAATAAACGTAATTGTGGAGTTACATGGCAATATATCTCGAAATGGCTATGGAAACACTATAATAGGTAGGTATGGTGGCTGTTTTGAGGAAGGTATAAGGAGGGTTTTATACACCGGCGAAAGTTGCGCGGAACTAGAGTGGCTAGAAAGGTGGAAGGGTGAGAGTGCGTATAATCCATGGACTTACATTAGTCATAAAGAACTCACATACTCATTGCAAAAAATCTACTTAGCCCTCAAAGCAAAGCACTACGAAGCATGCCCCTGGGGGGGATGTTGGTTGGAGTTAACCATGCCCCCGAGTTTCCCACAAAGAGGAAACAATCAAGATACAGTACACGCCAATTTGTTTACATAGGCCTTACGTGCATGCTTCGGCAATCACAAACCTTAACAAAAATATTTCTTTAACCTGACAAACTACCTCTAGCATGACTCTAATATTACCATCTTAATATCTCAAAACAATTACCAGGAGTCAAACATCACATAATTTTCTAATGCTCTCCAATTAGGACTAATTTCACAACCCAAGCAAAATACCATACTGTTCTTTAAGACTCCCAAAATAATATTAGTGAAGCAAGAGAGTTCACTAAATTCTACAAAATAAAACCACACCATGCTCTAAAAAGATATAATTGAAGCACTAGAGCAAAATTCCCTAGCTCAAAAGATATAAGTGAAGCACATAGAGTATTCTAATAAATCACAATTGAAGCGTGTCCCTCTCAATAGGTGTGTACAACAAGGATGATTGTGGAAAACTAAAAAGCAACGACTCATATCATACACGACGCTCCAAGCAAAACACATATCATGTAGTGGATAAAAATAAAGCCTCAAGTAAATTTATTGGTAGATGAAGATGAAAGAGGGGATGCCTTCCCGGGGCATCCCCAAGATTAGGCTCTTGGACGCCCTTGAATTTTACCTTTGGGTGCCTTGGGCATCACCAAGCTTAGGCTTTTGCCAATCTTTATTCCATAGTCCATCAAATCCTTACCCAAAACTTGAAAACTTCACAACACAAAACTCAACAGATAATCTCATAAGCTGCTTTAGTAAAACAAAGCAAATAACCACTCAAGGTACCTGTGGTGTAATATACCTACTGTATTGGTGTTGGTTTAATATTGGTGTAATAGTCCATCAAATTCTAATTTTATATTGGTGTAATATCCACTGTATTCCAACGTCTCCATTGTTCATGCCTGTGACGCCCCAAGACCTACACTCTAGAAGCCTTCAATTATGTTGGTTGTCGCCGTGTGTTTTATTTATTTGCTGCATTCATCATGGCATCATGTGCATTGCATTCACATGTTTTCATAAAACTCGTAGCTGTTCGCAGTTGCCGCTTCTTCCTCGTCTCTATTGACCTCCCTTCTCTTCGTCGACCTCTTTTAGACCCCCCCCACCTCGTGCGCGTCCGAAACTTCCCGAACCCGAGACGAACTGTCGTTGCCAATGGGTCCGGATCATCCCAAACATCCCAACAATATCTTCGGTGTCTCACTTGGACCATCTAACACTACTCCAGGTTGCTTCTAACGAGACACTATAATCAGATACCCTTCAACGAAACTGTGTGCGATGCCATAATCGCAAACAGGGGTGTAAAAACCCTAAAAAATGGTGCAAAACGTTTGCGATGGAGCATGCATCTAACATGGTTCCGATTTTGGTTGCATGTGCGATGGCATACGGTTCAATTCAATTGACTGTTTGCGATAAGGAGGAACAAAAGAAACGGGTTGCCAAATGAAGGCGTGTGTGATGTAGAGCATACGGTTCAGTCAGATGAACTATTTGTGATTAGGCAACACAAAAGAAATGGTCAGGCTAAACAAGGTGTGTGCGATATACGGCATGCGGTTCACTCGGATGAACTGTTTGTGTAGAGAGAAGAGAACAAAAATGGTTCAATATAAGAAGATGTGTGTGATATGCGCCAAACAGGTCTATAATCAAAAATATGTGCTAAGACCGATAATAAAACAGACGGATGCTGCTAATAAGACGTGTGTGTTGTGCGATGGGATTGCATGCATATAGAACAACCTAGTATATATATATACACACACACACACTTATAAGGACATGGTTCCATAACCAAATTAAACATCCACTTACATAGGTGGCTACTATATAACCATGGCATTTGCACACACCAAAGTAAACTATTACATGCATAATTACATAGGTGGCTACTACACATATTACATTTCCAAACACCAATAAAGTAAACTATATATTACATGCATGATCAACTAGCATAAACGATCATCTGATCATATTCTACTTCTTGGGACGCTTGCTCTGCTTGTGGCTTGATCTGGGCTCATCGATTTGGGTAACAAGGCACTTCCTCACGTCAACGATCCGCCTGTGCATCTCGTAGCATGTGTACATGCTCTTGGCCGCGAACCCGAGGTGAGGTTCATCCAGTTGCCGCATCCAAGCCCTGTGCCAGGATATGGGACATGTTCTCTTGACATCCTGCTTCATCTTTTCGTAGTAGGGGTCGACGATGGCTGAGGCGAGTTCAACCAGGGAGTCCTTCTTCGTGCTGACCAAGACCCTATAGTGCTCACAGATTTCGACAAGGTTCTGGCAGGCCAAGCCCGTAACCCTGAACACTTTTCACATCGTCGTTGGTTTCCACCATGGCAAACTGGTAGTCGGTGTTGTTGACAAACCTGTTGAAATGGTCGCAAGGCTCTATGGCCATGCAGTAGTGGTAGATGAGGACATGATGGCACACGCACAACTGGGCGATGGCAGCCTTCTGATCTATGTCGGGACGATCGACGGTGTACTGGAGGTCGATACCGACCACCTTGTACTTGTCTCCAGCAAGCAACTCCTCAACGGTGTTGATGTAGTCGTTCACCACAGCCGTGCAGATGGTGTATATCACCGAGAGATCTGTCTCCCTCGCGTGGGTCTCCACTCTATGCTCGTCGAACTCCATTGGAGCGCCACTGGACATCCCCTCTCTATGTGTCGTCGTGGGTTGGTCGTTGTGTTGTTGGCCACGATCGAAAGGTTGAAGAGACTAAGGTTATAATGTCCGCGAGAATTAAAGGGGAAGCTGGACGGCCAGGAATATTGGCAGGCCCTTGATGGCAGTTCTAATTTGCAGCGCGTAACTCTATCGTGCCGCACATAACTGCATCACGTGGCAACGCGTGCGGCGCAACATCATGCATACAGGGCCCCCGACATGATCGTGCGCACGCTCAACCGTTGGCAGAGCACGCGCGGAGGGACGCGAGCTGAGCACGCCAACAGACGTGAGCAGAGAGCACCAACGGACGTGACCAGAGTGCGCTGCGGCGCCTAATGGCGAGCACAGCGTGCTGTGGCGCCTAACGGCGAGTAGAGCTTGCCAAGGGACGCAATCAGAGGCCAGCACAGTGATACGTGGCGCGAGCGATGTCGGAGACATCAAGCACGAATTAGATTAGAGTTGCGTGTGCGATACGTGGCATACAATTGATCCATCCGAGCTGTTTGTGATGGAATAAGCCATGTGTGTGGCGGGCAAATGCTTGCTGGTATATAACCTTAAATGTAACACAAAAAAATGTTAATGCATGTTAGAAAAATTGTATAGCTGGAAACTATGTTCAAATACGAGTCCAACGATATAATCTTTGGCGACATGCATTCATATTTTATTAGTTAAATCCTACTTCTAAACCAGGACGGTGGTATAGTAGGTAATTAAATCGCAAACGTTTTTTTACTAACCACATGTGTATGTGTCCTTTCGTCCTCCTCTTGCACATATTGGCACCCCGCTGCCGCAGACGGCTTACAGCGCAAGCTTGGGCAGCGCGCGGGGGCGTTCTTTTAGCCAAACGGTGGCGCCAATGAATCGTCGGTGAGCACGTTCCCACGTAACCTCGCAGGTCCCCGCACAAGCTTACCGCCCGACTCGGTGAAATCCCCCAAAATCCAAATGCTTACCAGCCTGCTATAAAAACGTTCACGGCTGACGAGTCCTCCGTTGCATTTCCCCTCCCTCCCTGTAGCTTATCTCGTCTGCTTCTCCCACAATCTCCAATGGCACCTGTCCGTCGTCGTCGGTCAGCCACCTTGCCGTCATCAAAGGATAGCTACAGCTGGGAGGCTACACCACGGCGGTGGTGCAGTCCCCAGCGTAGTATAGTGCGCGTGGCGTCCTTGTTGAGTGTGCGCCGAACACGCACCACACGCTCCGCCGCCACTGCCCGTCGGCAGCTGTTGCCGGTCGCCGTCGCTGCCACACCACTGTCGAAAGCCACGGCCATCTCCCGCTCCATCGCCGCGGCCCGAAGGCGGGAGGTGGCCGTCGAGGCCGCCTCCCCACTGCCGGCTACCGTGGCTATCACCCGCTCTGCCACCGCTACCCGAAGATGGGAGGTGGTGGTCATGGCCGCCACCCCTTCGTTGACCGCCGTGGCTGCCAGCCCACCGTCGACCACTAGGATTTTCTCCTGCTCCACCACCGCCGCCCGAAGGAGGGAGGTGAAGGTGGAGGGCCGCACATGCGTCAGCGACCTTGCGTGCTACATCGAGTTCCTACGGGAGGAGGAGGAGCGCCTCGTCGAGCATGCAAAGAGCCTTACCGCAGTCGTGGCCATAGCAAAGGCCTACGCAGAGGCGAGGAATCAGGAGATCTATGAGCTGTCTGGCCTCTTTGAGAGGGATCGTCTGGAGCGGCAGTGGGTGTTCGAGATGGCGAGCATCGCTGAACGTGCAGCCGAGGCAGGCATCGTATTGCATTTCTTCAGCTCATCGATAGGCTCCTCCTCCTCCTTTGCCTCTTACTTAGCGCGCTCGGCAGAGGAGAGGCTACCAGAAGTAGCACAAAGCCCCTCCGTGGTAGTAGTAGTATATATGGGCTATTTTCTTCAGTTCATCTGACTATATATGCGTGGTCGAACTATACAACGTACTTAAAATTAGCTAGTTTATATATTTGAACTAGCTATTTCAGTACATGGTTGGCAACAATTGAGGAAAAGTTTGGTCGGTTCAGCTGTCGAGTTGAACTGTTTGTATAAATTAAGAATGACTGCTTAAGCTATGAATGAAATCTATGCTTAATTACTGAATTTTAGTTGCAAAAATTGGATAGTGCTAGTGATTTCTAGCTGCATATTTTGACAAATCGCAGTGTTACAAGGATTGACAAATGACAACGTTACTAGATCAACAAATGTAAATCTTTCCAGTTTGACAAATGGCAACATACCCAACAAGGTTGTCAGAATCGTGATTTTGAATCGGATCGGACCTCAGATGGTAGGATTGCAAATCATAGAATCTTCACTATCAGGATCGTAGAAACGTAGATTCTATGAACTAAAATCGTAGAATCATAGGGGTTAGTTTGGATCGTAAAGTCGTAGAATCGTATAACAGAATCGCGATTGTAACAACCTTGATACCCAATATGACAGATGCAAATCTTACCAAATTGTTTGTACGTGGTTGCACACGGGTCATCCAAAACAACCGTTTGCATTGAAGGGATGCACAAATCATGCGTGCTCTCACTTTGCATACGAGTGTTCTATCTAAAATGTTTGCGATCAAGAGCTGCACAAATCATGCTCAGAACATTTTTCCTTGGCTTTCTGGGGAAGCTGTCGGTTTTCATATGGGTGTTCTAACTAAAACATTTGCGAGCAAGGCGGGCGGCCATGGAAGTCAAAGGCTCGCTTCCCAGTGAGCCAGCACGGCGTACAGCTCGCATGCTTCCCGTTGAGCTTCCGCATTTGAGTACAACTCGCACACCTTTTGTTTATTCAAGCACTCGAGCACCTGTCCGCATGGCACCTCCTAGCCATTAAAAGAGTGAGGCATGGCATCACGTGAATGGTTAAGAGAACGCACACAATTTATATTATACAAAATGTTTGAGATGTTACAGTGGCGGCTATTTGTTTCAAAATAACTTTTTGGCTGTTATTCGAGTGCTCCTTTGTCACACCCTGATTTTCATGTCTCATTGCTTAAGCTTGTTTTCATGTTAAAAATGTGGATTTGCAAAAACTTTTGAGTGTTGTTGACTTTGCTTGATTTGACTTTTGTCTGCTGTTTGCTAGTGCTCTAAAAATCAAATAAATCCTCCAACTCTTATACTTCATCTCCTTGACCTAAAACCTTTTCCCAATGATCATGCCATGTGTATAGACCAGTATAGAATTTTCTTATAAAAATATTTTGGCCAAATGGTATTTTCTAAAATTAGTTTTCCAAAAACCCCTGAATTCAGGTTTGCACTGCAAGTACCTTATTTAGGGTGAGAAAAATCCTTCAAAAAGTTTATTTGAATCCTATTAGATATAGGACTCCCAGAAACCATAAAAGTATGATTTTAAAAGTTATTTTTATATTTTATTTAAAAGCTTTTTCTTAAGGCCAGAAATGGTCTTTAATAGGGAAAAATTATTTAATCATTTCAAAAATATTTGCCAAAATTCAGGGAGACTCATAGGACATATATTGTCCATATATAAGAGTTTCAACACATGGTCATGTTCAAAATATTGGACTAATCCTTCCAAAACCCTTTCTGGATATTTCAAGCTTTTGAAATATTTACAAAGGAAATATTCTCCAAAAATTCCAGGGAAATTCTATCATGTCACATATGACATATTTGATGATCTTGCAAAGCCTCATGCATTGGAGATCAAGTAAACATCCTCAAACCCTTTCAAAACCATTCTGTCCATATTTGAAGTTTGAGCAACTCTACATTGCCAAACTTGTCCAAATGCTCTCAAACTTGGTGCACATGCTAGAATGACCTAATAAGGCATCTAGACCAAATGGCACAAGATTTGGAATAGAGCAACTTGATCAGATCACCCCAAAACCACTTCTGTTCAAATTCAAATTTGAGCAACTTTACATTGTCAACTTTTTATCTGGAGCCTCAAACTTTGTGGGCATGTTCATAACCCCAAATGATGATGCTACACCCAGTGGTGCATCAAGGGGAAATGATTTGCTTGACTCAAACATGGTGAAACCATTTCTGTTCATTTCTAGGGTTCACCAAAGTTACATTGGCCACTTTGCCCAAATGAGCTCAAATTTGGTGTAGGGGCCTAATTATATGTGACATTTGATCCTGTTAAGTCCCATGTCAAGTGGAGGTCATTTGCTAGTCCAAACCCAGATCAAACACCTTCTGTTCATTTACTAAAACAAGTGGTTGAACCCTTTTTACCTTTCTCCATGGCCTCAAGTTCTTACCACAGCTTCCCCTAGTCCTATTCTACCTCCAGTAACTCTCCTCTGCCTTATCTCAATTATTGGAGGGTAAAAACCCCACTTTTACCCTTGTGGACAGCCACCTTCTTCTCCTCCTTCACCTCCCTCCTCATCTCAGTGGTTCCCCAGGGCATCCAAGACCTCAGAGCCATTGTTTACTACTCCCTATACCCACTAGACACGGTTGGGCACAAGAGTACACGGCCAGGACAGCACAGGCACGACCATGCCGGCCATAGACGTGCTCTGGAGCGCGCTACAGTGCGCTCCCGCACTGTAGCCGCCCCCAATCAGCTGCCTCCGACCACCTTGGGCAGAGGGAGCGTGTCCCCCGAGGCCCCCTCGACGTCCTCAACACGCTGGATGGTCGGCCCTATCCTCCCCGGTCCCCCTCCTCTCTCCATGAGCTCGCCCGGCACGTCCATGGGCGTCGCCCACGGTGCACCGCGGCTGTACCTATAAAAGGGTCTCCCCCGAGCACCTCTCGCTTCTTCTGGATCCTCCTCTTCTTCGTGCACCTCCCAGACATCCCCAATCTCCCTCCCGTGGCCTCCTTGCCCCGCCATGGCCGCCATGATCGCCGTCGGCCTCTGACCGGCGCGGATGAACCAGAGCCTCTCCTCCTCTTCCTTGGCCACCAGGAGAACTGCAGCAGCGCGGCGAAGCTCCCCATCCCCTCACCGCTTCTTCCCAAGCCCCGAGGTGCCCGCTCCGCCGTCAACCGCCGAGGCCGCCGCCATGGTCCGATGCGGGAGGAGCTCCGGCCCCTCCCCTGCCGCCCAAGGGGGCCTCCGCGACGCGCCACAACCTGGGGGCTCCTCCGGTGGCCGCGCCCTGGCCGGGGATGGCCTGTGCCGCCGGGGACGGGCACCGGCGTCGAGCGGCCGAGCCTCCCCTCCCCTCTGTTGCGGGAGCGGGAGGAGGAGGACGACCCTGCGGGCAGGGCCCACCTGGCGGTGACCCGGCCGCCGGGCCCGCACTGTTTAAGTGGAGGCCCCCCCCCCAGGTTCTGCCTCCCCCGCGCGAAAGCGCCCTCCGGAGAATACGCCTTCGGCGTCACCACCCCGCCTGCACGGCTGGTGCCAATGGGCCGGCCCGCATGCTATCCTCCGCCCTGAGCGCAGTGGAGGGTAAGCCCTTATCCTTTTCTTCTTTTTCTTTTTCTAGTCAACTTCAAAAATGCCCCAAATATTCATATGAACTCCAAATTGCTTGATTCAAATTTCTGGTAGCTTCTAAAATCATGCCCTATCACAGGGTGCTACATGCACATTATTCCAGAAACTTTTCCTATACAAATATTTATCAAATGTCCATTTTCCACTTTCTGTGATTAACTTTAGAAAATCACAGAGAGCTCATTTTGGATCCAAATGCAGTGATTCAAGTTCCTAGATGCTTGTCATGTCCAAACTTAGTTTTGGAACATTTTTTATAATAGTTTCTGTACCCCACCAAATATTGAGCCATTTCTTTATATTTATCAGCTTTGGAAAATCCTAGGAAATTCATTTCAAATCCAAATCCAGTGAAACCAACTCCTAAATGCTTCTAAAATCATGACTTGATGATGGGTACCTTTGCTCATCATTCAAGGAATTATTTCTGTATACTTCTTCCAAATCCATAAACCCTTTGGTTCCATCATATTGGAATGTTCCAAATCATCCATTGATCCAACACCTATGAAACCACCTTGGTCATTTCTAATATGACTAGAGGTATCCTAGAAAAGTCCAACTCCTATTTTTAGAGCACTTTTATTGTTGCTTTGATAGTGTTGCTTATTATGATTGTTTCCATCGTTAGTTGACGTAATAAACGGAGTGATCGGAGATGGGCCAGAAGATTTGAAGACCCGGAAGAATAAGGCAAGCAGCCCTTTGACCATGTTCAAGAAACCTTTTTATGCATGTCTCATAAAGCCTTATTATTCAATGCATCGGAATCATGTTGAGGTGGAAACCACTTTGGTTGCTACCCTTGTTGCTTATTATTGATACTTGCATCAAACTTGACCCTACCTTCCTATGTGGGTTATGTGGGTGGGAGTAGTTAGGTTGCCTTAATAGTGGCTACGCAAATGGGACGGGTATATGCATGGTGACGGAGGCAGGATACTTTCAAAAGACTTTTCGAAAACCCCGTCGGGTGCCATTTATGCCCAAGGGAGATGGTGAGATGGGTAACCACTTGATGACGAAGTGGTGTACCGAGGCAAGTGTGTGTGTTGTTTTGAAAAACGGATTGGTTTAAGTTGCGACCGTTATTCCAACCTTGCATGCGCAACCACTCTACCCTTATATGGGAAAGGGCATTATTGAGTACCTAGGTCGATACTAGCATGGTGCCCGCATTACTAGTGACGGGGGTGACATGAGGTCACTCTCGGGACGGGGTCGTGCTTGGATAGGCGGCCATGACTGTTTTCACAGGGCACCGGACACACCGTTGGTACCCCGTTCTTGTGATATGTGATGAATTTGGAGCGAGTCTCCACAAACCTTGAGATGTGAAATGTTTGGCACGGGGCTGCTACCAATCGAGTGGACTCTATGTTAGTGTCGTCTAGGGAAAGGTAGTGATCGGGTGCTTACCCCGGGTACCTGAGGTACCGCGGGTCGTGGATGACACGGAAGTTCCCCGGATCTTGTGGGTAAAGTGTGCAACCTCTGCAGAGTGTCAAACTATTCGAATAGCCGTGTCCACGGTCATGGACAGTTGGGTAACCGCTCTTGGGCTACGTCCAATGTTTGCGAAACCGGGTGTGTGTGTGTGAGGAAACAACATGGTTCAGTGATATAGATGAAGTCAACATGGTTCAGTGATATTGTTGATGTGATTGTGAGGAAGTCACAATGAGCTTGAGCATGAGTTGGTTACAACTCTTCCTTGAAAATGATGTCTGTGACCTCCTGATACTTGTTACAGACACATGCATATCCTTGTTATATGTTGATCATACTTGCATATGAAAAACTAGCTTTCCGCAAAACTGCCAACCTAGCAGTAGAGCCTTGCATAATTATTCTGTTATCACACTTGGGTTGCTTGCGAGTACATTCAACGTACTCATTGGCTTGCCACTGGTTATTTTATTGGCCAGGCAGGAGAGAACAGGTTATGATGAAGATTCTTGGTGACGAGCATGCGAGCTAGGACGCTTCCCAGTCAGAATGCCTGTAGGGTTAAGGCAGATGGCATGGGTCCCAGTTGTCTTTGAAGATTTTCCGCTGCGATGATATACTCAAGACTTGACCATTTCGGTCCTATTTGTGTATCACGGTATGTAAGGATGTAAGACTCTTGTTATTCAGCTTCTGTGTGTTCAGTGAGCATTGATCTCTGGGATCACTGTACACGTGCATTCGGAGATCACGACTTGCGAGTCGGGGTCCCCATAGAGCTGGTATCAGAGCCATCCTGACTGTAGGAAGCCTTAGTTAGCATGGTCGTTAGTTAGGGTAAAACTATTTTCAAAACTACTACTAGTTTTCAAAACTATCTATACTTCTCTTCCCTTCTCAGTTTTTCGAAAACTAGGCTATGCTCGATCTCTTCCCCTTCAAAACCTTGGTCGCTAGTACCCTTATGCCCCAGACCACCGGATTTTCAGTAATCCTCGTGGAGTGCACCTTGCCGAACACTCACCCACCACTCTTGCACGCAAGATTGGAGACCCCACGACAAGAAGATACCAACAGAAACTACACCCTCGATGGATGAGGACATGAAGACCCAGAAGATGGTGCAACCCTAGCCTACGATGACCAGGGTATAGGTTATGCAAAATTATGATATACATCGCTAATAGAGTAATCATGTCACTACCGTTGTTGTATCGGCAACCACCGGTGAAAGAGAGCCCTGCCATTTGGTCCGCCTCACTATAGTGAGCAGGAAGAACAGTTCTCTTCATTCCCCGCTCTTGGTGTCGATGTTTTCATCAACGGAACCGACATGGTAGACCTCTATTATGCCTTGTTACTATCATCACATATGGATTGCCTACCTGGTACCCTCGACGTCCCAGAAGGCACAAGGATCGTCATGATTGAAGAGACAGGAGAAGACCAAGTCAATGCCAGCTACAAGGAGGCACCTTCACCCCATCACCTCACCAGGCGAGAAGATGTTGAAGATTCTTCAGGCTCAACCTGGATCGTTCATCAAGCAACTACAAGGGACATGGCAACACCTGAGGAAGCTCAGAAGACTGCACGAGGCACAAGTCACGACACTGAGTCCGAGAACCCCTAGGGTAGGATGAGTCGTGTACCCCCTATGCGCAGTCGAGTCCATATGATGGTTCGGATAGAACCATGATTGTGTGTTGTTTGTTTTTATTCGTTTGTGTTTTGATATAAGTCGCACTTTTGCCCCAGGCAACAAGTGCATGGCTATATCACCTCCCTTGCCTTGCTTCTTTTTCTGCCTTTTTGCACCTGTTTGTTGCACCTGCACTATAGAACCCCCTTTAGGCATTTCCCTCCTCTACGCTGCTTCTTCCCTCTATTCTCTCTCTCCCCAACTGAAGACCCGCAAGACAAGATGCACCAAGGATCCTACCTCGACAGCCAACTGGCACTGAAGACTTCTGCTACAACCCCCGTGACCAAGTGCAACCCCGTAGTGTTATGTTTCACCCTCCAGACCAGTAACCCCTTTTCCTAGACCCTTTGAGACTTCCCGAGACACTCCAGCACGAATCCTTAACCATGTGCCTAACCCATGGTAAGGCGAGAGAACCTGTTAAGCCTTTGTAACCTTGCACAACACTGGGTTCGTAAAGGAGCTAGTGGACACGATGAGTGAGCACATTTTTCATCCTGATATAGCACGAGGTCTGACGATGCCATAGATAGACCAGTTCGAGGATATTGGACAGATGACTTGGTGGTTTATATCAGTGACTTCGAGGAACTATCTGAGACCTTGATGGATTGTGAGGTTTTCATATTGATGAGATCATGACTTTGGGGAATATGTAGGAGTGCCCGCTGGGCATGAGACTTGGACCCATGTAGGTGATTCTGGTTGGTATAATGCTGGATATGTCTGCATGATTCGGAGTAAGATCGGATTTAGGCCTATGATCCTGATTATGATATCATGCTTCTCGGTGGACAATAACCTAGGAGATTCGATTATTTGTCGGAATTGATTTGGGGATCTATTTGGTCATGATCTTGGAGTTTACTTGACCCGGATGATGGGAATTTGGTGGACTTACTATCGTGATGCATAGTCCTTCCGAGTATTTGGGGATTTTAGGGACTTGAGATCTTGCGGAACACCGTAGACATCGGATTTGTAGGATTGTTGGATTATGTGGTGATTGATGGTAATTACCGGGCTATCGGAGTTGATCTATAGGAAGGAAACAAATCTTGGAGTGGCATATGACGTGTTTCCTTAGATTGGTGATGCATTATCTTGAGCCTTGCAAGACTAGGCTGAGTGCTTGGATTGTGGAGATTAATTTAGGCTCAGCAGCATGTATGATCTACCTTTGGATTTTAGAGGTAGACGTGCATATGGATTTGGGGATCTTAGACAAGTATAATTTTGTGAGACCGTCTCTTGAGAATCATGAGGATATGTATGGCATGAGTGGTGATTGAAGTTGATCTCTGCGAGAAGACGCTTTTCCGTTCGGAGTATTAGATAGAGCTATTGGCATCTCAGAAACTGTGCTTAAGGATAAGATGATATAAGTTCATTCACTCACTAGAATCCTTGAAACCCTTAAGCCCCACCGAGCCATGACCTGGTCAGATTCTGACCGCAGGGCCTTGACTCAGAGTCAGGAAGGCCTCTGCAATACTCCACCGAGACCACCACCAATACCCCAGCTTACCTTGCGTACCCCTTTGACCTCATGGATCAATTGGACAAGTTGGGTAACATCATCATTTGATGGCCTACTTGTCTGCCCGAAGACAAGGAAGAGACGGACAGCTGGATAGGAGACAATTGAAGACCGCCCTGAAGGAAGATCTACACCAACCACCGTCATCAAGAAGAAAACTTCCGCGTTGAAGACCGGGCGTATCTGCAAACCACTCCTCTCAAAGGAGCCGAGCAATTCCGTGTCGAGGAACGCTCACACCAAGATGTATCAAGACCTGAAGGTACGATTCTGGTGGCACATGATGAAAAGGGAGATTTGCAACCTATGTTGCAAAGTGTGATGTGTGCCCAAGGGTCAAGCTGAATATCAGCGACCGCTGGATTGCTTCAACCACTCAAGACTCTGAGTGGAAGTGGGATAAAGTCGGAATGAACTTCGTCACTGGATTACCAAGGTCAAATAGAGGACATGACTCTATCTGGGTCATAGACGATCATTTGACCAAGGTGGCCCATTTCCATTCCTGTCAAAACCACTTATGATGGCAACCGACTGGCAGCTCTCTACATCGACCGAATCGTAAGTCTTCACGGCGTTCCCAAGGAGATTGTGTCAGATCGAGGAACCCAGTTCACCTCCAGGTTCTGGAAGAAGTTCCGAGAAGCCTTGGGACCCAAGTATCTTTCAGCACGGCTTTCCACCCACAGACCGGAGGTCAGACTGAGCGAGTCAATCAGATCCTCGAAGTCATGGCTCCGAGCATGTGTCTTGGCATATGGAGCCAAGTGGGAGGATTGTCTCCTTTTTGCCGAGTTCTCCTATAACAACAGTTACCAGTCGAGCCTTCTGATGGCACCATTTGAGGTGTTGTACGGACGCAGATGTCGCACACCCCTCAACTGGTCAGAGACTGGAGTGGGACTAGTATTTGGACCGGATGTTCTCCGCGCAGCGAAAGAGCAAGTCCAACTAATCAGAGAACATTTGAAGGCAGCCAAGTCAAGGCAAAAGAGCTATGCTGACACTCGCCGTCGGAACATGAGTTTCCGTATCAGGGACCACGTGTACCTGCGGGTAACACCTCTGAAGGAAACCAAGCGTTTCCACGTCAAGGGGAAGCTCGCACTAAGGTTCATTGGACCCTTTGTGATCACTGCAAGTCATGTGGTAGACAGCTCCCCAGCTAGATCTACCACCTGAGATACCCTCCGTGCACCAAATCTTCCACGAGCCCCCACTCTGGAAGTACTTCTTACCTCCTAGCTAGCCCAATGCCCGCAAGGACATCGATCACCGAGCCTTTGACAGCTAACCCAACCTAACCTATGCAAGAGACCCCTCCGCAACCTCCATCAAGGAAGGCATCAAGCAAGAAGCCATACCATCAAGCGCTTCAAGATTCCAAGGAGCACCGCTCGGAAGCAGAACCAACAAGAAGAAGTGAAGACTACCCCGTATCCAAGACTCCCCCTTTCTTTCCACGCCTAGTCTGGGAATCTCGGGGACGAGATTCTTGTAAGGGGGGTAGGTCTGTCACACCCTGATTTTCATGTCTCATTGCTTAAGCTTGTTTTCATGTTAAAAATGTGGATTTGCAAAAACTTTTGAGTGTTGTTGACTTTGCTTGATTTGACTTTTGTCTGCTGTTTGCTAGTGCTCTAAAAATCAAATAAATCCTCCAACTCTTATACTTCATCTCCTTGACCTAAAACCTTTTCCCAATGATCATGCCATGTGTATAGACCAGTATAGAATTTTCGTATAAAAATATTTTGGCCAAATGGTATTTTCTAAAATTAGTTTTCCAAAAACCCCTGAATCGAGGTTTGCACTGCAAGTACCTTATTTAGGGTGAGAAAAATCCTTCAAAAAGTTTATTTGAATCCTATTAGATATAGGACTCCCAGAAACCATAAAAGTATGATTTTAAAAGTTATTTTTATATTTTATTTAAAAGCTTTTTCTTAAGGCCAGAAATGGTCTTTAATAGGGAAAAATTATTTAATCATTTCAAAAATATTTGCCAAAATTCAGGGAGACTCATAGGACATATATTGTCCATATATAAGAGTTTCAACACATGGTCATGTTCAAAATATTGGACTAATCCTTCCAAAACCCTTTCTGGATATTTCAAGCTTTTGAAATATTTACAAAGGAAATATTCTCCAAAACGTCCAGGGAAATTCTATCATGTCACATATGACATATTTGATGATCTTGCAAAGCCTCATGCATTGGAGATCAAGTAAACATCCTCAAACCCTTTCAAAACCATTCTGTCCATATTTGAAGTTTGAGCAACTCTACATTGCCAAACTTGTCCAAATGCTCTCAAACTTGGTGCACATGCTAGAATGACCTAATAAGGCATCTAGACCAAATGGCACAAGATTTGGAATAGAGCAACTTGATCAGATCACCCCAAAACCACTTCTGTTCAAATTCAAATTTGAGCAACTTTACATTGTCAACTTTTTATCTGGAGCCTCAAACTTTGTGGGCATGTTCATAACCCCAAATGATGATGCTACACCCAGTGGTGCATCAAGGGGAAATGATTTGCTTGACTCAAACATGGTGAAACCATTTCTGTTCATTTCTAGGGTTCACCAAAGTTACATTGGCCACTTTGCCCAAATGAGCTCAAATTTTGTGTAGGGGCCTAATTATATGTGACATTTGATCGTGTTAAGTTCCATGTCAAGTGGAGGTCATTTGCTAGTCCAAACCCAGATCAAACACCTTCTGTTCATTTACTAAAACAAGTGGTTGAACCCTTTTTACCTTTCTCCATGGCCTCAAGTTCTTACCACAGCTTCCCCTAGTCCTATTCTACCTCCAGTAACTCTCCTCTGCCTTATCTCAATTATTGGAGGGTAAAAACCCCACTTTTACCCTTGTGGACAGCCACCTTCTTCTCCTCCTACACCTCCCTCCTCATCTCAGTGGTTCCCCAGGGCATCCAAGACCTCAGAGCCATTGTTTACTACTCCCTATACCCACTAGACACGGTTGGGCACAAGAGTACACGGCCAGGACAGCACAGGCACGACCATGCCGGCCATAGACGTGCTCTGGAGCACGCTACAGTGCGCTCCCGCACTGTAGCCGCCCCCAATCAGCTGCCTCCGACCACCTTGGGCAGAGGGAGCGTGTCCCCCGAGGCCCCCTCGACGTCCTCAACACGCTGGATGGTCGGCCCTATCCTCCCCGGTCCCCCTCCTCTCTCCATGAGCTCGCCCGGCACGTCCATGGGCGTCGCCCACGGTGCACCGCGGCTGTACCTATAAAAGGGTCTCCCCCGAGCACCTCTCGCTTCTTCTGGATCCTCCTCTTCTTCGTGCACCTCCCAGACATCCCCAATCTCCCTCCCGTGGCCTCCTTGCCCCGCCATGGCCGCCATGATCGCCGTCGGCCTCTGACCGGCGCGGATGAACCAGAGCCTCTCCTCCTCTTCCTTGGCCACCAGGAGAACTGCAGCAGCGCGGCGAAGCTCCCCATCCCCTCACCGCTTCTTCCCAAGCCCCGAGGTGCCCGCTCCGCCGTCAACCACCGAGGCCGCCGCCATGGTCCGATGCGGGAGGAGCTCCGGCCCCTCCCCTGCCGCCCAAGGGGGCCTCCGCGACGCGCCACAACCTGGGGGCTCCTCCGGTGGCCGCGCCCTGGCCGGGGATGGCCTGTGCCGCCGGGGACGGGCACCGGCGTCGAGCGGCCGAGCCTCCCCTCCCCTCTGTTGCGGGAGCGGGAGGAGGAGGACGACCCTGCGGGCAGGGCCCACCTGGCGGTGACCCGGCCGCCGGGCCCGCACTATTTAAGTGGAGGCGCCCCCCCAGGTTCTGCCTCCCCCGCGCGAAAGCGCCCTCCGGAGAATACGCCTTCGGCGTCACCACCCCGCCTGCACGGCTGGTGCCAATGGGCCGGCCCGCATGCTATCCTCCGCCCTGAGCGCAGTGGAGGGTAAGCCCTTATCCTTTTCTTCTTTTTCTTTTTCTAGTCAACTTCAAAAATGCCCCAAATATTCATATGAACTCCAAATTGCTTGATTCAAATTTCTGGTAGCTTCTAAAATCATGCCCTATCACATGGTGCTACATGCACATTATTCCAGAAACTTTTCCTATACAAATATTTATCAAATGTCCATTTTCCACTTTCTGTGATTAACTTTAGAAAATCACAGAGAGCTCATTTTGGATCCAAATGCAGTGATTCAAGTTCCTAGATGCTTGTCATGTCCAAACTTAGTTTTGGAACATTTTTAATAATAGTTTCTGTACCCCACCAAATATTGAGCCATTTCTTTATATTTATCAGCTTTGGAAAATCCTAGGAAATTCATTTCAAATCCAAATCCGGTGAAACCAACTCCTAAATGCTTCTAAAATCATGACTTGATGATGGGTACCTTTGCTCATCATTCAAGGTATTATTTCTGTATACTTCTTCCAAATCCATAAACCCTTTGGTTCCATCATATTGGAATGTTCCAAATCATCCATTGATCCAACACCTATGAAACCACCTTGGTCATTTCTAATATGACCAAAGGTATCCTAGAAAAGTCCAACTCCTATTTTTAGAGCACTTTTATTGTTGCTTTGATAGTGTTGCTTATTATGATTGTTTCCATCGTTAGTTGACGTAATAAACGGAGTGATCGGAGATGGCCCAGAAGATTTGAAGACCCGGAAGAATAAGGCAAGCAGCCCGTTGACCATGTTCAAGAAACCTTTTTATGCATGTCTCATAAAGCCTTATTATTCAATGCATCGGAATCATGTTGAGGTGGAAACCACTTTGGTTGCTACCCTTGTTGCTTATTATTGATACTTGCATCAAACATGACCCTACCTTCCTATGAGGGTTATGTGGGTGGGAGTAGTTAGGTTGCCTTAATAGTGGCTACGCAAATGGGACGGGTATATGCATGGTGACGGAGGCAGGATACTTTCAAAAGACTTTTCGAAAACCCCGTCGGGTGCCATTTATGCCCAAGGGAGATGGTGAGATGGGTAACCACTTGATGACGAAGTGGTGTACCGAGGCAAGTGTGTGTGTTGTTTTGAAAAACGGATTGGTTTAAGTTGCGACCGTTATTCCAACCTTGCATGCGCAACCACTCTACCCTTATATGGGAAAGGGTATTATTGAGTACCTAGGTCGATACTAGCATGGTGCCCGCCTTACTAGTGACGGGGGTGACATGAGGTCACTCTCGGGACGGGGTCGTGCTTGGATAGGCGGCCATGACTGTTTTCACAGGGCACCAGACACACCGTTGGTACCCCGTGCTTGTGATATGTGATGAATTTGGAGCGAGTCTCCACAAACCTTGAGATGTGAAATGTTTGGCACGGGGCTGCTACCAATCGAGTGGACTCTATGTTAGTGTTGTCTAGGGAAAGGTAGTGCTCGGGTGCTTACCCCGGGTACCTGAGGTACCGCGGGTCGTGGATGACACGGAAGTTCCCCGGATCTTGTGGGTAAAGTGTGCAACCTCTGCAGAGTGTCAAACTATTCGAATAGCCGTGTCCACGGTCATGGACAGTTGGGTAACCGCTCTTGGGCTACGTCCAATGTTTGCGAAACCGGGTGTGTGAGTGTGAGGAAACAACATGGTTCAGTGATATTGATGAAGTCAACATGGTTCAGTGATATTGTTGATGTGATTGTGAGGAAGTCACAATGAGCTTGAGCATGAGTTGGTTACAACTCTTCCTTGAAAATGATGTCTGTGACCTCCTGATACTTGTTACAGACACATGCATATCCTTGTTATATGTTGATCATACTTGCATATGAAAAACTAGCTTTCCGCAAAACTGCCAACCTAGCAGTAGAGCCTTGCATAATTATTCTGTTATCACACTTGGGTTGCTTGCGAGTACATTCAACGTACTCATTGGCTTGCCACTGGTTATTTTATTGGCCAGGCAGGAGAGAACAGGTTATGATGAAGATTCTTGGTGACGAGCATGCGAGCTAGGACGCTTCCCAGTCAGAATGCCTGTAGGGTTAAGGCAGATGGCATGGGTCCCAGTTGTCTTTGAAGATTTTCCGCTGCGATGATATACTCAAGACTTGACCATTTCGGTCCTATTTGTGTATCACGGTATGTAAGGATGTAAGACTCTTGTTATTCAGCTTCTGTGTGTTCAGTGAGCATTGATCTCTGTGATCACTGTACACGTGCATTCGGAGATCACGACTTGCGAGTCGGGGTCCCCACATCCTTCTCTCAAAATGGGCAAGAAAAATACCACGACATGTCGGGTGCCATTCCATTATAGCATGCCAAGTTTCATGAATTTCAGACCAGTTTTGGATTTACTAGAATTTAAGAACAAAATATCTCAATGTTTTGCCGGCAATCAACAGTGCCCTAGTGTTTGGAATTCATTCCCATTTCTTGCATGGGACCTAAGCATGCCCCGAAGGACACATATTTGATTTTTCAACCAATTTATATGCACTGGAGCTTGTGCATGTAGTTCAAATTTGAATTATGCACATGAAATGCATAGAAAACCCAGTTAATGTATAAAAATGTCCAAACGAACCCCGAAAAATCAAAAAGTAAACACAACACTCCTGTTGTTCTATGTTGACACTCAACAGATTTTGAAAGCAATAAGAGCGAACGAATATCGTTTCGTGCCCAAAGGTGGCATGTTCCCTACCGAAACCATCACGCTTGTTGTGAGAAGCTAAGGTTTGTGAGAAGCTTATACCCAAACCTACCCCAAATGGGACAAATATTTTGCCACGACATGTTTATGGCGCTCCATGATAGCATGCCAAGTTTCATAAATTTCATACGAGTTTTGGATTTACTAGAATTTAAAAGCTATGTATCTCAATGTTTGTGGCCGAGTGGCGGTGGCAGGGTGTTTGAAATTCATTCCCATTTCTTGCATGGGACATAAGAATGCAACCAAGGACACATATTTGATTTTTTTACCAGTTTATATGCACTAGAGAATGTGCATGTAGTTCAAATTTGAATTATGCGAATAAAATGCCTGGAAAACCCAGTTAATGTATAAAAATGTCCAAACGAACCCCGAAAAATTCCAAAATTGAACACAACACTCCTGTTGTTCTATGTTGACACTCAAAAGATTTTGAAAGCAATAAGAGGCAATGGATATCGTTTCGTCCCCATAGGTGGCATGTTCCCTATCGAAACCATCATGCTTGTCGTGAGAAGCTAAGGTTTGTGAGAAGCTTATACCCAAACCTGCGCCAAATGGGACAATTTTTTTACCACGGAATGTTGATGCCGTTCCATGATAGCATGCCAAGTTTCACGAATTCCAGACAAGTTTTGTATTTACTAGAATTTAAAAGCCATGTATCTCAATGTTTGAAGCCGAGTGGCGGTGGCAGGGTGTTTGAAATTCATTCCCATTTCTTGCAAGGGACCTAAGCATTCAACCAAGGACACATATTTGTTTTTTCAAACAGTTTATATGCACCGGAGAATGTGCATGTAGCTCAAATTTGACTTATGTGAATAAAATTCCTGGAAAACCTAGTTAATGTATGAAAATGTCCAAACGAACCCTGACAAATTCCAAAATTGAACACAACTCTCCTGTTGTTCTATGTTGACACTCAAAAGATTTTGAAAGCAATCAGAGGCAACGAATATCATTTCGTCACCAAAGGTGGCACGTTCCCTACCGAAACCATCACGCTTGCTGTGAGAAGCTCTAGTTTGTGAGAAGCTTATACCCAAACCAGCCCCTAATGGGACAATTTTTTACAACGGCATGTTGATGATGCTCCATGGTAGCATGCCAAGTTTCAAGAATTTCAGACGAGTTTTGGATTTACTAGAATTTAAAAAACCAGGTATCTCAATGTTTGCGGCTGAGTGATGGTGGTAGGGTGTTATTCATTCCCATTTCTTGCATGGGACCTAAGCATGCAAACAAGGACACATATTTGATTTTTCAACCAGTATATATGCACTGGAGAATGTGCATGTAGTTCAAATTTGTAATATGCGAATAAAATGCCTAGAAAACCCAGTTAATGTATAAAAATGTCCAAACGAACCCCAAAAAATTCTAAAATTGAACACAACACTCCTGTTGTGCTATGTTGACACTCGAAAGATTTTGAAAGAAATAAGAGGCAACGAATAATGTTTCGTCCCCAAGGTTGGCACGTTCCCTACATAACCATCAAGCTTGATGTGAGAAGTTCTGGTTTGTGAGAAGCTTATACCCAAACCTGCAACAATTGGGACAAACCTCTTACCACATCATGTTGATGCCACTCCATGATAGCATGCCAAGTTTCACGAATTTCAGACGAGTTTTGGATTTACTAAAATTTAAAAAACCAGGTATCTCAATGTTTGCGGCTGGGTGACGCTGGCAGGGTGTTTGAAATTCATTCCCATTTCTTGCATGGGACCTAAGCATGCAACCAAGTTCACATATTTGATTTTTCAACTAGTATATATGCACTGGAGAATGTGCATGTATTTAAAATTTGAATTATGCGGATAAATGCCTGGAAAACCCAGTTAATGTATAAAAATATCGAAACGAATCCCGAAAAATTTCAAAATTGAACACAACACTCCTGTTGTTCTATCTAGTCACTCGAAAGATTTCAAAAGAAATAAGAGGCAACTGATATAGTTTCGTCCCCAAAGTTGGCACGTTCCCTACCGAACCATCACGCTTGATGTGAGAAGCTCTGTTTGATGAGAAGCTTATACCCAAACCTGTCCCAAATGGGACAAATCTTTTACCACGGCATGTTGATGCCGCTGCATGATAACATGCCAAGTTTCACGAATTTCAGATGAGTTTTGCATTTACTAGAATTTTATAAACCATGTATCTCAATGTTTACGGCCGAGTGAAGATGGCAGGTTGTCTGAAATTCATTCCCATTTCTTGCATGGGACCTAAGCATGCAACCAAGGACACATATTTGATTTTTCAACCAGTTTATATGCACTTGAGAATGTGCATGTAGTTCAAATTTGAATTATGCTAATAAATTGCCTGGAAAACCCAGTTAATGTATAAAAATGTCCAAACAAACCCCAAAAAAATCCCAAAATTGAACACAACACTCCTGTTGTTCTATGTTGACCCTCGAAAGATTTTGAAAGCAATAAGAGTCAACGGATATCGTTTCGTCCCCAAAGGTGTCACGTTCCCTACCGAAACTATCACGCTTGTTGTGAGAAGCTCATACCCAAACCTGCCCCAAATGGGACAAAAAATTTACCACGACATGTTGATGCCGCTCCATGATAGCATGCCAAGTTTCACGAATTTCGGACGAGTTTTGGATTTAATAGAATTTAAAAAACCAGGTATCTCATTGTTTGCGGCCGAGTGACGGTGACAGGGTGTTTGAAATTCATTCCCATTTCTTGCATGGGACCTAAGCATTCAACCAAGGACACATATTTCATTTTTCAACTAGTTTACATGCACTAGAGAACGTGCATGGTATTCAAATTTTAATTATGTGAATAAAATGCCTGGAAAACCCAGATAATGTATACAAATGTCCAAACGAACCCCGAAAAATTCCAAAATTGAACACAATACTCTTGTTGTTCTATGTTGACACTCGAAAGATTTTGAAAGCAATAAGAGGCAACAGTAATTGTTTCGTCCCCAAAGGTGGCACGTTCCCAACCGAACCATCATGCTTTATGTGAGAAGCTCTGGTTTGTTAGAAGTTTATACCCAAACCTGCCCCAAATGGGATAAAAAATTTACCACGGCATGTTGATGCCGCCCCATGATAGCATGCCAAGTTTCATGAATTTTAGACGAGTTTTGGATTTACTAGAATTAAAAAACCAGGTATCTCAATGTTTGCGGCCGAGTGACGGTGGCAGGGTGTTTCAAATTCATTCCCATCTCTTTGATTTTTCAAAGGTGGAACCTAAGCATTCAACCAAGGACACATATTTGATTTTTCAACCAGTTTATATGCACTGGAGAATGTGCTTGTAGTTCAAATTTGAATTATGCGAATAAAATGCCTGGAAAACCCAGTTAATGTATAAGAATGTCCAAACGAACCCCGGAAAATTCCAAAATTGAACACAATACTCCTGTTGTTCTATGTTGACACTCGAAAGATTTTGAAAGCAATAAGAGCTAACGAATATCGTTTCGTCCCCAAAGGTGGCACGTTCCCTACTGAAACCATCACGCTTGTTGTGAGAAGATCTGGTTTGTGAGAAGCTTATACCCAAACCAGCCCCAAATGGGACAAATATTTACCACGGCATGCCAAGTTTCACGAATTTTAGACGAGTTTTGTATTTTTTCAACCAAAGGTGGAACATTCCCTACCGAAACCATCACACTTGTTGTGAGAAGCTTTGGTTTGTGAGAAGCTTATACCTAAACCTGCCCCAAATTGGACAATTTTTTTACCATGGCATGTTGATGCCGCTCCATGATAACATGCCAAGTTTCATGAATTTCAGACGAGTTTTGTATTCACTAGAATTTAAAAAACCACATATCTCAATGTCTGCGGCCGAGTGACGGTGGTAGGGTGTTTGAAATTCAATCCCATTTCTTGCATGGGACCTAAGCATGCAACCGAGGACACATATTTGATTTTTCAACTAGTTTATATGCACTGGAGAATGTGCATGAAGTTCAAATTTGAATTACGCGAATAAAATGCCTGGAAAACCCAGTTAATGTATAAAAATGTCCAAATGAACCCCAAAAAATTCCAATTTTTTTATGACACACCTATAGTTGCATGTTCACTGCAAATAAAAGTTCTGACAATTAAAAAACCATCCTTTATAGCTGTGACCACATTACGTAATTGAAATCAAGACTATAAATCAAGTAGATCGCACACAATTTATTATCACCAACCGTGTGAGATGCATCACAAAATATCTTGGAGCACCATCGGTGTATAGTATGCCTATGGCTTACGCAAGAAGGTGCGTCGGCTATAGTCCACAGCCGACGTGTGAAAAACACTAGCTCACTCCCCAAATATCATTTCACTGTTCATTCGTAGCCGGTGAAAGATGGGCAGGTGGACCCATGTCGTGAGGGAAACTTCGGCGGCCCACTCCGGCGAGAGTGCGGCCGCAGCCGCCAGGCGCGTGCTAACAAGGTTTGTGATGGCGACCGCAGTCTACGTCCGGGCGACCAAGGTAGCCAAAACGGCCACTGTTGCTTCTCAGGCGGCGGCGGGATCTGCCTCGGGGATAGCCACTGGCGAGAGTAGCACAACAGCTGTCTGTTCCACAGCGGCGGCCTTAGCCCTGATGGAGGCCGCCCACTACCATGTCGTGGCCGTCAAAGCCCCGCCCGTGGCAGTCACCGCATAAATCAAACGAAGATTCTCCGACAACGGTCGGTGTCAGGGATATGACTAGCAGGTATAAACCGGCTAGTGTAAACCGGCTTAGTTGTATTATACTTGGTTGTAATATTTAGTAAAGGTTACGGCCCATAAGGTCGTAGGGCCCATGTGTAGAAGTAAGGTTTGTAAACTGCCAAGCGATGTAACTTGAGAGATATGGAAGAAAAGACAGAGACCGAGGCGGACACAAGTATGAGCCGGCCTCGGGACTCTGTAAACCGGACCAGGCGTCACCTCTATATAAAGGGACGACCTGGCAACGGTTCAGGGACAAGCAACAATCCACCCGTCGAGACTACAGGCAAGCGATCCGCTCCCTGTAAACCGACGCCCAAGCAATACCAAACCAACTAGACGTAGGCTTTTACCTTCATCGAAGGGGCCGAACTAGTATAACTCTCTGTGTCCTTCGTGTGCTATGAACCCCTTCAAGCTAACCCGTGCGATGGTTCCATCATCAAGTCCGCTAAACTGGACATCTGCCGTGCTATTTCCACGACAGTTGGCGCCCACCGTGGGGCCTACGCACGATGGTTTCGCGTTCTTGAAGGGAAGCTTTGAAGGGCTCAAGGGTTACGCGGTCGGCCGGATGACCAAGAGTCGCCGCGGCCGGATCTACATCGACGATGCAGGTTGGGAACCGGAGGCCGATTCAATCGAATACGGGTACCGGGTTCCTTTCGGTGGCATCCAAGTCTTCATTGGAAAAATCGGCGAACCGGGACCTGAGCCGGACATCTTCCCCAACATCGTCGAGCCGGCTCAGCGTGCGAGATCGGCCCGGATTCAGCCCGCCATGAAGCACGTGTTCGTTGGAGCAATCCACGGAGTTCGAGCCGAGGACGGATCGGAATCTGATGGTGCAACAGTTGTCTACTCAGACGACGAGTCTTCATCCGGAGAAACTGAGTCTCTGTATCAGTTGCTGGACGGCCGGTCTGAAGGTGAATCCGATGGAAACAGTACTCCGGACTCCTTCGGCCTGCCAAACCGGGTGGCTGTCTTTATGGCCGGTTCACAGCCCCCGGTGAACGGGGCGACAGCAGAAGCTGGTGTAGGGGGGAGCGGCACGACCCTCTCACTTACTGACGTTCTATCCACCTTGATGGACGAGTTCACAGCTAAAGCGGTGGAAACAGTAGCTCCAGCAGACAAGGCGCATCATGATGCAGAGCTCCTTCAGTTGAAAGGCCGGATTGATCAGCTAAAGGAAGATCTGAAGGCAGAGAGAGAGATGATAGCGGTGAGACAAGCGGAGCTGGATGATCAGGCTTTCTACCTAAGGATGGAGCAAGCTTCTATGGAAGGAGTAACGGGACGAAAGTACTAGTCTCGTCTACCGCCGGTTTATGAGGCAACGAATCTGTTCAGGACACCTGGGGCTGGGACTAGTAATAATCCGGTTTTAAACCGGAGGGCACCCCCAGCCAGGGAGGAGCCGGTTCAGCAGCCCGCCGCAGATCGGGATCGTCGGATCACGTCGGCACCGTACGTTCCCACCCCTCCAGGTCATTATTCAAACCCTTTGAATAACATCGCTGCAGCTGCTGCACGTTTGGCCGCTTTACCTGTGGAGGAAACGTCCCCGGTGGCATTGGAGGCACGCAGGGTCAAGGAATTGCTTAATACGGCGTTGATACAGCAGCAAGCATACTCTCATAGTAGGGAAAGGTTACACTCAACACCCCGTCCTAGCCGGAGTTATACTAGGCATTGGGAAGAACCAGAAGTGTCTAGCAGCGAACGCAGGAGGCATCAGCGCAGACAGGATAATCCGGCAGGGGCAGCGGCACCAGCTCCGGATGTAAACTGGGTTCGATCAGGAGCCCGGGAGGAGGTTCGTCAAATGACGCCGGTTCACACAGCTACAGCAGAAACATGAGTTACAACAAGTTCTTTCGGGGTGCAATGTCTTATCCCCGCTTTACGGGGTGTCAAGCTGCCTAAGGATTTTAAAGGGCCCCGCAAGGTACCTAATTACACAGCAGATTTAGCTCCGGAAGCTTGGGTGGAAAGTTATGAGATGGCCATGGAGATGCTGGACGTGGATGAATCAGCTTGTGCCAAGTATTTTACTATGATGCTCGAAGGTACGGCCCGAACCTGGCTGAAGGGTTTACCCCCGAACTCTATCGGATCATGGGGGGAGCTACGCAGCCAGTTTATCAAAAACTTCAAAGATACATGCAAACAGCCGATGTCAGTGGTGGATCTAGCAGCTTGTGTGCAAGGAGAGCAGGAGTCTACAACAGCTTGGGTACGGAGAGTAGCAGAGATTTTACACTCTTCGAATAGTATCAATCCTAGTACGGCGATAGTGACTTTGGAAAACAATTGTCGGTTTGAATCTTTAAAGTTAAAGCTCGGACGGCTTAAAAGGGATTGCAATGATATGGGAACTCTCATGAGTGCCCTGGTAAAATATGGAGACTCTGATAATACCAAGTATCCAGAAGCGGAAGGAGACAAGACTGGGAAGGTTAGCAAGTCTGGTAAACCGGCGCAAGTTAATCCGGCTACCACAAGTTTTTTGGGCAAACGGAAGGCAGAGGGTGGTTCTGACT
The DNA here is from genome assembly GCA_902687465.1 of Secale cereale. Taxonomy (NCBI): domain Eukaryota; kingdom Viridiplantae; phylum Streptophyta; class Magnoliopsida; order Poales; family Poaceae; genus Secale; species Secale cereale. The sequence goes on along the minus strand of LR738715.1, from coordinate 377,601,237 downwards.
TCGTAGCCAGCACTCAAGTTCAAAGGGATTTTCAGCATAGCCTGGGAAATCCACCTTCACAAACCGGCGGAGGAACACTTAGCTGGGATCAAGAGTTAGATCAGCCTTGTCCGAAGCATGGCATAAAAGGGTGACCGGCAAAGCATACCATGAGGGAGTGCATACCCCTTATGAAGGCAGTGGCGGGCCATTTCAACCCTCATAACAGGCCTCCAAATGGCGGTTCAGGTCCTGGATTTTATGGTCCGGGTCATCAGGGGAACAGCTCCGGATCAGGATATCGGGGCAATAACAATGGTTATCAAAACCGGGCAGGTAATCAGAATAATCAAGGAAATTATAATAACCAGGGCAATCAGTCGCATCATCAAGGTGGTTACAATAATCAGAGTAATCAGCAGTAGGGCCAAGGGAATTATAATAGTCAGGGAAATCAGCAGCAACAGCGTCAGCAACAGCAGCCGCAATCTGGATATCAGAGTAATCCGAAGGAATTGAGCAGTGGGCAATATCATGTCTTCACCACAAGTCTGTGTAAGAGAGATCAGAAGGTTTTGAAGCGGGCTGTTAATGCAGTTGAACCGGCGACACCGCAATTTCTGCGCTGGTCAGAGCAGCCCATTGTGTGGAGCAGAGAAGACCACCCGATGCGGGTGGATAATCCGGGCCATTTAGCTTTGGTGGTAGCACCTCAAGTGGGAGGCTACAAATTCACTAAGGTTCTCATGGACGGTGGTAGTAGTATCAATATCTTGTACTATGAGACTTTCCGTCGTATGGGTCTGACGGATAAGAAGCTAAGGCAATCAAATACAGTGTTTCATGGAGTGGTCCCAGGTAAGTCAGCTTATCCGGTTGGAAAGATTGACTTGGAAGTTACCTTTGGGAATGAGTATGATTCCAGATCAGAGATGATCACTTTCGAAGTTGTCAAAATCAAAAGTCCGTATCATGCTCTGTTTGGAAGGACGGTTTATGCTAAGTTTATGTCTAGACCATGTTACGTTTATTTGCAGCTTAAGATGCCGGGTCATAAGGGCACGATCACGATTCATGGAAGTCGCAAGATAGCAGTGGAATGTGAAGAGGGGGATGCGGCTTATGCGGAAGCAGTATGTGCCACGGAAGAGTTGAAATTTTATAAAGATAATGTTGATCCGGCAGATATGACTCCGCTGAAGAAGCCAACTACCGAGCATGATCCGACGTTGAAGTTTAAATCAGCAGAGGAGACCAAGCAAGTTGATTTTGTGCCTGGAGATTCGTCTAAGCAGTTCACTATCAGCGCTAACCTTGATCCCAAATAGGAAAGCACGCTCATCGAGTTCATTCGTGAGAACCGGGATATCTTTGCATGGAAACCCTCTGACATGCCAGGTATACCGAGGGAACTCGCTGAGCAGAGTCTTAATATTGATCCGAAGTTTAAACCGGTCAAGCAGTATCTGCGCCGCTTCAATGAGGAGAGGCGCAAGGCGATAGGAGAAGAAGTGGCCAGACTTTTGGCCGCAGGGTTCATAGTAGAAGTTTTTCATCCAGAATGGTTGGCTAATCCGGTGCTGGTGTTGAAGAAGAATGGGAAGTGGAGGATGTGTGTGGACTACACAGACCTCAACAAAGCTTGCCCAACTGATCCTTTTGCTCTCCCTCGCATTGATCAGATCATTGATGCCACAGCGGGATGTGAGCGGCTAAGTTTTTTGGATGCATATTCAGGATATCACCAGATCAAGATGGCAGTTAAAGACCAAGACAAGATAGCTTTCATAACTCCTTTTGGTGCTTTTTGCTATGTATCTATTCCTTTTGGGCTTAAAAGTGCACAAGCAACTTATCAGCGTTGCGTTCAGAATTGTCTAAAAGGGCAAATATGGAGGAATGTTCATGCCTATGTGGATGACATTGTAGTCAAGTCAAGAAAGGAAGAAACAATGATAGAAGTTCTCAGGGAAACTTTTGATAATCTTCGAGCTTATAAGATGATGCTTAATCCGGAAAAGTGTGCTTTTGGTGTTCCGGCAGGTAAGCTACTGGGATTCTTGGTCTCAAACAGAGGAATAGAAGCTAACCCAGAGAAAATCAAGGCCATCACATCTTTGACTAAACCGGTTTGCGTCAACGATGTTCAGCGCATAGCTGGTCGGATCACAGCATTAAGCCGGTTCATCAGCCGTTTGGGAGAGAAGGCAATCCCACTTTATCAGATGTTGAGGAAAACAGACCGATTTATATGGAGTGATGAGGCCAACGCAGCGTTTGAGGATCTGAAACGGCAATTGGCAAAGCCACCGGTTTTAGCTGCTCCTATTGACAAGGAGCCGTTGCTGTTATATGTCGCTGCTAATGCACGGGCAGTTAGCGTTGCAATCGTGGTTGAGCGCAAGGAAGCAGGGAAGGAACACCCGGTTCAGCGCCCGGTTTACTATGTGAGTGAAGTACTCATTGAGTCCAAGCAGAGATACCCTCATTGGCAGAAGTTGGTATATGGTGTGTGCATGGCAAACCGGAAGTTGAAGCACTATTTCCAAGGTCATCCAATAACTGTGGTTAGTTCAGCACCATTGGAGGATATAATCCAAAACAGGGAAGCTACAGGCAGAGTAGCGAAGTGGGCCATTGAGCTCAGCCCACATGAGTTGACATATGTACCACACACCGCTATAAAGTCTCAGGCATTGGTAGATTTCATCAATGATTGGACAGAGTTGCAAACTCCTGAGGAGAAGCTGGATCTTACTTATTGGACGATTCATTTTGACGGTTCAAAACAATTGGAGGGCTCGGGGGCTGGAGTTGTCTTAACTTCCCCCAGAGGTGATAAATTTTGTTATGTCCTCCGCTTATTGTTTCCTTGTACTAATAATGCAGAGGAATATGAAGCAATACTTCATGGTTTGCGGCTAGCAAAGGAAATGAACTTGAGCCGGGTTAAGTGCTTTGGCGACTCAGATCTGGTGGCACAGCAAGTTTCTGGCAATTGGGATTCAAGGGATCCCCTCATGGCGGCTTATAGACGAGAGGTTGAAGCAGTTGCAGGATACTTTAAAGGATATCAGGTGGATCATATAGACCGGCGAAGGAACGAAGCGGCTGATGCTCTAAGCCGACTGGGGTCTCAACGTAAACCGGTGCCACCAAACACTTTTTTGGATGAATTGCACAGTCCTTCGGTTCAGATACCGTCGGAGGAAGACCTAGCTGTTCCGGATCCAGAGGCACAGTTAGTTGCAGCGCTCCATGTTATTCCAGATTGGACACTGCCCTATTTGGCATACCTGAGCCGAGGAGAGTTACCGGACGATGAAGAAGAAGCACGACAGATAATCCGGCGTTCTAAGTCCATGACAATTGCAAACGGAGAGCTTCACCATCGCAGTACTTCTGGAGTATTTCAGCGGTGTGTATCGGCTGAGGAAGGTTGTGAGATTCTTCGCGAGATTCATGAAGGGGATTGTGGTCATCATGCCGGTTCAAAATCATTGGTGGCTAAAGCATTCCGGCATGGTTTCTATTGGTTAATTGCTCATGCAGATGCGGCAGATCTGGTCCGGAAGTGTGACGCTTGTCAGAAATTTTCAAGACGTGCTCTGGTTCCGGCGCAGGAACTCCGGATGATACCAATAACTTGGCCGTTTGCGACTTGGGGGCTTGATATGGTTGGGCCTTTTAAGCGATCCCAAGATCAGAAAACTCATCTACTGGTAGCAGTAGACAAGTTTACAAAGTGGGTTGAAGCGGAGCCTATAAGCAAGTGTGATGCGGCAACGGCAGTCAAATTCATCAAAAAAGTAATTTTCCGGTTTGGCTTTCCACACAGCATCATCACAGACAATGGCACCAATTTATCTCAGGGTGAGATGGAAGAATTCTGTCAACGAGAGCATATTCTTTTAGACGTGTCTTCTGTGGCCCACCCCCAATCCAATGGTCAGGCTGAAAGGGCAAATCAGGAGATTTTGCGAGGTATCAAACCCCGGCTTATGACACCTTTGCAGAGAACCCCAGGATGTTGGGTTGAGGAGTTGCCATCTGTTCTTTGGAGTATCAACACTACACCAAATCGGTCTACAGGTTACACACCTTTCTTCATGGTCTATGGTGCTGAAGCAGTCCTTCCGAGCGATATACGTCATGATTCACCAAAGGGTGACGGCTTATGTTGAAGCAGTCAACGAGAGAGCAAGACAGGACAGTTTAGACCGGCTGGATGAAGAGCGTGATATAGCTGCAGCACGATCTGCGATTTATCAACAAGACTTACGCAGATATCATAGCCGCCGGATCAGAACAAGGACGTTCTAGGAGGGCGACTTGGTACTCCGGCTCATCCAAGATCAAACAGATATGCACAAACTATCCCCACCTTGGGAACGACCCTTTGTGGTCAGTAAGAATCTACATAACGGTTCATATTACATGGTGGACGTTCGAGAACACAAGGACTCACGGACGTCAGAAGAGGAGACGAAGAGGCCGTGGAACATCGCCCATTTACGGCCATACTACACCTGAGCTACGTGCTCCAATGTATCCTATGTATATATTATGAGTAATGAATAAACCGGCACCCTCGGTAAACTGGGGGTTCGGCCCTTTTTCCATATACAAAATCTTGTGAGGGCAACCATACAAGTTTTTTATCAGAGATTATATTTCAATATATTGGCCGGTTTAGAAGTTGATTTTTTGCAGAGTATACAAAGGAGCAATAAAACTTTCTAAAGAACATGAGATCATATCCGGTTCGAAGAGAGGACGCCTCACAATTTACCCATCGGTTCAGGAGGAACCATGGAGGCCCTCTGGGAAAGATGGATAATCCACGTCCCATTGATTGGCTCAATTTTTATGTACATCTGCCCTCTGAAAAGAATGGTTCGCCCACGTTCAGTGATTGGCTAGGCCCTTTGGGAAAGAATGGTTTTGCCCACGTCCCATTGATTGGCTCAGTTTTTATTTGCGGTTCTATCGGCCCTCTGAAAAGAATGGTTTCGCCCACGTTCAGTGATTGGCTAGGCCCCCTGGGAAAGATGCATAATCCACGTCCCATTGATTGGCTGAACCTTGCTTTGAGCCTGGCAGCTCTTAAAAAGCCTCGACTACATGGTCTTATTTGCAAAATTTGCATCTTTTTGTGTTTGTGTTTTATAACCTTTTAAACCGGAGTGGAGCAGCTACAGAAGCTGACCACAAATCTATAAAGTGGAAAGTCTGGATCATGAATACCAGCATGAGTAACCCGGTGTTCATTAAAACCCAGATCATATATCAGGCAACAAGCCACAAATTTCTGAACAAAGTCTTGGAGAACAAGATGAACCGGAGTTTATCATCAGGATGAACCGGAGTTTGCCGGGTTTCTAATTGGATCCATGAAAGTCTTCATGAAGAGACTTTAAAGTCCTACCGGATTAAGAGTATTGAGCGTATGTAATCTCAGGTATAACGTTATTTATGGTATAAGGATATACTTATTTGACGTTTTAAGAGAACCATTTAATCCGTCCAGTGGTAAACCACTAGGACATATTTTCAGTATTATTTCTGCAGGAGCAGAGGATATGCAAGATCAACAAACATCAGACAACCTTTTCAATCGGCAAATATTTCACGTAAAGAAAGACAGAATATCCGGATTAAAGCAGATCAAGTTTTATCTATCCTATTACAAGGCATAGCAAGCCCGACGGATTGGAAATATTGTTTGGCGAAATACAGGCTGCGATTACAAGCAATAATTTTTAAGTCATGCTCCTCCTTGCTGAGACGGCTGGCCATCACCTTGATCCGGAATACCTTCATCTTCTTGAAGCGGTTGGAAATCCGGCACACGCCAGTCAATCTTCGTCAAAGCCCAGAAATACATCTCTTCGTTGATCAGTTCAAAAGGTTCGATATCTGGAGCGAAGGTATGAGGACGAACCGGCGGGATTAAATTGACGGTGTCATAAACCGGCCCCTCCACCCGCTCGTTTTGCAAGTTATATCCCGGATGATACCTGGATAAGTCGGACTCAGTAGCAAGCTTGCTGGCGAGGGGACGCATCTCCTTCGTCAAGGCGTAGAGATCCTTTGCGGTAAAAGTGGTACCGTCGTCTTTGGTGTCAGGAAATCCAGTTAAAGCCTCTTCCGGATCAAGATCCGGGACACAAGCCTTAGCCCTGGTAAGGGCCAGAAGAGCACCACCTTGGGCGGCAGATTTTTTGACTTCTTCAAGACGAGCCGGCAAAATAGATAACTTGTTCAACGTGTCTTGGATCGTCGTAGGAGCCGGTGTACCGAAAGAAGTTGCACTAATGATCCTCTGAGCGCCGGAATACAGCTGCTCGACCAAGGTGTAACACGCTTTAAGCTTCTTCCGGAGGTCATCCCCAAGATGGGAGACACGGCGCCCTGCATATAGATATTATGGTTAAACCGACACAGGCGGAAAATTACAGGGGTAAAGCAGGAGTTCAGATTATACTTACGAAAGACTGCAGAGGTCATCAACTCAATCTGATGCTTTAAACCGGTTAATTCTTCTGTAACCGGATTAAGCGCCCCTTCAGCATCTTGAATCCTTTTCTCCAGATCCTTCTTTTGAACTTCAAAAGTGGTCCGCTCTTCTTCAAAGTATTTCTTCAGATCTTCAGCAGTCTTTAAACTCACCTGAAGATCTTTCTTAGCCTTTGAAGCGGCAGATTCTGTCTCAACAAGACGGTTCCGAAGTTCATTAATTTCAACAGCGTTCCGGTTTAACTCAGCCTGCAAGCACAGTCAAAAGACCAGAAGCAAAAATCAGACAAGTCTCAAGCACACAAAACAAGTTGTTTACTTGACACTTGGGGGCTAATGGATGGTTGAAGTATCATCAGAAAATTTAACAAGTATCAAATACATAAACAAGTTATCTACTTGATACTTGGGGGCTAATGTAAAGATCAATTGTTCAAACTACAAAGTTCCGGTTCACCTTCAGCACACAGCTAAACCGGAACTTGGGGGCTGTTATGGGATAGAAGCATATCAAAAGTACAAAGTCAGAAGGAAAGGATCACCTCATATTTCTCCCTCATTAAGTTAACCAAACTTGCTTCATAGTCTCGGCTGCTGTGGAGCCGGTTTAGATACCCGGAATAAATTTCTTGGGCGCTCATATCGGCAAGATTGGATACTTCAGTACTCCATTTGCCCTTCTCTTTATATAACTTCTCCGTTTTAGCCGTATGCTTGGCTAAAACGGTGGGTTCAGCCGGGGCAACAAAGGCAGCCCCAGTCACCACAACATCTGGAGAAGCAGGTGCAATTGGGGGAGTCGCAGTGTGAGACGGATTGGGATACGCCGGATTAATCTGAGGAGAATTGACCTGGGCCGGACTTGGCGGATTATGGGCATCTTCAGCAGTAGGGTTCTCAGGAACAGAGATATGATCTGTAGACACAGGATCTTCAAGGGGAGCTATGGGCTCGCCTTCTGGAGGAATGGTCGTTGCTGGATCATCGGCCGGATCATCGGCAGTGGTCTCAGCAGGAGGCTTGTTTGCCTTGGGTTTCCTGCTGGGTTTTGGTTTGCTGAAAAAAAAGTATGCAAAATGAGTTAGCATTATAAAGCAAAAAGGGAATCATAAACCGGAAAGGTTAAAAAGATTTACCCTGGGACAGTTTTCAAAGGAGGAAGCTGCGTGGCAGTTGATTCACCGGAAGAAGAAAGCGGAGTTTCCTGATAATCAGGGTCAGACGGTTTAAGAGGTTTTCGGATAAGCCCGGCCTTGGGATGAATGAGAGTCGGAGAAAGTATCACCTCAGCACGGCGTTTTCGAGCCGGAGTTAAAGAAATTCTGGATGATTCCACTGCCAGGCCACTATGGCGAGTGGTCCGGCGAAGAGCTTCATGCTGTTGTTTCTTCAAAATAAAATTAGGATCCAACTGAGCATAAGGGTGAGAGAATTGGTATTTCCGAACGGTCCGACGACTTTTTTGTGGAAGAGGTTCTGAATCAGAGGAAAGAATGGTTACCTCAACTTCGGCCGGATTATCACCTTCAGCTAACTCCTGTGGAAAGGTTATCATTAGATGCAGATATAAGTTCAAGAAAGCAAAATTCAAACCGGATTAATTCATACCTCGGAATCCGGATCATCATCTTCAGCGGGAGAACTGGCGTCAACATCTGCTTTCCTTTTCTTATTGTCAAAGGTTTTTCGGCGTGCTTGTTTGCCGGTTTTCTCCTGGGGCTTTCTCTTCCAGAAAGGATCATCAGACTATTCAAGAGAAAGGAAGACAATTGAAAAGACGGTTTAAAGGAACGAGTTACAAATACAGGGCAAAGTAAAAATTACCGCAGGCAGCTTGTTCTTCTTATAATAAGGAGCTAGCCCGACTTTGCTGTAGTCTGCTAAAGTGACGCTGAGCATCTTTTAAGCCAATTCAATAACCTCCGATTCAGATAACTTTTCCTTACTAAACCGTTGAGGATCGTCCGGTCTACCAGAATATTGGCACATCAGCTGTGATCGCTGGCTTAAGGGAAGGATGCTCCAAGACAACCAGCAGCGCATAAAATCAGTTCCAGTCAAGCCATTGGCTATGAAAGCTCTTAACCTGGAGAGCTGTGATGAAAACCGGGTCCGCTCGACAGAGCTGAGCCGTTGTGGAAGAGGATGATCCTCCGGAATACGGGTTTCACGATAACCCGGCAAAGGGTTCTCCCCTTCAGGAGAAGTGTCAACGCAATAAAACCATGACTTGTTCCAATCCTTTGGATGCGTGTGTAAAGCGGCGTGAGGAAAAACAACGTCTCTCCTCTTCTGGATACTAACGCCTCCGAGCTCCTGATGCGGTCCACTGGTGAACTCTGTGCGCCGGTTCAGGTGAAAGAAGTCCCGAAACAGATCGACAGACGGTTCTTCTTGTAGATATACCTCCGAAAACACTTGGAAGTCACATATATTTGAAACAGAGTTGGGTCCAATGTCCTGAGGGTGGAGTTGGAAGGCAGCAAGAACATCCCGGAAAAACTTTGAACCGGGGGGAGAGAAGCCTCGAGATATGTGATCAAAGAACACAATGACCTCCCCGGACCTGGGAGTAGGAGGACATTCATTCCCCGGGGCCCGCCACTTCAAAACAGACTAAGGGCCTAACGTACCAATTTCAGAAATTTTGACCAAGTCTTCCTCAGTAATGATAGAAGGGACCCAATCACAGGAGACATACTGCTTGGCCATTGCAATGGAAGGACAAGTACTGGAAAAGATAAAGTGCAGAAAACGGATTATGCGGGTACAGCAGTATAAACCGGAAATCTATAAAAGTTACGCAACGGTTTGAACTGAGGACTAATGGCATGGTTAAACCGGCAATTACAGCGAGCTACGTCATTTCCGGTTCACGACAGTAAAAGAGGAACAGCTAAACCGTCGCGTTCAATTTCAAAAGTTTTGCAAGAAAAGGGCATAACAGTTTAAACCGGAGTATATCTAATGGATCTACAAAGGAGAAGAAACAGTTTCCTTGTAAACAGCTAAAGTGGAACAGATCTGGACGTGCAAGGAAAAGAAATATAAAGTACAAGAAAATACAAGAAGAAACGCCAGGGATCTTATGCGGAGCAGATGAATCTATAGGATTAAGTATAGGTGGCAAGATCTAAAGCTAATACTAGTGGAAGATCTGTTAACTGGGTCGAAAGGTCACAAATTTTCTACGAGATAAGTATCTACGAGGAACAAGACGAAGCTTTCATAGAAAACTCTAATGGCGGAAGAACAAGGGAAGAACCCTAGAAGATACAGATCGGTAATGAGGAAGAAAGGACATACTTGAACAATGGAGGACAGCAGCGGAGCTCTCTGGTCGAAACAGGTTGATGCAGCGGCCAGGGAGGTCTTGACTCGGCGAGGTGACGGCGGCGCTCCAAGCTCGGGCGTCAATGGAGTCTTGAAAGCTCGGGCAGCGAACGAAGGAAGAAGAAGTGAGAAGAAGGAAGAATGAAGGGGGACGGCGGTATTTATAAGCGAAAGGACATATGCGAAGCGACAGGTGCGGGATTCGAGGGGGCAAAGATCGGATAAAGATCCTTTTGACGCCTCGATTTTCGGATAACCATTAAACAAAGCTACGGTACAGCTCACAGCGTTAAATGCGGAGATGACGTCACGGTCAGATCTAGTGAGTCTCGAAGATGACGTCAGAGCCGGTTTACAAGAGTGTGAAAACAGAAGAAAATTATACAAGACAAGGAAGACTGATATGAACAAGTTCAAATCATTCTGGGGCCTAATGTCAGGGATATGACTAGCAGGTATAAACCGGCTAGTATAAACCGGCTTAGTTATATTATACTTGGTTGTAATATTTAGTAAAGGTTATGGCCCGTAAGGTCGTAGGGCCCATGTGTAGAAGTAAGGTTTGTAAACTGCCAAGCGATGTAACTTGAGAGATAAGGAAGAAAAGACAGAGACCGAGGCGGACACAAGTATGAGCCGGCCTCGGGACTCTGTAAACCGGACCAGGCGTCACCTCTATATAAAGGGACGACCCCGCGACGGTTCAGGGACAAGCAACAATCAACCCGTCGAGACTACAGGCAAGCGATCCGCTCCCTGTAAACCGACGCCCAAGCAATACCAAACCAACTAGACGTAGGCTTTTACCTTCATCGAAGGGGCCGAACTAGTATAACTCTCTGTGTCCTTCGTGTGCTATGAACCCCTTCAAGCTAACCCGTGCGATGGTTCCATCATCAAGTCCGCTAAACCGGACATCTGCCGTGCTATTTCCACGACAGTCGGCAACCCACGACCGAAGAGCTGGCAATCACCGAGAGAGTTCGAGCAGCCATCGGTTCGTGCGCGGCATACCTTGCAATGATGGAGCCCGCTAGCGCCCAGATCGCGGCCGCCCACGCCCAGCTCATGGCGGCCTATGCCAAAGATATGGCGGGCACAGATGGCGAGATGCTTGCTGAGTATGGTGCAATTGATGCCATGGAGCCCCTTCCCCAGGAGACCATCGGGCACGAGTTGGACATGGAGGCGGCGGCGGAGATCGACAAGCACCAGCCGTAGTAGTACTCTTTTGTTTTGTTTAATTAAGAGCGCAAGTCTTTAATTTTTTAGAGTAATGTTTAGATCAGCTAGTTGTGTTTAATTGCTGAACTTGCTCGATTAATAAGTTAGTCTCCTTTGTGTACCCAAATTATGCAATGACGTGGATGACCACTGTGAACCAGGGAACTTTGAACCAAAAATTTTGACGTTCAAACTCAACACACACGGGTTAGGCTATCGGAATCGTTTGTGATTTTTACATATCGTACACAGTTTTGAATAAGGGACCATGTATGATGACACTTTGCATGCTAGTTTTTTCACTGAAGCGATTCCAAACTTTCGGCTTCCGCGGAAATATCTACCTCCCCGCCACATCTCACTTACCAAAATCCACATTTCCCCTCTTTCCGCCTTCGTGACCAAGTTGAAACCTTGACTCCTTGCTTGCAGCACCACTGCCTCCTCGCCAGCGACCCTCCTTTACGCTGCTCGGCCTCGCCTATACAGGAAGGTAATCCACACCCGACCCCATCGTCCTCCTCCTTCCACATCCCACATGCCCCAACTGTCTGCGCGAATGCGACACCTTCCACCCAAATCACCGAACCCACCACCAAATAAGCAGCGCCCTAAGCCATGATGCACGCAGTATAGACAGGATCTCAAGAATCATTTGGGAGCGGAGAAGCAAATCGCGGCCGCACGCGCAGATGAGGTCGCGACGACTGACATTCGTGCCGACCCCCAGATCTTGGAGGAGCACCTCGTCGTTGAGGCCACCATTGATGCCTCACGCGCTGACGCCGCGACGCGGTTGGCTGCTTTAAACGACAATTCGTGGCGTTTTCTCAAGGCCATCGTTTGCTAGCTACTGACTTTCCTTAACAAATTCTAGTGAATTGTGCTATCTACTTTTACCCTGCAATCTTCTGCTATAGTGTACATGTTCTATATGTCGTGCAATGTGGTGTTCAGTTAACTGTTTGGTTCAATTATGCAAATGTGATGTTCAATTCTTCAGGGTGCAATATTTCCAGGTTGTTAAGCATGCTTGGTTTGGTTAACTTTCTGATCACTATTACGAGTATGTTATATTGTGCAATATGGTGCTCAGTTAACATTTGGTTCATTGCTTGTGGTGTCTAGTTAACTTCTTGGTTCAATTCTGCAATGCGTTGTTCAATTGTTGTGGCTGCATTCCATTATTGTATACCATGTGAGAAATAAATCAAGTTTGGCTGTATTAACTACATGAGAAACAAATACAATTGCTACATTTCCAAGTTGTTTAGCATGGTTGGTTTGGTTAACTGTCGGATCTTCTATTAGGAGTATTTTATATTGTAAAATGTGGTGCTTTGTTAATGTTTGGTTCATTTGTTGTGGTGTTTAGCTAACTACTTTGTTCAATTCTACACAGCGATGTCCAATTGTCATGGGTAGAATTTTGTATTGTTGTGCATGTGAGGAATAAATGGAATTTCGTTCCACTTAATACATGAGAAACATATACCATTGCTATATTTCCTAGTTCATAATCATGCTTCGTTTGGATAAATGGGTTTTCCATGTGGCTTGAATTAATTCGATGAATCTGCAATGTGCTTATTTTTCATCAACATATTTTACTCATAGCAGGTGAACCCTTACTTAACCTAATGACTAACTACCTTATATGTCTTGCAAGTTAACAATGGGAAGCACTGAGGTTTACAATCGAGGTTAGCACGTGCATGGTCCGTTGTCTAATAGCACATTATTGTGCAATTCCATGAACTATTCTAATATTTTGGTTTTTAACAATTTGGTCTTGCACATGTAGATCCTGCTATCAAAGGTTTTGACCCACTATTCGACCCTTTTTGCATATGGGGAAATGAGTTGTCCATGAATATCAGTCAAGTCAAGAAACTCACAAAGATTGTTAGGATAAAGATATTAGCGACAAAAAACAACAAGATCTTTGTTTGCACAATGAAGAAGACAGCAGTTCACTACAGGGTGGTACTAACTATTATACCTTGCCTTTTTATTCCTTTGCCCCATTTCCAATATAGAGAAGATATTTATGCACATCCTTGTTTTCAGGCCTTCCCAAAGCAGTTCACTGATGATTACCTCTCAAACCACCTAAATGGTCAGGAGGCGAGGAAGGTATTCATACAACACGCACGGTTCAATATTGAAGTGTTCCTGAAGAGGACAAATGATGGGCGTCAATCATCCACAAGCACTGGCCTAAAGTTACATATACCTTCAACATGTATGAAGGCTTAATATTCGTCTTCTGCTTCAGCAGTTTTCTAGATGAGATACATATGCTCATGTACCATCTATGATACTAATTTTGAAAGGTTATAGATGTTGCATGTGAAACTTGGTCCAGGTGTAGTTGTGTATTGGGGTAGCTGAGTGCCGAAGCTATATGATGTTGTACTCTGATGTATTTCAGTTATGAAAATGAAATATATTGTGTACTTAATATGAAATGTCAATAAGATTACTAAATGGATTATGAATAATTGGATAATTAGCCTCCTAATTGGTTTATCTATTGCAAATAGTTATTGAGAAAACACCGTGTGTGATGCATTCAATAATGCACACAGTTTCTAGGAATAAACCATGTTAGATTAAAGAACAATCACACACGACATCCTCTTGAAAACTGTTTGTGTTAGGCCACCTGGCGCAAACGTTTACCACATAAAAATTGTGCGTGATGGACATCCTTTGCCACACAGTTTCTTCTACGCATTGTGTATGATGCATTCAATAACGCAAACGATAAAATTGTTAAGACCGTGTGCAATGGAAACGCTATCACAAACGATTTAATGGGAAATAATTGTGTGTGAGGTACCTGTGCACGGAAACGTTTTCCTTGGAGCGACTGAGTGGGATGTACATACGAACGAAAATGTTTAGCGGGGACTGACTGTGTGCGATGTACTTGCAACCGGAAACAATTTCGCCATATAATTGTATTTTTTAGCTCTACTGTACGTATTTCCATATTTGAGCGCTCACCGGTCGCACACGTCCTCATTTTGCCGAGCGTGTGTGCCAGGAGGGCATATCCCCAACGTGTTCTGGGTCGTGTGGGAAGGACCCCCTTTTCGCCCACACTCACTTGGCGATGGTTCCGAAGGCCGTCGCGGAAAGGGGTTTAAAATGATTTGTTTAGCAGCTCGCTATACTAGTGTAACCTATTTATCTCAAACAACTTGATTATGATCGAAGGGTCCAAATAGTTCCACCTATGTCCAGTTGCTATATAAACAGCCTAACCCTACAAACTAGGGATCCTGCCCATCCATCCACCCATTCCCTCACCCGCCGCCACCAACTCGCGTTTACCCTAAAAAAGCAGTGTTTTTTTCCAGTTCTGTGAATTTAGCATTATCCAGAAAACTAAGGTTTTATAGTTTGGACCCCTTAACTTCATGCATATCATAAATCACAATCTGTGCATCACATATAAAAACTTTGTATATGTAAAATGCTTAGAATTTCATGTAGATTAATAATATGTCACTTTCATCCATGATTAAAATGTTTAGAATGTTGTTTGCATTAATTTTTTTAAATGGCATGCTAAAATGGTTTAATTCATAACTAAATAACCATAGCTACAAATTTAATAAACTTCATATGTAAATGGGGTGGAAAATGAGTAGATTAACATGGTGCATTTACTTTTGTTGTTCCATAACTTTAAAATATGTTTTTAGGCAGAACAGTACAAAAATCAATAATATGCACTTGGGGATTTTCCGGAATTTTTTGTTTGTTATTTCCGTCCTCATTTAAAAAGCCTAGATAGTGTAGTTTGGTCATGATCCACCTCTTGCCATGTTAATTAACATTTAATATTGTTGTCTACATGAACGAAAGTCCACTAAATAAATAGAATGTGGTGGTTTGTCAATATGCAACTCGTTGCATATTGTGCTCCACTTCAATTGTAGTATTGTTTGTGCCCTTTGCCATGACATGGATATTTAAACCGGACATGCATCATACTTGTTTGTGCATCATATGCCATGCTTATGCTTGTGTGTTTACCATGTTGGTTGCTTCTTTCCGGTTTGCTTCTCTCGTTAGCTTTGGTTTTGTTCCGGAGTTGTGAGGATTCGTTCGACTACGTCCGTTTGTCTTCTTCATGCACTCATTCTTCTTGCTTGCGGGATCTCAGGCAAGATGACCGTTCCTCGATATCACCTCTATCTTTGCTTTTCTAGTTGTCTCGTTCTATATCTATGTCGCACTACCCATTCTTGTTTGGTCAGCCTCCCATGTTGCCATAATACCCCCTAACCACCTTCCTAGCAAACCGTTGATTGGCTAAGTTAACCTTTTGCTCAGCCCCTCTTATAGCGTTGTTAGTTGCAGTTGAAGATGGAAGATGTTCCATGTTGGAACATGGATTCTTTGGGATAACACAATATATATCTCATTTAATAAATGCACATATGTACTTGGTAATGGGTGGAAGGCTTGGTCTTTCGCTTGGTGTTTTGTTCCACTCATGCCGCCTTAGGATCCGATAAACCGGTGTTATGTTCCATGATATTGCGTTCCTAACACGGTTGGGGTTTATGGGCCCCCCTCGATAATTCGCTCTGTTTAAAGATTTTCCGACAAGGCCCAACCTTGGTTTTACCATTTCCCTAATAACTAAAAACTTGCATAGGGAGTAATTAACCCGTGGATTCTTAATCAATCCCTGGGCGAGTGCTCCTCATGAGTGTTGGTCCAAACCTGTCAACCACCGGCGGCCGCCAGGGGCAACTCTGAACTTATCTTGTCAGAAGTTTGGACAATCTGATCATGGCCTGAGACGAGATTCGCGCGCCTCTTATTAGGGTGTCGGCACGTTGGTAGGCTTTGCTCGATTAATTTTACCTTTGTCGAAATAATTTGTGCACGGGATTCCGAGAACACTCGGTACTTCCCAATTTGGATTTGTTACTCCGCTGATCATGATGGCTTTTGATGGGCTAAGTCGGAACACCCCTGCAGGGTTATGATCTTTCGAAAGTCGTGCCCATGGTTATGTGGCAGATTGGAATTTGTTAATATCCAATTGTAGATAACTTGACACAAAAACACAAATAAAATAAACAAATTGTGTTTGTAGCCGTGATGGTCTCTTTTCGAAGGGGTTCAGAAAGTGAACACGGTGGGGTTATGGATAAACGTAAGTAGTAAGGATATCTTCTTGATCACTACTAGTTGCGATCGTTTGCATATATTCTCATCTCGCTCTGACTTCGTAAGCTAGCCAAATACAATGCTTAGTGCTGCTGCTACCACACCTAAAAGCCTTGATACTTTTGATACCCGGGAACAAGATTGTTGAGTCCTCGTGACTCACAGTTTACGACACAAATAGATCCTGGTACCTCAGAGATTGTGCAAGAGCTTTAGTGGGAGTTCGATGAAGAGCGCGGGCGTATGTACTTGACATACCCTGACGATCAGTAATGGTTCCTACTAGGGCCGATCAGGATTAGCCTGTGTGGTACCTTTTTCTTTGCTTGATTTTGTCCGTAGTCGGACTCTGTGTGCTATGGATGAATGTATGTTTATCATATTAATTGTGTGACGTGGCGAGTGTAAGCCAACTATTAAACTCTCTTTCATCATGTTCATTACATGGGTTGTGTTAAGATACCATGCTTGAGACCATTACAAAATGTGGTTATGACTCTAAGTCGTGCCTCGACATGTAGGAGCTATAGACACACCTAGGCGTTACAATACCCCATGATACTAGCCATAGATGCATCAAAATAAGCAAACAACACATAGGAAACATAATCTGTCAAAAATGGAACAGTCTTTAGCAACCAAAAATCTTCGCATACTTTTGTAACACTAAAAATTCTGAAAAAATTGGACAATGTGGGGAATTTGTATATAAATTTTGTGTAAAAACTACAGAATGGTTCGACGTACCAGTGAATTATTGTATTTTCTGCACTGGGCGCAAAAGTTTCTGTTTTTCAGCAAAATTAAATCAACAATCACCGCCAGCCATCATAAAGGTCTTATTTGGCTCAAACACTGAATAAAACACCAAAACACAAGTATTACATAATTAATAATGTGTAAAATTTTAAAAACAGAACCAAAAAGTAAAAACCAAAAATAAAATTGGGTTGCCTCCCAACAAGCGCTATTGTTTAACACCCTTGACAAGGCATAAAACACAAACAGATCTAGGTATTATCATCTTCGGTTTGCAATCCATAGGTAGCTCTAATAATAGATTCATAATGCAATTTAATTTTCTTTCTTGGAAAGTTTTCCATGCCCTTCCTTAATGGAAATTAAAATATAATGTTTCCTTCTTTCATATCAATAATTGCATCTATTGTTGTAAGGAAAGGTCTACCAAGGATAATAGGACATGTAGGATTGCAATCTATATCAAGAACAATGAAATATACGGGAACATAACTCCTATTTTCAACAATAAGAACATCATTAATCCTTCCCATAGGTTTCTTAATAGTGGATTCCACAAGATGCAAATTTAAAGAACACTCATCAATTTCACGGAACCCTAGCACATCAGATAAATTTTTTTGAATCCTAGAAATGCTAGCACCCAAATCACACAAAGCATGGCACTCATAATCCTTAATATAAATCTTAATAGTAGGTTCCCACTTATCATAAAGTTTTCTAGGGATAGAAACTTCTAAATCAAGCTTTTATTCAAAAGATTGCATCATAGCGTCAAAGATATGTTTAGTAAAAGCTTTATTTTGATTATAAGCATGAGGAGAGTTCAACATGGAGTGCAACAGGGAAATACTATCTATTAAAGAGCAATTATCATAATTAAATTCCTTTAGATCCAATCTAGTAGGTTCATCGCTACTTAGGGTTTTTGACTTCATCTATCCCTCTTTTATCAATTTTTCATCAAGATCTGAAAACTTCGAATCATTGGGACGCCTATTAACTAAAGTAGACTCATTTACAGTCCCATGTTTATCAAGATTTATTTTGGAAAACAAAGATTCAATAGGAGTCACATCAATCACTTTAAGATCTTCATCATTATTTTAATGGGAACTAGAAGAACATGATTTTATAAACCATTCTTTTTTAGCACGCATCTTAGCGGTTCTTTCTTAGAACTCATCAATGGAAATTCACATAGCTTTGAGAGACTCATTGATATCATGCTTGGGTTTAATAGATCTAAGCTTCAAAGAATCAACATCAAGAGAAATTCTATCCACACTCCTAGCGAAATCATCAATCTTAAGAAACTTGTGGGGACCCCGACTTAGAAGTCGAGATCACCGAATGCACGTGTACAGCGATCCCAGAGATCAATGCTCACTGAACACACAGAAGCTGAATAACAAGAGTCTTACATCCATACAAATAGTCTTACACGAATTAAGGCCATTAAGGCCAAGTCTTACATAGATAGAGCCTCACGGGCTGAATAGCAAATAACCCAAATAGCGGAAGTCTTCGATAACGGGTAGAACCCATGCCATCTGCCTTAACCCTACAGGCATTCTGACTGGGATAGCATCCTAGTTCGCATGTTCGTCTCCAAAGAATTCTTCCTCATAATCCTGTTCTTCCATGCCTGGCCAATTAAATAACCAGTGGCAAGTGAATGAGTACTTTGAATGTACTCGCAAGCAACCCATGATATGGTTCAAAGTAACAATGCAATTGGACGATAATGAACAATCTAGCAAAGGGCTAGAATAAATATTCTACTATCAAGTTTATGCATCAATAACCTCGTGTAACCTCGAAGACAGGTTACCGATATCAACATGAATATGATTCAACTCATCGAGTCAAGTCACCACCTTGACTCATCACACACATACTATCACCGATGAAGTAAAATTCTGGACATAGTTTAAGTAGCACCACCCAACTGTCCTTGACCGTGGACACGGCTATTCGAATAGTTTTACACTCTGCAGAGGTTGCGCACTTTACCCACAAGATCCGGGGAAATTCCATGTCATCCACGACCCGCGGTACCTCAAGTACCCGGGGTAAGCACCCGGTCATTACCTTTACTTAGACGGTACTAACATAGAGTCCACTCGTTGGTACACGGCCCTCGGGTACAAACAATAGATCACGGGACTTGCCCTAATTTCAATGTCACGCGTACCCGAAGGGACCAACGGTGTGTCTGGTGCCCTGTAAAAACAGTCATGGCCGTCTATCCAAGCACGACCCCATCCCGGGAAAGACCTCAAGTCTTCCCGTCACTAGTAATGCGGGCACCATGCTAGTATCGACCTAAGTAATCAATAAAGCCCCGTCCCATAAGGGGTAGTGTGGTTGCACATGTTTGGTTGGGACGGTAGTCACACATAAATCTAATCCATCATTTCACCATGCACATGATTCTACCGGCACATCACTTCTTTCTCAAGTGATGACCTAATTCAACATCACCCTCGGGCATTAGGGGCACCCGATGGGTTCATGCAAAGATTTTAACTACGTAGGTTAAAATCACACATGCATCATTTAAGCTTCATGACCAACTATTCGCATGTCATCTAGCACTTAGCAAGATCAAGATCAAGCATGCATCATGTGGTGGTTCCAACTAGGTCACCACCGTAACCCTATCATCATGCATCGGAAACAAACGAGTTCCGAAGAACAAGTGTATCATGGTCAAAGGGCTGATTGCTTGGATTGGCTTGGTCTTCAAAGTCTTCAAATCCTTCTCCTTCTCCTTCCACAGCAACTTCGTCAAATACGGGATCTATACGTCGCATAATAACAACGGAAAAATAAGACCACAAATAAAACAGAAAAATCAAAGTGCTCGGAAAAATGTCAACTTATTTTTGTTAAATACTAGAGGAATTTCTAAGATTGGGAAAAATCTTAGTTGGAGTTTTGGAGTAACAGAATGGAACCTATTGATTTTTGAACATGAGTTTTACTGCTCAAATTTGAATTTAAATTTGAAAAGAACAGAAAAGTTTCATAGATGTGAGTGAAAGTGGTACCATTAAATAGGTTGGAATATTACAAGAATTTAGGAGTTGGAATTATTTTATTTGGACCATTATTCTTTTCTGTAGAAATGTTTAAAACAATTACAGAAAAGAAAAAGGAAAAGTGCCCTGTGCAACTGGGCCAGAGAAGGCCACAATGCACGGCCCAGGGCGGACCAGCCCAGCCGCACGGGTGCCTGCGCGGGCACGTCAGGTTTTTGAACCTGACGGGCGGGGCCCGTCGGTCAGTGACTGAGAGGAGGGGGAGAGAGGTGTGGGGATGACAGGCGGGGCCCGCCTGTCATCTCCAACCTTGCGGCCATGGCGACGGCGAGCTCACCGGCGAGGTTTCCGTCCACGGCGACGACAACGGAGGGCAGGGTTGGGTCCAACGTCGAGTGGCGGATGTAGGGGTGGTGGTACGGCACGCCGGGGAGGTCAGGTTCGCCGGCGGCAAGGTGGGACGGCGGAGGCTCGTCGGGAGGTTGTTGCTCCGGTCGTTTGCAACTGCCACAGAGAGGGGAAACAGGGGGGAAAGAGTCAGTGGAGCATGGCGGTTCCGAATCGGGCAAAAGAAGGGGCAGGGGAGGCCCGTACTGCGAGATCACCGGCGGCCCGACGCGGCGGAGCTCCGGTCGAACCCGAGTACTGGGACTACCTGGGGAGGAATGGGTGGTGCTGGAGGGCTCAGTGAGGTGTGGTGGAGCTGCTGATGCTGCTGGAGAGGCCCGGGGGGTCCTATTTATAGGGGGTCGACGGAGGCCCGCGGTCCAGTGCGCCGGCGAGCTCCGGCTCGAAGCTACAGCGCACAGGGGGCGAGGGGAATGTGTCCACGGAGTTGCTGGACGAGCTCCACGTCCAGTAGAGGTGAGAGGAGGAGCGGGGGAGCTTCTGGAGCGTGCGCGCGTGCGAGGCAGAAGAGTGGCCGCTGCGGGCGGCCGATGCGCGTGCGACGATGATCACTGGACGGCGCAGGAGGAGGGGGGAAAGCGCCGGGGCGGTTGCGGACGTCGAGGAGCATCGACTGGCGCGAGGGAGTGGCCCGAGGCTGTCGGGGGTGGCTGATTGGCTGGAGGTACAGTGCGTGTCCGCACTGTTGCGTGCTCCAGAGCGCGCGTATGGCTGGTACCACCGTGCCCTCGCTGCTCCGGTCAAAACCAACGTGCCCAAGAGTGTCTAGAAGGTCAGGGGAGGAGTAAAGAAATGGCCTGCGGCCTGGGATGCCCTGGAGATGCTGAGAGAGAGGGAGGATGCTGGTGACTTGGTGAAAACTTGCTGTCCAGCAAGGTAAACTTGGGTTCTTACCCCTCAATCATTGAGCTGGGGTGCTGGGGAAGTTACTGGAGGTAGCCAGTAACTGAATGATCATGTGGTAAAAAGTTGAGGCCATGGAGAAGAGCAAAAGTGATCAAGATGGAGGTTTTAGTAAAAAGCCAGAAGGTGTTTGATCAGTGTTTGGTCAAGCAAATGACCTCCACTTGACATGGCACTTAACAGGATTGTAAGACATGAGAAAATAGGGTGCTTCACCAAATTTGGGCTCATTTGAAGAAACTAGCCAATGTAACTTTGGTGAACCCTAGAAATCAACAGAAACAACTTCATCTTGTTTGAGTCAAGCTAATCATCTCCCCTTGATGCACCACTTGGTGTAGCATCATCATTTGGGGTATTGATCATGCCCACAAAGTTTGAAGCTCCAGATAAAAAGTTGGTAATGTAAAGTTGTTCAAATTTGCATTTGAACAGAAAGGGTTTTGAGGTGATCTGATCAAGTTGCTCTATTCCAAATCTTGTGCCATTTGGTCTAGATGCCTTATTAGGCCATTCTAGCATGTGCATTAAGTTTGAGAGCATTTGGACAAGTTTGGCAATGTAAAGTTGCTCAAACTTCAAATATGGACAGAATGGTTTTGAAGGGGTTTGGGGATGTTTTCTTGCTTCCCAAGGCATGGGACTTGGCAAGATCATCAAATATGTCATAAATGACATGATAGAATTTCCCTGGAATTATTGGAGAAAGTTTCCTTTGTAAATATTTCAAAAGCTTGAAATATCCAGAAAGGGTTTTATAGGGTTTAGCCCATTATTTTGAACATGACCAAATGTTGAAACTCCTATATATGGACAATATATGTCCTCTGAGTCTCTCTGAATTTTGGAAAATATTTTTGAAATAGTTAAATAATTTTCCCTCATTAAAGACCATTTCTGGCCTTAAGAAAAAGCTTTTAAATAAAATAGGAAAATAACTTTTAAAATTATACCTTTGTGGTTTCTGGAAGTCCTATGACTACTAGGTCTCAAATAAACCTTTTGAAATAATTTTCTCACCCTAAATCAAGTACTTGCACTGCAAATCTCAATTCATGGGTTTTTGGAAAACTAAATTTATAAAATACTTTTTGGCCAAATTAATTTTGTAAGAAAATACTATACTGTTATATAACACTTGGCATGATCATTGGGCAGAAGTTTTGGGTATGGAGATGAATTCTACAAGAGGTCATAGTTGACTTTAATGAGCACATGAAAAACATATGAAGAAAAACTCAAATCCAAATAAAAGCCAAATGATGCCAAAAAAATTTGCTGGTCCAAATTTTCATGCTTCAAAGGTACAAATATCATGTTACAAAATGCAGGGTGTGATAGACCTACCCCCCTTACAAGAATCTCGTCCCCGAGATTCCTAAACTAGGTCTTAAAAGAGATTGGGAAACTCGGATCTAAGATAGTCTTCTCGTTCCCAGGTTGCTTCTGCTTCGGTGTGGTTGCTCCACTGGACCTTGAAGTACTTGATGGTACGGCTTCGCGTTCGTCGTTCTGCTTCGTCCAGAATGCGGATGGGCTTCTCGCGGTAGGTCAAATCAGGATGCAGATCAATGGCTTGGTGATCTACATCCTTGTAGAGATTAGGCTTGTCTGGAACTTGGAGACATTTCCGGAGTTGCGACACATGGAATACATTGTGCATATTGGATAGCTCAGGTGGTAGTTCCAACTGGTAAGCCACTTCTCCTCGTCGTGCAGTGATCTCAAAGGGTCCGATGAACCTTGGTGCGAGTTTCCCCTTGACGTGGAAACGCTTGGTTCCCTTCAGAGGAGTTACCCGCACGTACACATGGTCCCCGACATGGAAACTCATGTTCCGACGGTGAGTGTGAGCATAGCTCTTTTGCCTTGACTTGGCTGCCTTTAATCGCTCTCTGACTAGTTGGACTTGCTCTTCTGCTGCGCGGAGATTATCCGGTCCAAAGACTAGTCCTTCTCCAGTCTCTGACCAGTTGAGGGGTGTGCGACATCTGCGTCCGTACAACACCTCAAATGGTGCCATCTGAAGGCTTGACTGGTAACTGTTGTTATAGGAGAACTCGGCAAAAGGGAGACAATCTTCCCACTTGGCTCCATATGCCAAGACACAGGCTCGGAGCATGTCTTCGAGAATCTGATTGACTCGCTCTGTCTGACCTCCGGTGTGTGGGTGAAAAGCCGTGCTGAAAGACAACTTGGTTCCCAAGGCTTCTTGGAACTTCTTCCAGAACCTTGAGGTGAACTGGGTTCCTCGATTTGACACAATCTCCTTGGGAATGCCATGAAGGCTCACGATTCGGTCGATGTAGAGAGCTGCCAGCCGGTTGCCATCATAAGTGGTCTTGACAGGAATGAAATGGGCCACCTTGGTCAAATGATCGACTATGACCCAGATAGAGTCATGTCCTCTATTCGACCTTGGTAATCCAGTGATGAAGTCCATTCCGACTTTATCCCACTTCCACTCAGGAACTTTGAGTGGTTGAAGCAATCCAGTAGGTCGCTGATATCCAGCCTTGACCCTTTGGCACACATCACACTTTGCAACATAGGTTGCAATCTCTCTTTTCATCCCGTGCCACCAGAATCGTGCCTTCAAGTCTTGGTACATCTTGGTTCCTCCGGGGTGGATGGAATATGGAGTGTCGTGGGCTTCTTGCAGAATCAGCGTCTTCAGCTCGGTGTTGTTTGGTACGCAGATGCGACCTTTGTACCAAACAATCCCGTGCTCGTCTTCGGAGAATCCTGGGGCCTTGCCCAGCTTCATCTTCTTATTGATGCCTTCAATGCTTGCGTGTCCATCTAGTGCCTTCTTGACGTCGTCCATCAGGGTTGGTCTGACCTCCAAATGATCCAGAAATCCAGGGGTGACCAATTCCAAACTGAATTGTTCGAACTCCTTAAACAAGGCTGGCTGCCTTTCTTGAATAACGGCATTCAAAGAGCAAGCCTTCCTGCTTAAGGCATCGGCCACCACGTTAGCCTTCCCAGGGTGATACTGAACAGTGAGGTCATAGTCTTTGATGAGTTCCAACCATCTCCGCTGCCTCATGTTCAATTCCTTTTGGGTGAAAATGTACTTCAGACTTTTGTGGTCTGTGTAGATCTCACACCGTTTCCCTAGGAGGTAATGCCGCCATGTCTTCAAGGCATGAACTACTGCCGCTAACTCAAGATCGTGAGTAGCGTAGTTCTCCTCATGGGGTCGTAGCTGCCTGGAGAGGTATGCTATGACGCGACCTTCTTGCATCAGAACGCTTCCCAATCCGGTTCGAGAGGCATCACAATATATCACGAACTCCTTGTGAATATCAGGTGTTGCCAGGACTGGGGCGGTGGTCAATCTCTTCTTGAGCTCTTGGAAGCTCTCTTCGCATTTTTGCGTCCACTCGAACTTCTTGTCCTTCTTGAGGAGCTGAGTCATTGGTCGTGCAATGCTAGAGAATCATTCCACGAACTTGCGGTAATAGCCCGCTAGTCCGAGGAAGCTTCTGACTTCCTTGACGGTCGTTGGAGATTGCCATTGGGTCACAACTTCGATCTTCGCGGGATCAACAGATAATCCTTCCTCGGTCAAGACATGACCTAAGAATCCAACTTTATGCAGCCAGAACTCACACTTGCTGAATTTGGCATACAGTTGGTGCTCACGAAGCTTGTCTAGGACCATCCTCAGATGCTGCTCGTGCTCTTCCTCCGACTTCGAGAACAGAAGAATGTCATCAATGAAGACGACAACAAACTTGTCCAAATATTCCATGAAGACTTTATTCATGAGATACATGAAGTAAGCTGGGGCATTGGTTAACCCAAAGGACATGGCCGTGCACTCGTACAGGCCATATCTGGTTACGAATGCCGTCTTCGGAATATCTTGGGGTCTGATCTTCAGCTGGTAGTACCCAGATCTGAGGTCGATCTTGGAGAATACCTTGGCTCCGCTGAGCAGATCAAACAGATCTTCGATCTTGGGAAGTGGATACTTGTTCTTGATTGTAACTTCATTGAGGGAACGATAGTCAATGCATAAGCGGATGGTACCGTCCCTTTTTGCCACAAACAGAACGGGAGATCCCCAAGGGGAGGCACTCGGGCAGATAAATCCCTTCCTTAGTTGCTCTTCCAGCTGCTTCTTCAACTCAGCTAATTCTTTCGTCCCCATTCTATAAGGCTTCTTATAGATGGGTCCTGCTCCGGGCACGAGCTCGATGATGAACTCAATGTCACGGTCAGGGGGCATTCCCGGTAGTTCGTCCAGAAAGACATCAGGATACTCACATACCACCGGTACTTGATCTAGCCCAACTTCAGACAGACAGTTGACTTTAGCGGCTTGAGCGGAAGAGGAGTTGGAAGCAAACTTGACTTCGACTCCCTGGTCATTGGTCACAGTGACTGTCCGATTGGCACAGTCTAACAAGCCTTGGTGCTTGCTGAGCCAATTCATGCCTAGGATCACATCCAAGCCTTGCGATCTCAGGACGATAAGGTCTGCTAGGAAGTCTACACCGTTAATGGTAATACTGACTCCTTTACAGCCTATCTTGGCTCTCATCTCGGCTCCGGGGGTTTGTACCACCATAGGGTTATTCAGGGGTGTAGGGGTCATGCCACTTTTTAATGCAAATCTTTGAGTGACAAATGAATGCGTTGCTCCAGAATCAAACAAGACAGTTGCAGGTGCTGAGTTGACAAGGAACGTACCCAACACGACGTCCGGGTCTTCCTGGGCTTCTTCAGCAGTGACGTGATTCACACGCCCCTTCCCATGGTTCGGTGGATTGCGAGGAGCTGGGTTCCTTGGTGGCATTCCACGGCCTTGTCCCTGGTTCTGCGCATTGGGGCGCGGGGCATCAGG
Source organism: Secale cereale (assembly GCA_902687465.1). Taxonomy (NCBI): domain Eukaryota; kingdom Viridiplantae; phylum Streptophyta; class Magnoliopsida; order Poales; family Poaceae; genus Secale; species Secale cereale. Next base: position 377,575,008 of record LR738715.1, on the reverse strand, counting down.
CTTCTTGTTGGGGCACACCCTCGAGATGTGTCCGGACTGACCACATCCAAAGCAAGTGACTTGGTTTGGATTGATCTTGTTGCCACCACTGGTATTGGGGTTGAAAGCTGGCCTGGGGTTGGCATACTGCTGAGGCTGAGGGTTGGTGCGAGGTGCAGGAGCTCTTGGTTGCTGATAGGTTGGCTTGGCCGGGGCTGACTGCCACAGACGAGGCTTCTGGTTACTGGAACTTCCCTTACTGACCAACTTGCGCTTGCGAGTATCTTCCAAAGCACGCCGCTTGTCTTCAAGCATAAGTGCCTTGTTCACTAGGTCAGGGAAAGACGGGTAGTCGCACACGACAAGCGAGTATTGCAAAGTCTGATTGAGGCCTTCCATGAAGCGCTCCCTTTTTGCAGCATCAGTGCTCACATCTTCAGAGGCATACCTTGACAGAACACTGAACTTCTGCATGTACTCCTTGACGGTGCCACTTCCTTGCTTCAGGGCTCGGAACTCATGCTTTTTGATAGCCATGATTCCGGAAGGAATGTGGGCCTTGCAGAATTCTGCCTTGAAGTTAACCCAAGTGATGTCTTGTTCAGCATGCATGACCTTGAATCCATCCCACCAAGCTCTAGCAGTCCCCCCGAGGCTGTGGGCTGCATAAGCCACCTTCTCGCGGTCTTCGGTGCGTCCGACTAGTTCCAGTATCTCCTCAATGGAATGGACCTAGTCGTCTGCATCCAGGGGTTCAGCAGTCTCGATGAAGGTTGGCGGTGCATGCTTCTTGAACTCTGCCAACGTGGAACGTCCATTGCCATTCCCCGCCGGCTGGCGGTTGTTGGTGACAGCTTGAGCAATCAGCTGAAGAGCTGCAGTGTTGGCTTGGCGTTCCTCTCGGAAAGCTTGGAGAAGCTGAGCCATGTCCATGCTTGGAGGAGGTGGTGGTGGAGCTTGGTCGTTGGTTTGGTCGTGGCCTGCCTAAGACTGAGCTGATGCTCCGGCTTCGGGCTGCTGGGTAGAGGTACCAGTACGAGTTACAACAGGAATCCTGTTGGAGCGGTAAAAGGTCTCATGACTCGGAAGAGGGAAAGCAAGATAGATGGGTGCCTAGTAAGGGGGTGGGTGTGACACTAAATCAAATCATGCAAGGGCCGAAAGGCCAAAACACATTCATTAAAATCCAAATGGTTGATGTAGTCGTTTACACATTCCCGAAGGAAGAATACGACATACATCGAGACACAACAAAAGCAAACACTAGATGGTTTCATATGAAACATACAAGGACTCGACTGCGCATAGGGGTTACATGACCTATCCTACCGTAGAGGTTACAACTGGCATATCCGAGTAGCGAATAATGCCTAAGCGGCGGAATGCTCGGTCGCGTATTCCGGCTCTTCTGGGTCTTCCTCCTTGTCTTCATCTGTCTGGGCCCCCTTGTCACTTGAGGGTGTGGGGGAGTGGAGGAGTTGGATACGACGGTGCTTCGTCGGTGGTGCAGGGAAAAGCTTGCGATATTCCCTCGCCGTCATCCGGCGTCGCCGAGGTGGTTCTTCATTCTTGGAAGATACATCCTCGGAGGGCCTTCTGCCTCGATATGCGATAGCGGATTGTCCATAAGGTGCTCCTTCCTTCTTGATCCTATTTGCCTTCTCTTGAGCTCGACGAAGAAGTGCATTGGTCTTGTGAAGTTCTTCTCTAAGCTTCATTGATTCCGAGGCCAAGTCTTGTGCCAAGCTGTCGGCACATAGACTGAAGTAGGTCTGGAACCGAAGCGAGAGTCCTTCCTTCAGTGGAGGGGCTAGTGCGCTGCTTTCTTCTTCACCTTCCTTCCGGTAAGGTAAGAAGCAAGTTTTCATCTTGGCTGCCATCTCCGGAAGAAGCTCGCGGAGACGGGTTAATGCCTTGAGTGCAGCAGCCTCGACAGCGAGTGGTAGTGTTGCCATCTGGGGTCCCTCGAAGAACCAACTTGTGGGAGGATCGTTTGCCTTCACGATCACTTCCACATGGTACTCCACCTCAGTGTCGCTAACCCAATGCTCAAGTTAGGTGAGAATGGGTGCTCGGTGGAACTGACACTCCTGGAGGCTATCCTCGAGAAGTAAGGGAAACCTAGTGGTCAGGTGCTCTTCGGGTACAGCGGCCATCTACAAAGGTGGAATAGGAGGGGTTAATAAGCTGATGAAATCTCAGGTTTAGAAAAGAAGAGAGGTTCAGAAGGTTTTTGAAAAGGGGGTCTCATCTAACTAACGCCCATGCTAACTAAGGCTTGCTACAGTCAGGATGGCTCTGATACCAGCTCTGTGGGGACCCCGACTTAGAAGTCGAGATCACCGAATGCACGTGTACAGTGATCCCAGAGATCAATGCTCACTGAACACACAGAAGCTGAATAACAAGAGTCTTACATCCATACAAATAGTCTTACACGAATTAAGGCCATTAAGGCCAAGTCTTACATAGATAGAGCCTCACGGGCTGAATAGCAAATAACCCAAATAGCGGAAGTCTTCGATAACGGGTAGAACCCATGCCATCTGCCTTAACCCTACAGGCATTCTGACTGGGATAGCGTCCTAGTTCGCATGTTCGTCTCCAAAGAATTCTTCCTCATAATCCTGTTCTTCCATGCCTGGCCAATTAAATAACCAGTGGCAAGCCAATGAGTACTTTGAATGTACTCGCAAGCAACCCATGATGTGGTTCAAAGTAACAATGCAATTGGACGATAATGAACAATCTAGCAAAGGGCTAGAATAAATATTCTACCATCAAGTTTATGCATCAATAACCTTGTGTAACCTCGAAGACAGGTTACCGATATCAACATGAATATGATTCAATTCATCGAGTCAAGTCACCACCTTGACTCATCACACACATACTATCACCGATGAAGTAAAATTCTGGACATAGTTTAAGTAGCACCACCCAACTGTCCATGACCGTGGACACGGCTATTCGAATAGTTTTACACTCTGCAGAGGTTGCGCACTTTACCCACAAGATCCAGGGAACTTCCGTGTCATCCACGACCCGCGGTACCTCAAGTACCCGGGGTAAGCACCTGGTCATTACCTTTCCTTAGACGATACTAACATAGAGTCAACTCGTTGGTACACGGCCGTCGGGTACAAACAATAGATCACGGGACTTGCCCTAATTTCAATGTCACGCGTACCCGAAGGGACCAACGGTGTGTCCGGTGCCCTGTTAAAACAGTCATGGCCGTCTATCCAAGCACGACCCCGTCCCGGGAAAGACCTCAAGTCTTCCCGTCACTAGTAATGCGGGCACCATGCTAGTATCGACCTAAGTAATCAATAAAGCCCCGTCCCATAAGGGGTAGTGTGGTTGCACATGTTTGGTTGGGACGGTAGTCACACATAAATCTAATCCATCATTTCACCATGCACATGATTCTACTGGCACATCACTTCTTTCTCAAGTGATGACCTAATTCAACATCACCCTCGGGCATTAGGGGCACCCGATGGGTTCATGCAAAGATTTTAACTACGTAGGTTAAAATCACACATGCATCATTTAAGTTTCATGACCAACTATTCGCATGTCATCTAGCACTTAGCAAGATCAAGATCAAGCATGCATCATGTGGTGGTTCCAACTAGGTCACCACCGTAACCCTATCATCATGCATCGGAAACAAACGAGTTCCGAAGAACAAGTGTATCATGGTCAAAGGGCTGCTTGCCTGGATTGGCTTGGTCTTCAAAGTCTTCAAATCCTTCTCCTTCTCCTTCCACAGCAACTTCATCAAATACGGGATCTATACGTCGCATAATAACAACAGAAAAATAAGACCACAAATAAAACAGAAAAATCAAAGTGCTCAGAAAAATGTCAACTTATTTTTGTTAAATACTAGAGGAATTTCTAAGATGGGGAAAAAAATCTTAGTTGGAGTTTTGGAGTAACAAAATGGAACCTATTGATTTTTGAACATGAGTTTTACTGCTCAAATTTGAATATAAATTTGAACAGAACAGAAAAGTTTCATAGATGTGAGTGAAAGTGGTACCATTAAATAGGTTGGAATATTACAAGAATTTAGGAGTTGGAATTATTTTATTTGGACCATTATTCTTTTCTATAGAAATGTTTAAAACAATTACAGAAAAGAAAAAGGAAAAGTGCCCTGTGCAACTGGGCCAGAGAAGGCCACAGTGCACGGCCCAGGGCAGACCAGCCCAGCCGCACGGGTGCCTACGCGCGCACGTCAGGTTTTTGAACCTGACGGGCGGGGCCCGTCGGTCAGTGACTGAGAGGAGGGGGAGAGAGGTGTGGGGATGACAGGCGGGGCCCGCCTGTCATCTCCAACCTTGCGGCCACGGCGACGGCGAGCTCACCGGCGAGGTTTCCGGCCACGGCGATGGCAACAGAGGGCAGGGTTGGGTCCAGCATCGAGTGGCGGATGTAGGGGTGGTGGTACGGCACGCCGGGGAGGTCAGGTTCGCCGGCGGCGAGGTGGGACGGCGGAGACTCGTCGGGAGGTTGTTGCTCCGGTCGTTTCCAACTGTCACAGAGAGGGGAAACAAGGGGGAAAGAGTCAGTGGAGCACGGCAGTTCCGAATCGGGCAAAAGAAGGGGCAGGGGAGGCCCGTACTGCGAGATCACCGGCGGCCCGACGCGGCGGAGCTCCGGTCGATCCTGAGTACTGGGACTACCTGGGGAGGAATGGGTGGTGCTGGAGGGCTCAATGAGGTGTGGTGGAGCTGCTGATGCTGCTGGAGAGGCCCGGG
>LR738715.1:377544481-377570229 GCA_902687465.1 Secale cereale | reverse complement strand
GGAGTTGCTGGACGAGCTCCACGTCCAGTAGAGGTGAGAGGAGGAGCGGGGGAGCTTCTGGAGCGTGCGCGCGTGCGAGGCAGAAGAGTGGCCATTGCGGGCGGCCGGTGCGCATGCGACGATGATCACTGGAGGGCGCAGGAGGAGGGGGGACAGCGCCGGGGCGGTCGCGGACGTCAAGGAGCATCGACTGGCGCGAGGGAGTGGCCCGAGGCTGTCGGGGGTGGCTGATTGGCTGGAGCTACAGTGCGTGTCCGCAATGTTGCGTGCTCCAGAGCGCGCGTATGGCTGGCACCACCGTGCCCTCGCCGCTCCGGTCAAAACCAACGTGCCCAAGAGTGTCTAGAAGGTTAGGGGAGGAGTAAAGAAATGGCCTGTGGCCTTGGATGCACTGGAGATGCTGAGAGAGAGGGAGGATGCTGGTGACTTGGTGAAAACTTGCTGTCCAGCAAGGTAAACTTGGGTTCTTACCCCTCAATCATGGAGCTGGGGTGCTGGGGAAGTTACTGGAGGTAGCCAGTAACTGAATGATCATGTGGTAAAAAGTTGAGGCCATGGAGAAGAGCAAAAGTGATCAAGATGGAGGTTTTAGTAAAAAGCCAGAAGGTGTTTGATCAGTGTTTGGTCAAGCAAATGACCTCCACTTGACATGGCACTTAACAAGATTGTAAGACATGAGAAAATAGGGTGCTTCACCCAATTTGGGCTCATTTGAAGAAACTAGCCAATGTAACTTTGGCGAACCCTAGAAATCAACAGAAACAGCTTCATCTTGTTTGAGTCAAGCTAATCATCTCCCGTTGATGCACCACTTGGTGTAGCATCATCATTTAGGGTATTGATCATGCCCACAAAGTTTGAAGCTCCAGATAAAAAGTTGGTAATGTAAAGTTGTTCAGATTTGCATTTGAACAGAAATGGTTTTGAGGTGATCTGATCAAGTTTCTCTATTCCAAATCTTGTGCAATTTGGTCTAGATGCCTTATTAGGCCATTCTAGCATGTGCACCAAGTTTGAGAGCATTTGGACAAGTTTGGCAATGTAAAGTTGCTCAAACTTCAAATATGGACAGAATGGTTTTGAATGGGTTTGGGGATGTTTTCTTGCTTCCCAAGGCATGGGACTAGGCAAGATCATCAAATATGTCATAAATGACATGATAGAATTTCCCTGGAATTTTTGGAGAAAGTTTCCTTTGTAAATATTTCAAAAGCTTTAAATATCCAGAAAGGGTTTTAGAGGGTTTAGCCCATTATTTTGAACATGACCAAGTGTTGAAACTCTTATATATGGACAATATATGTCCTCTGAGTCTCTCTGAATTTTGGCAAATATTTTTGAAATAGTTAAATAATTTTCCCCCATTAAAGACCATTTCTGGCCTTAAGAAAAAGCTTTTAAATAAAATAGGAAAATAACTTTTAAAATTATACCTTTGTGGTTTCTGGAAGTCCTATGACTACTAGGTCTCAAATAAACCTTTTGAAATAATTTTCTCACCCTAAATCAAGTACTTGCACTGCAAATCTCAATTCAGGGGTTTTTGGAAAACTAAATTTATAAAATACTTTTTGGCCAAATTAATTTTGTAAGAAAATACTATACTGTTATATAACACTTGGCATGATCATTGGGCAGAAGTTTTGGGTATGGAGATGAATTCTACAAGAGGTCATAGTTGACTTTAATGAGCACATGAAAAACATATGAAGAAAAACTCAAATCCAAATAAAAGCCAAATGATGCCAAAAAAATTTGCTGGTCCAAATTTTCATGCTTCAAAGGTACAAATATGATGTTACAAAATGCAGGGTGTGACAAAACTTTTCTTCAGTCATAACATTAAAATTCTTTTGAGAACTCATAAATTCTTTAACACTATTCTCAAAATTAGAGGGCATCTTATTATAATTGACATAAGTATTGTTGTATGAAAAGGCCTAGGATTAAAATTTCCTCTATAACCATTGTTACCAAAATTGTTCCTACCAACAGAATTCACATCCATAGATTCATTATTATTCTCAATCAAAGTGGACAAGGGTAGATCATTAGGATCAATATTAGTACCCTTGCTAGCAAATAATTTCATAAGCTCATCCATCTTTGCACTCAAAACATTAATCTCTTCAATAGCATGCACTTTTTACCAGTAGAAGTTCTTTGGTTATGCCATTGAGAATAATTAACCATAATATTATCTAGGAGTTTAGTAGCCTCTCCTAATGTGATTTACATGAAAGTACCTCCCGTGGCTGAATATAAAAGATTTATAGAAGCAAAGTTGAATCTGGCATAATGTTTTTGTATAATCATCGATAAATTCAAACCATGTGTAGGACAATTTGTTATCATAAGTTTCATCCTCGCCCAAGATTGTGCAACATGCTCATGATCAAGTTGTTTAAAGTTCATAATATTGTTCCTAAGGGAGATGATCTTAGCGGGAGGAAAATACTTGGCAATAAAAGAATCTTAGCACTTATTCCATGAATCAATACTATTTTTAGGAAAAATATGAAAACCAAGTTTTAGCCAAATCTCATAGTGAAAACAGGAATAGCTTTAATTTAACAAGATCATTATCCACATCTCTTTTCTTTTGCATATCACACAATTCAACAAAATTATTCACATGGGAAGCGGCATCTTCACTAGGATGATCAGAAAATTGATCTTTCATGACTAGATTCAATAAAGCAGCATTGATTTCAGAAGATTCCGCATTAGTAGCGGGAGCAATCGGGGTACTAATAAAATCATTATTATTGGTGTTGGAAAAGTCACATAATTTGGTATTTTGTTGAGCTATCGTGACAAAGCATGCAATCCAACACACAAGCACACAAAAAGCAAGCAAACAAGACGAATGAAAGAAGGGCGAAGAAAAGGCAAATCTTTTCAAAATTATTTTTAGAAGTGGGGGAGAGGAAAATGAGAGCCAAATGACAAATAATGTAAATGCAAGAGATGAGAGTTTAATGAAGGGTACTTGGTGTGTCTTGATTTGACGTAGATCTGAATGGCACCAAAGATTGGCGAGTTGAAGAAAACAAATCTTGACTTAACTTGGCGTAGATCTCCCCGACAGTGGAACCAGAAATTCTTCCTGCTACCTCTTGAGACTGTGTTGGTTTTTCCCTTGAAGATGATAGGGTGATGCAGCAAACTACAGAAAGTATTTCCCTCAGTTTTGAGAACCAAGGTATCAATCCAGTAATAGATTACGCACAAGTCGCCAAATAACCGCACAAACAAAAAACTAACTTGCACCCAGTGCTATATAGGGGTTGTCAATCCCTTCTAGCTTATTTTCGAAAGGGAGATCTGATAGATATAGATGAACTAGTAAAGTAAATATTTTTGGGTTTTTGGTTTATAGATTAAAAAGTAAAAGATTCCAAAATAGTAGATCTGAAACTTATAAGATGTAAAAGAGACCTGAGGGCCATATGTTTCACTAGAGGCTTCTCTCACGATAGAAAGTATTATGGTGGGTGAACAAATTACTGTCAAGCAATTGATAGAAGAGCGAATAATTGTAACGACATCTATGGCAATGATCATGAATATAGGCATCACGTCCGAGATAAGTAGACCGACTCCTGCCTGCATCTACTGCTATTACTCCACACATCAACTGAAACGATTCTGCATCTAGGGTATTAAGTTCATAAGAATAGATTAAAGCCTTAAGCAAGATGACATGATGTAGGAGAAATAACTCAAGCAATATGATGAAAACACCATCTTATTATCCTCGATGGCAACAATACAATACGTGTCATGTCCCTTTCTATCACTAGGATTGAGCACCGCAAGATTGAACCCAAAGTAAAGCACTTGTCCCATTGCAAGAAAAACCAATCTAGTTGGCCAAACCAAACCTATAGTTCAAAGAGGATTACTAAGATATAAGTTAATGCATAAAAGAATTCAGAAGAAACTCAAATATTATTCAAATCATCTGATCATAAACCCACAGTTCATCGGATCTTGACAAACACACCAGATAGATCTCCAAGAACAATGAGGAGAACATGGTATTAAATATCAAAGAGAGAGAAGAAGACATCTAGTTACTAGCTATGGACCCGTAGGTCTGCGATAAACTACTCACACTTCATCAGAAGGGCGATAGGGTTGATGTAGATGCCCTCCATGATTGATTCCCCCTTCGACAGAGTAACGGAAAAGACCTCCAGATGGGATCTCGCGATAACAGAAGGTTACGGCGGCCAAAAAGTGGTTTTGATGGTGTCGGTGTCAAAACCGATAGATCTCGGGTAGGGGGTCCCGAACTATGCGTAAAGGGGTTTAAAACTGTTTGTTTAGCAGCTCGCTGTACTAGTGAACCTATTTATCTCGGACTGTTAAATTATGATCGAAGGGTCCAAATAGTCGCACCTATGTCCACTTGCTAGATAAACAGTCTAACCCTACAAACGAGGGATCCTGTCCCATCCATCCACCCATTCCCTCACCCGCCGCCACCAGCTCGCGTTGACCCTGCCGGCGACCGTTACGTGGGGCGCATTGAATGCCAGCTGGCCTTCTTCCACCAAGGCCTGTGGTGAGTAGTCCAGTGCCCAGCAGTGTTTTTTTTCCAGTTATGCGAATTTATCATTATCCAAAATACTGTTGTTTTATAGTTTGGACCCCTAAACTTCATGCATATCATAAATCACAATCTGTGCATCACATGTAAAAACTTTATATATGTAAAATGTTTAGAATTTCATTTGGATTAATAATATGTCACTTTCATCCATGATTAAAAAATTTAAACTGTTGTTTGCATTAATTTGTTTAAATAACATGCTAAAATGGTTTAATTCATAACAAAATAACCTTAACTCCAAATTTAATAAACTCCATATGTAAATGGGGTGGAAAATGAGTAGATTTACATGGTTCATTTACTATTGCTATTTAATAATATCTAAATATGTTTTTAGGTAGAACAGTACCAAAATCAATAATATGCACATGGGGATTTTCCAGAATTGTTGTTTGTTATTTCCGGCCTCATTTAAAATGCCTAGATAGTGTAGTTTGCTCATGCTCCACCTCTTGCCATGTTAATTAACATTTAATATTCTTGTCTACATAAAGGAGAGTCAACCAAATAAATAGAATGTAGTGTTTTGTCAATATGCAACTTGTTGCATATTGAGCTCGACTCAAACTGTAGTGTTTTCTGTGCCCTTTGCCATGCCATCCATATGGAAACCGGACATGCATCATAATTGTTTGTCAATCATAAGCCATGTTTATGCTTGTGTGTTTACCATGTTGGTTACTTCTTTCCTGTTTGCTTCTCTCGTTAGCTTCGGTTTCGTTCCGGAGTTGTGAGGATTCGTTCGACTACGTCCGTTTGTCTTCTTAATGGACTCGTTCTTCTTCCTTACAGGATCTCAGGCAAGATGACCGTTCCTCAATATCACCTCTATCTTTGCATTGCTAGTTGTCTCGCTCTATAGCTATGTCGCGCTACCGATTCTTGTTTTGTCACCCTCCCATGTTGCCATGAAACCCGCTAACCACCTTCCTAGCAAATAGTTTATTGGCTAAGTTACGCTTTTGCTCACCCCCTCTTATAGCGTTGTTATTTGCAGGTGAAGATGGAAGATGTTCCATGTTGGAACATGGATTCTTTGTGATAACACAATATATATCTTATTTAATTAATGCACATATACACTTGGTAAAGGGTGGAAGTCTTGGCCTTTTGCTTGGTGTTTTGTTCCACTCATGCCACCTTAGGAGCTGATAAACCGGTGTTAAGTTCCTTGCTATTGCGTTCCTAACACGGTTGGGGTTTATGCCTCCCCTCCCGATAATTCGCCATGTTTATAGTTTTTCCTGCAAGGCCCAACCTTGGTTTTACCATTTGCCTAATAACTAAAAACTTGTATAGGGAGTAACTAACCCCTGGATTCTTAATCAACCCCTGGGCCAGTGCTCCTCATGAGTGTTGGTCCAAACCTATCAACCGTCGGTGGCTGCCAGGCGAAACTCTGGACTTGGCCTTCTGGAAGTTTGGACAATCCAATCGTGGCCTAAGACGAGATACACGTGGCTCTTATCAGGGTGTCGGCACATCGAAATATCTTGTGCAAGAGATTCCGAGAACACTCGGGTCTTCCCAATTTGGAGTTGTTACTCCGCTGATCGTGAGTGCTTTTGATGGGCTAAGTTGGAACACCCCTGCATGGTTATGATCTTTCGAAAGCCGTGCCCGCGGTTATGTGGCAGATTGGAATTTGTTAATATCCGGTTGTAGGTAACTTGACAGAAAAAATCAAATAAAATACACAATTTCTGTGCATAGCCGTGATGGTCTTTTCTGGAAGGGGTACGAAAAGTGAACACAGTGGGATTATGTATGAACGTAAGTAATTAGGATCACTTCTTGATCACTACGAGTTGTGATCATTGGCATATATTCTCATCTCGCTCTGACTTCGTAAGCTAGCCTCATACAATGCTTAGTGCTGCTACAACCACCTTATAACCTCTCCACACCTAAAAGCCTTGATAGTTTTGATACCCGGGAACAAGATTGCCGAGTCCTCGTGACTCACAGTTTATGACACAAACAGGTGTAGGTACCTCAGAGTCTGACGTAGGAGATGTGCAAGAGCTTCAGTGGGAGTTAGATGAAGAGCGTGGGCGTATGTACATGACGTACACCGACGATCAGTAGTGGTTCCTACTAGGGCCGATCGGGATTAGCCTATGCGGTATCTTTTTCTTCATTTGATTTTGTCCGTAGTCGGACTCTATGTTCTCTGGATGAATGTATGTTTATCGTGTTAATTGTGTGACGTGGCGAGTGTAAGCCAACTATTAATCTCTCTTTCATCATGTTCATTACATGAGTTGTCTAAAGATACCATGATTGAGACCATTCCAGAATGCGGTTATGACTCTAAGGCGTGCCTCAACACGTAGGAGCTATAGCCGCATCCTAGGCATTACTATTTTGTAATCAGAGCCTTTCCCGACCTGGGAGCCCCTACTTGATCGAACCGCTGCCGATGTTGAGTCTAGAAAAAAAAACTGTTTTGAGTCCTAGGAATATATATATTAGAGAGTAGGAATTCTTTTGTACTCCTTATCGCCTTCGTCGCTCTGGTGAGGACTCCTGACGTAATTGTTTTGACATCACTCTCCTCAATTTTCACCAATTTTTTTAGGATCACGCGTGTATTATTGGGATCGTTCTGATATCTTTGTGATGAGAACAATATTCTTGGTGCCTCATGTCCTTTAAGGGTTGTGGCTGTGTCTCGGGGGTTGAGCTCCGAGGTGTTGTCGCCATAGTTGTATCATTACAGGTCCGGAATACCAGCGGTCGCCGACATCGAAAACACTTCTATGCATGTCTGGTGGTGAGATAACCCCGATGTCACCCCGTACTGGGGGATAGTTCGGGAGTATTGCCACATCTAGTATAGCGGATTCTTTTCGAAGATCTGGGGTACACGATTTCCGAAGGTGCCTGGTTATGTATTGACGGATGGATAAAGCTGGATGTAGAGATTGTTAGTTTAGTGGGATATTTTTGCTTCCCCTGTATCCCCAACACCGGATTGCATAACCAGAAAGTTTCGGGAAATAGTATGTGACGCCCGAAGACCGACGTCCCAGAAGATTCCAGATGTTCCGGGTTCTCCCGTGTGTTTCATTTGTGCTTGTGTTATTTATTTTACTTTGAATAATGTCATCATGCCATCATGTCTTTAATCTTTTGCATCTCAACTAAATAAATTGTGTGGATCTTCGATCCATTTAAATTGAGGGAAGTGTGATTCTCTTTAAAACATATCCTCCCAATATTTAGGGAGCTATATTATAAAATATTCCATTTGTTTGGAATTAACCGAACACACGTGCATAATTTTCCCCATGCCTTCTCTTTCGCTATTCCTTGCTTTCTAAACCTTGTCTATAATTATTTTCCGTTGTATCGAGGTTCCTCCAAAAATTCGAACATTTTTGGACACTCTGAAACCTAGTCCTAGTTCAAACTATTTGAATTTAATTCAAATGAGTTTGAATTTAATCTCGCAATCTTGCCCACTTCCATTTTTTTCCTGGGATCAAACACATTTTTCTGAGCCCGAGAAAATTACCCTCACGTGTAAATTCTTTCCGTAGATGCCTTTTTCTTTTCTCTCTCTTTTTAGTTCTCTGTTTTTTTTTCTTTAATCCGAGAGAGGGCAGAGCCCAACAGCCAGGCCGCCGCGTTCTCCTTCTGGCCCATTGGCCCAGCCCACCAGGCGGCCTAACCTAGCCCGATCGTCCCTCAGCGACCTCTCCCCTCGCTCTCTCCCTACACCACCGCCACCCATCGCTCCCTCACGCAGCCGATCTCCCTGCTCCCCTCGTTCCCTCGAGCCATCCCCCGATCGAGCGAGAGCTCCTACCTCTCCTCATAGCGCGCCCGCGCCCCCTCCTCATCCAGTGCGACGCCCGGCCTCGTCAGTGCCTCCTCGCCATGGCCTCAACCCAGGCCCCGAGCAACCTCCAGCCGCCATGGACGGGGCAGAGCCGCATCTCCTTCGCGCCGGCCACCCTCCGTCTCCAGCGCGCGCGCCCGCGCCCCGTCCTCCAGCTCGCCCCGCGCCGTCCCTCTCCTCCACACGACGGCCCCGCCCTTCTCCAGCGAAGAACGGCTCCGTGCGCCATCGTCGAGCTGCGCCTGCCGCCGGCCTCGCCGGCCAGAGCCACCGCACCTCTGCGCCACCGCCTCGCCATGGCTCCTTCGGCCGCCATCGCACCCTCCTTCTCCAGCGCGTTATCGTCGCGCCCCGTGCCACAAGCTTCCCTCGCGCGAGCTGCTTCTGCCGCGACCCTGCTTCCTCCCTCCTGCGGCCACGGCCTCGCCGCGCCGGCCGGGGATGCGTTGCCAGCGTCGTGCCCCTCCGTCGCCTCACACGCCGCGCAGGCCTTCCTCCTTGCCATGCCGCTGCCATGGCCTCGTCGCCCCCGTGCTGCCGTTTTTGTTTGCTCTCTTGTGTTGGTTCATTTCGGATCATCAAGACCGGCAAGATCGACGAGTACCACGACGACCCGAACATCTACAGAAAAACGAGCTCCGTGAACGACTAACGTCGCCGTGTACCACTACCGCCGCCAAGACCAAGATGGCGCCAAATGACAAGACGACCCGTGAACGACTACCGTCGACCCTCGAGGACCCTGTGGAAATACGGACATCAAGTACCACTACGAACCGCCAAGTACCTCGACGACCGATGTCAAGTTCGACTACCGTCGCCCCGAAGACGTCCGATGCCGCGACAAGTACCTCTTCGGATACGTGAATGACTACTTCCCTCTACAAATGTGTACCACGACCCGCGAGTACCACTACTTCCTCTACGATCTCGAACCGCTTCGAGAACGAATGTTCCGAAGGTATAACCCCGAGACGATGACTCGTGGATGAATGTGTGTGGTTGTATGAGATGTTTCTCTTGTGTGCTCCGTGCCCGTATCATCTTTTGTCGTGCTCCTCGGTTGCCTCGTCGCCGACCCATGGGAACCCGGTGACGGGATCACCCCACCTTTCATCTTGTTCGACTCGCTCACGCCGCCTTTTCTTTTGCACCGGTCTCTCAACGGGTTACCGGAACCGAGATGTTGCCGTTGCATCATTTTCGGATTGTTGCCGTGGCACCTTTTTCTTTCCACCACGGTGACATATACTCCTTATCTCTTCATGTTCACTTTTAATAAAATTGCATACACTTGATCATGTCATCCGCATCATATTAACAACATTAAAATGAGTGAATTGTTGTTGCTTTAATAATTGCTAAACATGCTCATGGGGATTTTTCCGGAATTGTTGTTGTTATTTCTGGCCTCATTTAAAATGCCTAAATAGGTAGTTTGCTCTTGCTTCACCTCTTGCCATGTTAACAAACATTTAATCTTGTCTTGTAAATAAACAAGAGTCAATTAAATAATTAAAATGTGGTGTTTCGTCAAGATGCAACTCGTTGCATATTGAGCTCCACTTAACTTGTGGTTTTGTTTGTGCACTTTGCCATGACATGCATATTTAAACCGGACATGCATCATACTTGGATGTGCATCGTATGCCATGTTTATGCTTGTGTGTTTACCGTGTTGTTTGCTTCTTTCCGGTTGCTTCTCTTGTTAGCTTCGGTTTCATTCCGGAGTTGTGAGGATTCGCTCGACTATGTTGCTCCGTCTACTTCATGGATCCGCTCTTCTTCCTTGCAGAATCCCAGACAGGATGATCATACCCTTGGATACCTTTACTACCATTGCCATGCTTAGTTGTCTCGATCCTATCATTACATGTCGCGCTACCCATCTTTTATGTCAGCCTCTCCTTGTTGCCATGAAACCTCTAACATTTGAAACCTTCCTAGCAAAACCACTGTTTGGCTATGTTACCCGCTTGCTCAGCCCCTCTTATAGCATTGTTAGTTGCAGGTGAAGATGAAGATCGTTCCAGGAGGGAACTTGTTGTTGGAATATCACAATATCTATAATTATTATTAACACACCTATATACTGGGCATGGGTGTAAGGCTTGGCCTTTTGCTCGGTGTTTTGTTCCACTCATGCCACCTTAGGCGTCGATAAACCGGCATTATGTTCCTTGATTTTGCGTTCCTTACACGATGGGTGGATGGGGACCCCTTGACAGTTCGTCTTTGAATAAAACTCTTCCAGCAAGGCCCAACATTGGTTTTAATTTGCTCATAATAACAACTTAATTAAATAATTAAATTGCATAGGGAGTTAGCGCTACCCGAGGATTTCTTTCTACATAGCAGGGGGGGGCTAGTGCTGATGGTGTTGGTCCCAAACGGGGAGCCTGCGGGGCCACCACGGGGAAACTCGAGGATTGGTTTTACATGTAGCATCGCCCATCCGGTCGTGGCCTGAGACGAGATACGCGCGACTACTATCAGGGTGTCGACACACCGGGAGGTCTTGCTGGACTTGTTTTACCATTGTCGAAATGTCTTGTGCACCGGGAAGCCGAGCCTGGTCGGATTTTCCCTAACATAAGGGGTGATGATATTATATTTATCACTTCAGCTAATCGTGAGAGCTTGTGATGGGCTAAGTTGGGACACCCCTGCAGGGTTATGATCTTTCAAAAGCCGTGCCCGCGGTTATGTGGCAGATTGGAATTTGTTAATGTCCGGTTGTAGAAAACTTGACAGAGGATCCGAGGTAAAACACACAACTGTGTGAGTAACCGTGACTGTCTCTTTTCACTTTGAGAAGAGAACACGGTGGGGTTATGTTTGATTCGTATGTAGTTCAGGATCTTTAGCGATCACTACTAGTTGCGACCGTTTACGTAGATGCTCATCTTATTCTTGTACTCGTAAGTTAGCCACCATATTATGCTTAGCCGCTGCTGCAACCTCACCACTTTACCTCCTCCTACCAATAAAGCTTTGCTAGTCTTGATACCCATGGTTATGGGATTGCTGAGTCCTCGTGGCTCACAGATACTACAACACCAGATGCAGGTTCAGCCGAGAATGATGCAGGAGCTGGTTCAAGTACTTCACTGGGAGCTCGATGAAGAGAGTGGCCGTATGCTTGTGACATTTTCGACGATCAGTAGTGGTTTCTACTAGGGGCGATTCGAACCTGTGGCTTTATGTTTTGGTATCTTTCATTTGTATCTTCGCCCGTAGTCGGGTTGTGATGTTTTGAATGATGTTTTGCTTATGTAATGTTTTGTGTGAAGTGGCGAGTGTAAGCCAACTATCTCCTTTTTGCAATTTCATCCCTATTTTTACATGAGTCGTGCAAAGATACCAAACTTGAGATCATTCCAGAATGGGCTTATACCTTTAAGTTGTGCCTCGACATGTAGGAGGTATAGTCCCATCCTGGGCATTACAAGTTGGTATCAGAGCCTTCTCCGACCTAGAAGCCCCCACTGATTGATCGAATCATTGACGGTTGAGTCTAGGCACACACTTAAAATGTTTTGAGTCCTATATATATATCGGAGAGTAGGATTTCTTTGGTCCTCATCTCTTTTCACTCTGGTGAGGACTCCTGACGGTTACTTTTGCCTCTTCTACTTTCAAAAATTGCACCAAATTTTTTTTAGGATCACGCGAGTATTGTTTGGATTGTTCCGATGTCTTTGTGACGAGAACATTGTTCTCGATGCCTCCTGTCATTTAGGGGTTGTGGCAGTGTCCCGGGGAGTTGAGCTTCGAGGTGTTGTCGTCACAGATATATCGCGACAGTTCTGGAATACTTAAGACAGCCGACATCAAAAACTCTCCTATGCGGTTAGTGGCAAGATAACCCCGACATCACCCAGTACTGGGGAGGTAGTTTGGGAGTATTGCCATAGCATGTATAGTAGATGCGTTTCGAAGGTCCGAGGTAAACGGTTTCCGGAAATAACTGGTTATGTGTTGAAGGATGGATACAGCTGGATGTAGGATTAGAGTTGAGTGCGCGATGCTTCCCCTGTATACCCAACACCTGATTGCATAACTGGAAACTTTCGGAAATTAATAGGTGGGTTCATCTAGTAGTTCGTAGGCATTCTTCCAACGAATGCATGATATGGAGTTCGGGGTTCTACATTGAGTGAAGTAGTTTTATGGGCTTGTTCCGATCGGGAGTTGCATCTTAAAGTGTCCTTGGCTATGCTGATCCGGGGATTGCAAAACCCTTTTGTAACACGTTCCATGAGCTTTCAGCACGAATATGTCGAATGAAACTTCTATCTTGTATTTGTTCTATCTACTCCTTGTTCCTTTTATTTATCTTTTGTTCTCCCAAGTGGCTTCTCGTCAAGTTGATGTACCTGCGGAATTCATTCGTTCAATTCTCTGTTCGAATGATATTGTGAAAATTATGTTGCAACATATGTATCTGTTGTTTTGATTTGATTCTGGTATTCGAGTTGCTTCGATGTCAAGTGTTGATTCCATACCTTTCCTAAGTGGTGTTCTCATATTTCTATGAGAGTGCTAGTCCTTCTCGATCATCGAGATTGTCATGTTAAATTCTTTCAACCTGCGTGCTTCTCTTCAAGTTAACCGATCCTTTCAATTTGTGCAAGACCAATCCTTGGTTTTTATCAACGGTGTCTGTTTCATTCATCCCAAGTTGTCTTTGTTTTCCCCACCCTCCCACCCTTTTTCTTTATGGAGCTAGAATTCTTAATCAAGTATCCTTTTATTCATGTGAAGTTCTTCATTCTTTCCTTCAATGTTCTTATCCGGTGATTTATCATGAAGATGCTCAAGAGTTTCAAGTTCATCATTCTTCGTTCTCTTTTTTCTTCTCTGGTGGACTAAATTCAAGCTTTGGTGTTGATCATAACTCTTCTTCTTGTTTCACATGTTTTCCCATGTTCAAATTTCTTATCCGAAGGCTCTCTTATTTCTTCACATCTCTTTATTCATATCCGGAGTGTTGAAGATATCTCAGAAGATTCATAATTCCATTCTTAATCCGTTCAAACTATTTGAGATTGATATCTCATCCAAGCCATTTAATTCAACCGGTGCAATATCTCTTAAGCAATCTTTTTCAACGGTGATTCCTTGAGTGGGCCCTAACCCACGGGTCTTTTCCAGGATCTTACCCGACTCTTCTATTTTCTGGAGTTATACTCAAATTCTTTTCTAAGCGTGACGTAAGAATGTTTTCCATCAGTCACATGCCTTCTCCAAGCTTGTTTTCAATTATTTCCATCTTTAGCTCCACCTTCCTCTTGTCATTCGTCCGGAGTATCTCGAAATTCTTCATGGCATTTCTCGTCTTCACTCTCAACATTTGAAGACCGGAGAAGAGTTTCTCATAAATTTTGACCCATTCTCTTGAAGATTCGTGGTTCTAGCTTCATGCCATCCTCATTATTGTTCCGATTGTGAGGAATTCGTTTTATACCCGTCCGAAGCATTTCATGAATCCTTTCCATTGTCATCCTCCGAAGGCCATCATTTCAGAAGATTCTTCGTTCTCAGTTTTCAACTTCGTCCTCCAAATATTCTTCATTGATGCCTCTTCGTTCGTCTCCATATTCTTACGGTGGTTCATTCAAGATTACTCTTTTGTTGTTATCGTATTAATCCATTTGTTCTTTTCATAATCTTACCGGTGAGTCGTTCAAGATTGTTCTCAAGTTTGGCTATATCTCTCTCCAATCCTTTTCATGAAGAATAAGTATTTAGGCCAAATCCGTTGCTTGTCATCAATTTAATTAGATGAAGGATAAGCATACAGTAAATCTTATTCTTATTTCCCCGAAGTGATTAATCTCTGTTTTTCGGAGCTTGTTCATCATATCATATTCTCGGTTCTAAGTTGTTCATCATGTTTTCCGGAGCTCCATGTTATTTCAAGCATCATTTCAAGCTCTATCTAATTCATCACAGGCCTTGAATCTTATTCTTTCATCTTTCACTTTTCATGCTTTCATTACCGGAGTTCTCATGGTGGTTCATCATGTTTTAATTCATCCTCGTAGTCTTCATCAACATTCTTGTTGGAGCTCAAGCATTCTTCATCATGATTTCCAATTACAATCATTTCTACCTTATCTTTTCAGATGGTGTTATGTCATTCTTGACAATTCCTTCACGTTTCATGATTCACGAGTTATCAAGAATGAGATATTTAAACCCATCATTTTCTTTGTTCAGGAGATCTTTCCAACCATTCAATTTATTCGTTGGAGTTATCTTGGGTTATAATTCACCTAAAAGCTTTCCTTGAGAATTGTTGCTATTATGGTGCTTATAAATGACCCAAATTCTTCATTTGTCATTCCGGCGAAATAAGTTTATCGTCTCCTTGTTGATCTCAATGCAATCAATCGTTTTCGTTAGTGGCCGGTTGTCACCTCATAATTTTGAGATGTTTTCCATAAGCCCACAACAAGAGCTTATTCGTTTCGTTGTTGATTTTCCATCAACCCCATTCAACCCTTCTTTGTAAGGAGGTTTTCCTAATTATTCGTGGGAGAAGTTGTCATTTTCTTCTCCGTTCTTTCTTTCCAACGATCTAACATCTATTCTTTCATTCCGGAGGCATTGAGATGTTGATCTCTCCAAACCATCATCTCGTTTTTATCGAGATCATGTTCTTTTCCTTGTTTATCTATTTAACCGGAATGTTGTGCCTTCCATTCTAGTTCTCTCATCTTATCAAGTTTTGCCTATTTTTTTCTAACCGGAGTGCTGTCTGAATCATTCTTACCACTTGTGCCATTCTTTCAATTGTTTCAGAGGCAGTGTGTTGTTGTTTTCATAAAGTATCTTCCCAACTTGGCAAGTTCATGTTCAATTCCTTACATTTTCAGTCGGAGTGCTGTCCGAATCATGTCATTCTTATTCCTTGGCTATACCATTACGGTTTCATATTCGTTTCGTTCGTAAGCTCTTGTTTCATGTTTTTCAACCTGCAAGGTTCTCATAATGTTCCATGTTCCTCCTTTTACCGGAGTGCTCTTAACTTCATTCATCTCTGTTGTATTCTTCTTTCAATTTGTTCAACCTCTCAAGGTTCATGGTTTCACTCGTCTGTCAAAGAAGCAACTTTGTTTACCTCTTCCTCTTCCGTTTTTAACCGGTGTCATCTCTAGGATCTCGGGTCGAGATCCTCTGTTAGTGTGGGAGAGTTGTGATGCCCGAAGACCGACGTCCCAGGAGATTCCAGATGTTCCGGGTTCTCCCGTGTGTTTCATTTGTGCTTGTGTTATTTATTTTACTTTGCATCATGTCATCATGCCATCATGTCTTTAATCCTTTGCATCTCAACTAAATAAATTGTGTGGATCTTCGATCCATTTAAATTGAGGGAAGTGTGATTCTCTTTAAAACATATCCTCCCAATATTTAGGGAGCTATATTATAAAATATTCCATTTGTTTGGAATTAACCCAACACACGTGCATAATTTTCCCCATGCCTTCTCTTTCGCTATTCCTTGCTTTCTAAACCTTGTCTATAATTCTTTTCCGTTGTATCGAGGTTCCTCCAAAAATTCGAACATTTTTGGACACTCTGAAACCTAGTCCTAGTTCAAACTATTTGAATTTAATTCAAATGAGTTTGAATTTAATCTTGCAATCTTGCCCACTTCCATTTTTTCCTGGGATCAAACACATTTTTCCGAGCCCGAGAAAATTACCCTCACGTGTAAATTCTTTCCGTAGATGCCTTTTTCTTTTGTCTCTCTTTATAGTTCTCTATATTTTTTTCTTTAATTCGAGAGAGGGTAGAGCCCAACAGCCAGGCCGCCGCGGCCTCCTTCTGGCCCATTGGCCCAGCCCACCAGGCGGCCTAACCTAGCCCGGCCGTCCCTCAGCGACCTCTCCCCTCGCTCTCTCCCTACACCGCCGCCACCCATCGCTCCCTCACGCAGCCGATCTCCCTGCTCCCCTCGATCGAGCGAGAGCTCCTACCTCTCCTCATAGCGCGCTCGCGCCCCCTCCTCGTCTAGTGCGACGCCCGGCCTCGTCAGTGCCTCCTCGCCATGGCCTCACCCCAGGCACCGAGCAACCTCCAGCCGCCATGGACGGGGCGGAGCCGCATCTCCTTCGCGCCGGCCACCCTCCGTCTCCACGCGACGGCCCCGCCCTTCTCCAGCGAAGAACGGCTCCGCGCCCAGTCGTCGAGCTGCACCTGCCGCCGGCCTCGCCGGCCAGAGCCACCGCACCTCTGCGCCACCGCCTCGCCATGGCTCCTTCGGCCGCCATCGCACCCCCTTCTCCAGCGCGTCGTCGTCGCGCCCCGTGCCACAAGCTTCCCTCGCGCGAGCTGCTTCTGCCGCGACCCTGCCTCCTCCCTCCTACGGCTACGGCCTCGCCGCGCCGGCCGGGGATGCGTTGCCAGCACCGCGCCCCTCCGTCGCCTCGCACGCCGCGCAGGCCTTCCTCCTCGCCATGCCGCTGCCATGGCCTCGTCGCCCCCGGGCTACCGTTTTTGTTTGCTCTCTTGTGTTGCTTCGTTTCGGATCATCAAGACCGGCAAGATCGACAAGTACCACGACGACCCGAACATCTACAGAAAAACGAGCTCCGTGAACGACTACCGTCGCCGTGAACCACTACCGCTGCCAAGACCAAGATGGCGCCAAATGACAAGATGACCCGTGAACGACTACCGTCGACCCTCGAGGACCCCGTGGAACATATGGACATCAAGTACCACTACGAACCGCCAAGTACATCGACGCCCGATGTCAAGTTCGACTACTGTCGCCCCGAAGACGTCCGATGCCGCGACAAGTACCTCTTCGGATATGTGAACGACTACTTCCCTCTACGAACGTGTACCAAGACCCGTGAGTACCACTACTTCCTCTACGATCTCGAACCGCTTCGAGAATGAATGTTCCGAAGGTATAACCCCGAGACGATGACCCGTGGATGAATGCGTGTGGTTGTATGAGATGTTTCTCTTGTGTGCTCCGTGCCCATATCATCTTTTGTCGTGCTCCTCGGTTTCCTCGTCGCGGACCCGTGGGAACCCGGTGACGGGATCACCCCACCTTTCATCTTGTTCGACTCGCTCACGCCGCATTTTCTTTTGCACCGGTCTCTCAACGGGTTACCGGAACCGAGATGTTGCCGTTGCATCATTTTCGGATCGTTGCCGTGGCACCTTTTTCTTTCCACCACGGTGACATATACTCCTTATCTCTTCATGTTCACTTTTAATAAAATTGCATAAACTTGATCATGTCATCCGCATAATATTAACAACATTAAAATGAGTGAATTGTTGTTGCTTTAATAATTGCTAAACATGCTCATGGGGATTTTTCTGGAATTGTTGTTGTTATTTCCGGCCTCATTTAAAATGCCTAAATAGGTAGTTTGCTCTTGCTTCACCTCTTGCCATGTTAACAAACATTTAATCTTGTCTTGTAAATAAACGAGAGTCAATTAAATAATTAAAATGTGGTGTTTCGTCAATATGCAACTCGTTGCATATTGAGCTCCACTTAACTTGTGGTTTTGTTTGTGCACTTTGCCATGACATGCATATTTAAACCGGACATGCATCATACTTGGATGTGCATCGTATGCCATGTTTATGCTTGTGTGTTTACCGTGTTGTTTGCTTCTTTCCGGTTGCTTCTCTTGTTAACTTCGGTTTCGTTCCGGAGTTTTGAGGATTCGCTCGACTATGTTGCTCTGTCTACTTCATGGATCCGTTCTTCTTCCTTGCGGAATCCCAGGCAAGATGATCATACCCTTGGATACCTTTACTACCATTGCCATGCTTAGTTGTCTCGATGCTATCGTTACATGTCGCGCTACCCATCTTTGATGTCAGCCTCTCCTTGTTGCCATGAAACCTCTAACATTTGAAACCTTCCTAGCAAAACCACTATTTGGCTATGTTACCCGCTTGCTCAGCCCCTCTTATAGCGTTGTTAGTTGCAGGTGAAGATGAAGATCGTTCCAGGAGGGAACTTGTTGTTGGAATATCACAATATCTATAATTATTATTAACACACCTATATACTGGGCATGGGTGGAAGGCTTGGCCTTTTGCTCGGTGTTTTGTTCCACTCATGCCACCTTAGGCGCCGATAAACCGACATTATGTTCCTTGATTTTGCGTTCCTTACACGATGGGTGGATGGGGACCCCTTGACACTTCGTCTTTGAATAAAACTCTTCCAGCAAGGCCCAACATTGGTTTTAATTTGCTCATAATAACAACTTAATTAATTAATTAAATTGCATAGGGAGTTAGCGCTACCCGAGGATTTCTTTCTACATAGCAGGGGGGCTAGTGGTGATGGTGTTGGTCCCAAACGGGGAGCCTGCGGGGCCACCACGGGGAAACTCGAGGATTGGTTTTACTCGTAGCATCGCCCATTCGGTCGTGGCCTGAGACGAGATACGCGCGGCTACTATCAGGGTGTCGACACACTTGGAGGTCTTGCTGGACTTGTTTTACCATTGTCGAAATGTCTTGTGCACCGGGAAGCCGAGCCTGATCGGATTTTCCCTAAGATAAGGGGTGATGATATTATATTTATCACTTCAGCTAATCGTGAGAGCTTGTGATGGGCTAAGTTGGGACACCCCTGCAGGGTTATGATCTTTCGAAAGCCATGTCCGCGGTTATGTGGCAGATTGGAATTTGTTAATGTCTGGTTGTAGAAAACTTGACAGAGGATCCGAGGTAAAACACACAACTATGTGAGTAACCGTGACTGTCTCTTTTCACTTTGAGAAGAGAACACGGTGGGGTTATGTTTGATTCATATGTAGTTCAGGATCTTTAGCTATCACTACTACTTGCGACCGTTTACGTAGATGCTCATCTTATTCTTGTACTCGTAAGTTAGCCACCATATTATGCTTAGCCGCTGCTGCAACCTCACCACTTTACCTCCTCCTACCCATAAAGCTTTGCTAGTCTTGATACCCATGGTTATGGGATTGCTGAGTCCTCGTGGCTCACAGATACTACAACACCAGATGCAGGTTCAGCCGAGAATGATGCAGGAGCTGGTTCAAGTACTTCACTGGGAGCTCGATGAAGAGAGTGGCCGTATGCTTGTGACATTTTCGACGATCAGTAGTGGTTTCTACTAGGGCTATTCGGACCTGTGGCTTTATGTTTTGGTATATTTCATTTGGATCTTCGCCCGTAGTCGGGTTGTGATGTTTTGAATGATGTTTTGCTTATGTAATGTTTTGTGTGAAGTGGCGAGTGTAAGCCAACTATCTCCCTTTTGCAATTTCATCCCTATTTTTACATGAGTCGTGCAAAGATACCAAACTTGAGATCATTCCAGAATGGGCTTATACCTTTAAGTCATGCCTCGACACGTAGGAGGTATAGTCCCATCCTGGGCATTACATAGTAGGTGGGAATTCAAGTAGCTCTAGGTAATCTTCCAACGAATACATGATATGAGGTTGGGATCCAACGTCTAGTGGTTCTCTTGTCACGGTCGATTTTATAGTGGTCTCGTTGCGTCTTAATGAATCCTTGCCTATGCCGATTCGGGGACGTGATATCCGCTGTAACGTCGTGCACATGGGGCCTCATCACAAAAGCTTTGCATGGAATCTCTGTCATATATTTGTTCTAGCTTATTCTACAAGACAAATCCTTTGTTTTGTTTTGAGTTGTGGTGTTCGACTTGCTTCAATGTCAAGTGTTGATTCCATACTTTTCCTAATCGGTATTCTCATATTGTATGGGAGTGCTAATCCTTCTTGATCATCGAGATTGTTATGTTAAATTCTTCTTAACCGGTGCGTTTCTCTTCAGTTAATTTGATCCTTTAGATATTTGCAATATCAATTCTCAACTTTCTCAACGGTGTTCATTCCATTCGTACCAAGTTGCTTTTGTTTTCCCGCCCTCCCACCCTTCTTCTTCTCGGAGCCAGAAATTCTCAAATGAAATATCCATTTTATTCATGTGATGTTTCTTCATTCTTTTCCTTCAATGTCCTTATCCGGTGATTATCAAGAAGATGCTAAGGAAGCTTCAAGTTTATCATTCTCTATTCTCGTTTCTTCTCAAGTGGACTTACTTCAAGCTTCGGTGTTGATCATATCCCTTTCTTTTGCTAACACTTTATTATGTTCGAATTCCTTATAAAGTTTCTCTAATTTATTCAACTCCCTCTAATTCTTCTCCGGAGTGCAAAAAATTTCTCAGAAGATTTGTGTTTCCATTCTTAACCTGTTCAAGCTATCTTGAGGTTGTTATCTCATTCAAGGCATTTAATTCAACTGGTGCAATCTCTCTTTCAAGAATCATGTCCAATGGTGTTTTTTTGAGTGAGCCCTGACCCACAGGCCTTTCCAAGGATCTTACCTGACTCTTCTAAATTTTTTGTGACGTTATTCTCAGATTCTTTTCAAGTGTGACATAAGAGTGTATTCCATCAGTCATATGCCTTCTCCAAGATTGCTTTCAAATTCTTTCTATCGTTGCTTCAACATTTTCATTCTTCATTCCGGAGTGCCTCAACAATTCATGGTGTTGTATCTCGTAGTCATTCTCAGATTTTGAAGACCAAAGAAGAGTTTCTCTTAAATCTTGGTGCGTTCTCTTGAAAATTAATGGATCTAGCTTCATGCCATCCTCATCATTGTACCAATTGTGAGGAATTCTTTTCATACCCATCCGAAACATTTTAGGAGTGTTTTGTGTTGTTTATCTCACCATTTCGGAATTCTTCATTCTCAATGTTCTACTCTTGTTCTCAAATTCTCCCGGTGCATGGTTCAAGTATTCTTTAATCGGCTCGTGGTCCCTACATTCTTTTGTATCTAAGTTTCCTCAAGTGCCTTTGTTCCTTTTCTAATTCTTTCCGATGATTCGTTCTCATTTCTTCATTCATTTCAATCCTATCGGTTGTCCGTTGAATTGTGTTATATCTCTCTTTAATCATTTTCAACGCGAATAAGTAGTATGCAAAATTCAATTCCTCTCATCAATTTAAATTGGTGAAGGATACGCATAACATAATTCTAATTCCTATTTCATCCAAGTGATTAATTCTTTTGTTCGGTGTTTGTTCATGATGAATGAACTCTATGTTCAAAGTATTTCATATTTCTTTCCGGAGTTCCAAGTTTTCTTATTATCTCATCAGGAAGATCCATCTAAATCATTGCAAGGCTTAAATATTATACTTTTCATCCTTCACTTCTCATCATTTTGTTACCGGAGTTCTTCATGGTGGTTCATCATGATTTAATTCATCCTCGAAGTGTTCTTCAAGATTCGTATTGGAGGAGCTCAATTATTCTTCATCTTGCATTTTGAAGTGCAATTCTTTCTACCTTATCTTTTGAGGTGTTGTTATGTCATTCTTGAGAATTTCCTTCATGATTCATGATTCACAAGTTATCAAGAATGAAATATTTAAACCCATAATTTTTCTTTGTTCAGGAGATCCTGTCAACCTCTCAATTATTCGTTGAAGTAATCTTTGGTTGTATCTCACCTGCAAGCTTTCCCAAAGGATTGTTGTTATTTATGGTGCTTATAAATGACCCAAGTTCTTCATTTATCCTCCCGGTGAAATAAGTTTTTCATCTCTTTGCTGATCTCAACCAAACAATTGTTTTATGCTAGTGGCCGGTTGTCACCTCGTAACTATGGAATGTTTTCCATAAGCCCACAAGAGCATATTCTTTTTGTCTTCGATTTTCCAACAACCCCAATCAATCCATCTTTGTAAGGATGCTTTTCAAATTCAATTATGGGATAAATTGTCATTTTCTTCTCTGTTATTTTCTTTCCATCAATCTAGCTTCTATTCTTTCGTTCCGGAGGTATTGTGGTCTCGATCTCTTCGTTCCATCATCTCGTTTGGTCATGATCATGGTATTTTCCTTTCTGGTCCATTTAACACGAGTGCCGTGTCCTCCATTAAAGTTCTCTCATCTTATCAAGTTTTGCCTCTCTTTTCAACCAGAGTGTTGTCTGAAATCCTTCTTACCCCTTGTGCCATTATTTCAATTGTTTCGGAGGTAGTGTGTTGTTGATTTCATCAAGTATCATCCAATCTTCTCAAGTTCATGCTAATTCCTTCCGTTTTTAGTCGGAGTGATGTCTGAATTCTTTCATTCTTATTCCTTCTCTATCTAGTTCTAACCGTAGTGGTTTCAATGTCTATCTTGTCACTTAAGCTCTTCATTATTGTCGTATTCCTTCTTCCTCTTTGCTAACAGAGTGGTTGCAATCTCATTCATCTCCGTTGTATTCTTTCTTTCAAATTTTTCAACCTCCCAAGGTTCGTGGTTCCACTCATTTGCCGAAGAAGCAACTTTGTTTTACCTCTTACTTCTCCTCATCTATCCGGTGCCATCCGTAGGATCTCGGGTCGAGATCCTCTGTTAGTGTGGGAGATCCTCTGTTAGTGTGGGAGAGTTTACCCCTATCTTCGTCGACCTCTCTTAGACCCCCCCCCCTCGTGCAGGTCCAAAACTTCTCGAACCCGAGACGGGCTGTCGTCACCGATGGGTCTGGATCATCCCCAAACATCCCTAAAATATCTTCGGTTTCTCATTTGGACCATCTAACCTATTTATCTCGGATCGTTCGATT
The DNA here is from genome assembly GCA_902687465.1 of Secale cereale. Lineage (NCBI taxonomy): Eukaryota > Viridiplantae > Streptophyta > Magnoliopsida > Poales > Poaceae > Secale > Secale cereale. The sequence goes on along the minus strand of LR738715.1, from coordinate 377,547,133 downwards.
ATGATCAAAGGGTCCAAATAGTCCCACCTATGTCCACATGCTATATGAACAGTATAACCCTACAAACTAGGGATCCTGTCCCATCCATCCACCCATTCCCTCACCCGTCGCAGCGAGCTCACGTTGACCCTGCCAGCAACTGATGCGTGGGCCGCATCAAATGCCAGCCAGCCTGCTTCTGCCAAGGCCCGTGGTGAGCAGCCCACCGCCCAACCGATTCAGCCCAGAAGCATTTTATTCCAGTTATGTGAATTTAGCATTATCTAGAAAACTAAGGTTGTACAGTTTGGACCCATAAACTTCATGCATATCATAAATCACAATCTGTGCATCACATGTAAAAACTTTATATATGTAAAATGCTTAGAATTTTATGTAGATTAATAATATGTCACTTTCATCCATTATTAAAATGCTTAAAATAATGTTAGCATTAATATGTTTGAATGACATGCTAAAATGGTTTAATTCATAACTAAATAACTGTAGCTCCATATTTAATAACCTTCATATGTAAATGGGGTGGAAACTGAGTAGATTAACATGGTGCATTTACTTTTGTTGTTCAATAACTTTAAAATATGTTTTTATGCAGAACAGTACCAAAATCAATAATATGCACATGGGGATTTTCCAGAATTGTTCTTTGTTATTTCCGGTCTCATTTAAAATGCCTAGATAGTGTAGTTTGCTCATGCTCCACCTCTTTCCATGTTAATTAACATTTAATATTGTTGTCTACATGAACTAGAGTCAACTAAATAAATAGAATGTGGTGGTTTGTCAATATGCAACTCGTTGCATATTGAGCTCCACTTCAATTGTTGTGTTTTTTGTGCCTTTTGCCATACCATGCATACTTAAACCGGATATGCATCATACTTGTTTGTGCATCATATGCCATGTTTATGCTTGTGTGTTTACCATGTCAGTTGGTTCTTTCCGGTTTGCTTCTCTCGTTAGCTTCGGTTTCATTCCGGAGTTGTGAGGATTCATTCGACTACGTCTATTTGTCTTCTTCAAGGACTCATTCTTCTTGCTTGTGGGATCTCAGGCAAGATGACGATTCCTCGTAATCACCTCTATCTTTGCTTTGCTAGTTGTCTCGTTCTATATCTATGTCGCACTACCCATTCTTGTTTTGTCAGCCTCCCATGTTCCCATAATACCCCTTAACCACTTTCCTAGCAAACCGTTGATTGGCTAAGTTAACCTTTTGCGCAGCCCCTCATATAGCATTGTTAGTTGCAGGTGAAGATGGAAGATGTTCCATGTTGGAACATGGATTCTTTGGGATAACACAATATATATCTCATTTAATTAATGCACATATATACTTGGTAATGGGTTGAAGGCTTGGCCTTTGTCTTGGTGTTTTGTTCCACTCATGCCGCCTTAGGAACCGATAAACCGGTGCTATGTTCCTTGATATTGCGTTCCTAACACGGTTGGGGTTTATGGCCCCCCCTCGATAATTAGATCTATTTAAAGCTTTTCCAACAAGGCCCAACCTTCGTTTTACCATTTTTCTAATAACTAAAAACTTGCATAGGGAGTAATTAACCCGTGGATTCTTAATCAATCCCTGGGACAGTGCTCCTCGTGAGTGTTGGTCCAAACCTGTCAACCACCGGTGGCCGCCAGGGGCAACTCTGAACTTGTCCTATCGGAAGTTTGGACAATCTGATCATGGCCTGAGATGAGATACGCGCGGCTCTTATCAAGGTGTCGGCACGTTGGTAGGCTTTGCTGGATTAGTTTTACCTTTGTCAAAATATGTTGTGCACGAGATTCCAAGAACACTCGGGTCTTGCCCATTTGGAGTTGTTACTCCGCTGATCATGAGGGCTTTTGATGGGATAAGTTGGAACACCCCTACAAGGTTATGATCTTTCGAAAGCCATGCCCGCGGTTATGTGGCAGATTGGAATTTGTTAATTTCCGGTTGTAGATAACTTGACATAAAAACTCAAATAAAATAGACAACTTGTGTGAGTAGCCGTGATGGTCTCTTTTCGAAGGGGTTCGGAAAGTGAACACGGTGGGTTATGTATGAACATAAGTAGTTAGGATCTCTTCTTGATCACTACTAGTTGCGATCGTTTGCATATATTCTCATCTCGCTCTGACTTTGTAATCTAGCCTCATACAATGCTTATTGCTGCTGCTACCACCTTATAACCTCTCCACACCTAAAAGCCTTGGTAGTTTTGATACCCGGGAACAAGATTGTTGAGTCCTCGTGACTCACAGTTTATGACACAAACAGATGCAGGTACCTCAGAGTTTGATGCAGGAGATGTGCAAGAGCTTCAGTGGGAGTTTGATGAAGAGCGCAGGCGTATGTACAAGACGTACCCCGACGATCAGTAGTGCTTCCTACTAGGTCCAATCGGGATTAGCCTGTGTCATATCTTTTTCTTCGCTTGATTTCGTGCGTAGTCGGACTCTGTATTCTATGGATGAATGTATGTTTATCATATTAATTTTGGGACGTGGCGAGTGTAAGCCAACTATTAAACTCTGTTTCATCCTCTTCATTACATGGGTTGTGTAAAGATACCTTGCTTGAGACCATTCCAAAATGCGGTTATGACTCTAAGTCGTGCCTCGACACGTAGGAGCTATAGCCGCATCCTAGGCGTTACAATA
>LR738715.1:377532800-377544451 GCA_902687465.1 Secale cereale | reverse complement strand
CCGATACTAGCCATAGATGCATCAAAATAAGCAAGCAATCAGAAAGAGAACATTCTTAAGCAATCAGAAAACTTTGCATACTTTGTAACTCTAAAATTTCTGAAAAAATTGGAAAACGTGGGGAATTTGTATATCAAATTTGTGTGAAAATTACAGAATGTTTCGACGTTTGAGTGAATTATTGAATTTTCTGCACTGGGTGCAAAAGTTTCTGTTTTACAGCAAAATCAAATCAACGATCACCGTAAGCCATCATAAAGGTCTTACTTGGCTCAAACACTAATTAAAACACCAAAACACAATTACTACTGAAGTAATAATGTGTAAAATTTTATAAACAAAACCAAAAAGTAAAAATCAAAAATAAAATTGGGTTGCCTCCCAACAAGCGCTATTGTTTAACACCCTTAGCAAGGCATAAAACGCAAACAGATCTAGGTATTATCATCTTCGGTATGCAATCCATAGGTAGCTCACATAATAGATTAATAATGCAATTTAATTTTCTTTCTTGGAAAGTGCTCCATGCCCTTCCTTAATGGAAATTTAAATCTAACATTTCCTTCTTTCATATAAATAATTGCACCTATTGTTGTAAGGAAAGGTCTACCAATAATAGTAGGACATGTAGGATTGAAATCTATACCAAGAACAATGAAATATATGGGAACATAACTCCTATTTGCAACAATAAGAACATCATTAATCCTTCCCATAGGTTTCTTAATAGTGGAATCCACAGGATGCAAATTTAAATAACACTCATCAATTTCACGGAACCCTAGCACATCAGATAAAGTTTTTTGAATCGTAGAAACGTTAGCTCCCAAATCACACAAAGCATGGCACTCATAATCCTTAATCTTAATCTTAATAGTAGGTTCCCATTCATCATAAAGTTTTCTAGGGATAGAAACTTCTAATTCAAGCTTTTATTCAAAAGATTGCATCATAGCATCAACGATATGTTTAGTAAAAGCTTTATTTTGATTATAAGGATGAGGGGAGTTCAACATTGACTACAACATGGAAATACAATCTATTAAAGAGAAATTATCATAATTAAATTCCTTTAGATCCAATCTAGTAGGTTCATCGCTGCTTAGGGTTTTGACTTCATCTGTCCCTCTTTTATTAATTTTTCATCAAGACCTTAAAACTCAAAATCATTGGGACGCCTTTTAACTAAAGTAGACTTATCTCCAGTCCCATCTTTATTAATATTTATTTTGGAAAACAAAGATTCAATAGGAGTCACATCAATCACTTTAAAATCGTCATCATTATTTTCATGGGAACTATAAGAACATGATTTTATAAACCATTCTTTTTAGCACGCATCTTAGCGGTTCTTTCTTTGCACTCATCAATGGAAATTCCCATAGCTTTGAGAGACTCATTGATATCATGCTTGGGTGTAATAGATCTAAGCTTCAAAAAATCAACATCAAGAGAAATTCTATCCACACTCCTAGCCAAATCATCAATCTTAAGAGACTTTTCTTCAATCATTGCATTAAAATTCTATTGAGAACTCATAAATTCTTTAACACTATTCTCAAAATCAGAGGGCATCTTATTATAATTACCATAAGAATTGTTGTAGGAATTACCATAATTATTAGAGTAATGACTAGGAAAAGGCCTATATTTAAAATTTCCTCTATATTCATTGTTGCAAAATTGTTCCTACCAACAAAATTCACATCCATAGATTCATTATTATTCTCAATCAAAGTGGACAAGGGCATATCATTAGGATCAATATTAATACCGTTTCTAGCAAATAATTTCATAAGTTCATCCATCTTTCCACTCAAAACATTAATCTATTCAATAGCGTGCACTTTTTTACCAGTGGAAGATCTTTCGGTATGACATTGAGAATAATTAACCATAATATTATCTAGGAGTTTAGTAACCTCTCCTAATGTGGTTTCCATGAAAGTACCTCCCGCGGCCGAATCTAAAAGATTTATAGAAGCAAAGTTGAATCCAGCATATTTTTTTTATAATCATCCATAAATTCAAACCATGTGTAGGACAATTTCTTATCATAAGTTTCATCCTCTCCCAAGATTGTGCAACATGCTCGTGATCAAGTTGTTTAAAATTAATAATATTGTTCCTAAGGGAGAAGATCTTAGCGGGAGGAAAATACTTGGCAATAAAAGAATCTTTGCACTTATTCCATGAATCAATACTATTTTTAGGCCAATATGATACCAAGTTTTAGCCCGATCTCGTAGTGAAAACGGGAATAGCTTTAATTTAACAAGATCATTAACCACATCTCTTTTCTTTTGCATATCACACAAATCAACAAAATTATTCAGATGGGAAGCGGCATCTTCACTAGGAAGATCAGAATATTGACCTTTCATGACTAGATTCCATAAAGCAGCATTGATTTCACAAGATCACGCATTAGTAGCGGGAGCAATTGGGGTACTAATAAAATCATTATCATTGTTGTTGGAAAAGTCACATAATTTGGTAATTTGTTAAGCTATCTTGACAAAGCAAGCAATCCAACACACAAGCACACAAAAATCAAGCAAACAAGATGAATGAAAGAAGGGCGAAGAAAAGGCAAATCTTTTCGAAATTCTTTTTAGAAGTGGGGGAGAGGAAAACGAGAGGCAAATGACAAATAATGTAAATGCAAGAGTTGAGAGTTTAATGAAGGGTACTTGGTGTGTCTTGACTTGATGTAGATCTCAACGGCACCAAAGATTGGCGAGTTGAAGAAAACAAATCTTGACATAACTTGGCGTAGATCTCCTCGGCAATGGCGCCAGAAATTCTTCCTACTACCTCTTGAGACTGTGTTGGTTTATTGAAGAGGATAGGGTGATGCAGCAAAGCAGAGTAAGTATTTCCTTCAGTTTTGAGAACCAAGGTATCAATACAGTAATAGATTACACGCAAGTCGCCAGATAACCGCACAAACAAAAAACAAACTTGCACCCAATGCTATATAGGGGTTCTCATTCCCTTCTAGGTTATTTGCAAAAGTGAGATCTGATAGAGATAGACGAACTAGTAAAGTAAATATTTTTTTGTTTTTGGTTTATAGATTGAAAAGTAAAAGATTGAAAAATAGTAGATCTGAAACTTATAAGATGTAAAATAGACCAGAGGGCCATAGGTTTCACTAGAGGCTTCTCTCATGATAGCAAGTATTATGGTGGGTGAACAGATTAGTGTCAAGCAATTGATAGAAGAGCGAATAATTGTAACGACATCTATGGCAACAATCATGAATATAGGCATCACGTCCGAGACAAGTAGACTGACTCCTGCCTGCATCTAGTACTATTACTCCACACATCGACCGAAACGATTCTGCATATAGAGTATTAAGTCCATAAGAACAGAGTAAAGCCTTAAACAAGATAGCATGATGTAGCAGAATTAACTCAAGCAATATGATGAAAACCCCATCTTATTATCCTCGATGGCAACAATACAATTGTTGGAAATATGCCCTAGAGGCAATAATAAAAGGATTATTATTATATTTCCTTGTTCATGATAATTGTCTGTTATTCATGCTGAATTGTATTGTACGGAAACAACGATACATGTGTGAATACATAGACCACAACGTGTCCCTGGCAAGCCTCTAGTTACTAGCTCGTTGATCAACAGATGGTCACGGTTTCCTGACCATGGACATAGGATGTCATTGATAATGGGATCACATCATTAGGAGAATGATGTGATGGACAAGACCCAATCCTGAGCCTAGCACGAGATCGTATAGTTCGTAATGCTTAAGATTTTCCAGTATCAAGTATTTGTTCCTTAGACCATGAGGTTGTGCATCTCCCGGATACCGTAGGAATACTTTGGGTGTGCCAAACGTCACAACGTAACTGGGTGGCTATAAAGGTACGCAACGGGTATCTCCGAAAGTGTCTGTTGAGTTGGTACGAACCAAGACTAGGATATTGTCACTCCGTATGACAGAGAGGTATCTCTGGGCCCACTCGGTAAGACATCATCATAATGAGCTCAAGGTGACTAAGGAGTTAGTCACGGGATGATGGATTACGGATCGAGTAAAGAGACTTGCCATGACGAGATTGAACAAGGTATCGGGCATACCGACGATCGAATCTCGGGCAAGTACCGTACCGATAGACAAAGGGAATAACATACGGGATTGAGTGAATCCTTGACACAGTGGTTCATCCGATGAGATCATCGAGGAACATGTGGGAACAAACATGGGTATCCAGATCCCGCTGTTGGTTATTGACCGGAGAGTCGTCTCGGTCATGTCTGCGTGTCTCCCGAACCCGTAGGGTCTACACACTTAAGGTTCGGTAACGCTAGGGTTGTAGAGATACATGCACATGGAAACCCGAATGTTGTTTGGAGTCCCGGATGAGATCCCGGATGTCATGAGGAGTTCCGGAATGGTCCGGAGGTAAAGAATGATATATAGGAAGTCCAGTTTCGGCCATCGGGAGAATTCCGGGGGTCACCGGGAGTGTCCCGAAACCACCGGAAGGGTCCCAGGGGTCCATCGGGTGGGGCCACCCATCCCAGAGGGCCCCGTGGGCCGCAAGGGGCAGGGGGGCAGCCCCTGGTGGGCTAGCGCACCCACATGGCCCCCCTCCATGCGCCTAGGGTTGAAACCCTAGGGGGTGGGGGCGCCCCCTATGCCTTGGGGGGCAAGTTCTCCCCCCTTGGCCTCCGCCCCCCTAGGAGATTGCATCTCCTAGGGCCGGCGCCCTCCCTGGCCCCCTATATATAGTGGGGGGGAAGAGAGGGCAGCCGCACCCAAGCCTCTGGCGCCTCTCCCCCCCGTCACACCTCCAACTCCTCCCGCAGGGCATCGGTGAAGCCCTGCAGCTTTTCCTGTTGCATCCACCACCACACCGTCGTGCTGCTGGATCTCCGTCAACCTCTCCTCCACCCTTGCTGGATCAAGAAGGAGGAGACGTCGCTGTACCGTACGTGTGTTGAACGCGGAGGTGCCGTCCGTTCGGCGCTGGGATCATCGGTGACGAGGATCACGAAGAGTACGACTCCATCATCCACATTCCTGCGAACGCTTCCGCACGCGATCTACAAAGGGTATGTAGATGCACTCTTTTATGCTCGTTGCTAGATGAATCCTTAGATTGATCTTGCACGAGTAGAACACAAACAAGTTGTGGGCGTTGAGTTTGTTCAATTCTCTTGCCGTTACTAGTCCAATCTTGATTCGGCGGCATCGTGGGATGAAGCGGCCCGGACCGACCTTACACGTACGCTTACGTGAGACTGGTTCCACCGATAGACATGCACTAGTTGCATAAGGTGGCTGGCGGGTGTCTGTCTCTCCCACTTTAGTCAGATCAGATTCGATGAACATGGTCCTTATGAAGGGTAAATAGAAATTGACAAATCACGTTGTGATTTTGGCGTAGGTAAGAAACGTTCTTGCTAGAAAACCTATAGAAGCCACGTAAAAACTTGCAACAACAATTAGAGGTCGTCAAACTTGTTCTTGCAGCATGTGCTATGTGATGTGGTATGGCCAATAAGATGTGATGAATGATATATGTGATGTATGAGATTGATCATGTTCTTGTAATAGGGAATCACGACTTGCACGTCGATGAAAATGACAACCGGCAGGAGCCATAGGAGTTGTCTTAGTTATTGTATGACATGCGTGTCACTGAATAACGCCATGTAATTACTTTACTTTATTGCTAAAAGTTAGCCATAGTAGTAGAAGTAATAGTTGGCGTGACGACTTCATGAAGACACGATGATGGAGATCATGATGATGGAGATCATGGTGTCATGCCGGTGACAAAGATGATCATGGTGCCCCAAAGATGGAGATCGAAGGAGCGAGATGATATTGGCCATATCATGTCACTTTATTTGATTGCATGTGATGTTTATCATGTTTATGCATCTTGTTTACTTAGAACGACGGTAGTAAATAAGATGATCTCTCACTAAAAATTTCAAGAATTGTGTTCCCCCTAACTGTGCACCGTTGCTAAGGATCGTTGTTCCGAAGCACCACGTGATGATCGGGTGTGATAGGCTCTAACGTTCGCATACAACGGGTGTAAGCCAGATTTACACACGCAATACACTTAGGGTTCACTTGACGAGCCTAGCATGTACAGACATGGCCTCGGAACACGGAAGACCGAAAGGTCGAAAATGAGTTGTATAGAAGATACGATCAACATGAAGATGTTCACCGTTGATGACTAGTCCGTCTCACGTGATGATCGGACATGGGCTAGTCGATTCGGATCATGTATCACTTAGATGACTAGAGAGATGTCAATCTGAGTGGGAGTTTATTAAAATTGGATTAGATGAACTTAATTGTCATGAACTTAGTCTAAATTCTTTACAATATGTCTTGTAGATCAAATGGCCCACGCTCATGTCACCCTCAACTTCAACGCGTTCCTAGAGAAATCCAAGCTGAAAGACGATGGTAGCAACTATACAGACTGGGTCCGTAACCTGAGGATCATCCTCATAGCTGCCAAGAAAACTTATGTCCTAGAAGCATCGCTAGGTGACGCTCCCGCCCCGGCAAACCAAGATGTTATGAACGCTTGGCAGTCGCGTTGTGATGATTACTCCCTGGTTCAGTGCGGCATGCTCTACAGCTTAGAATCAGGGCTCCAGAAGCGTTTTGAGCACCACAGAGCATATGAGATGTTCCAAGAGTTAAAAATGGTTTTCCAGGCTCATGCCCGAGTTGAGAGATATGATGTCTCCAACGCATTCTACAGCTGTAAGATGGAGGAAAACAGTTCTGTCAGTGAGCACATACTCAAGATTTCTGGGTTGCACAACCGCTTGTCTCAGTTGGGAATGAATCTCCCAGATGAAGCGGTCATTGACAGAATCCTTCAGTCGCTCCCACCTAGCTATACGAGCTTTGTGTTGAACTTCAATATGCAAGGGATGGAGAAGTCCATTCCCGAGGTGTATTCAATGCTGAAATCAACGGAGGTGGAGATCAAGAAAGAGCATCAAGTGTTGATGGTCAATAAAACCACTAAGTTCAAGAAGGGCAAGGGTAAGAAGAACTTCAAGAAGGACGACAAGGGAGTTGCCGCGCCCGGTAAGCCAGTTGCCGGGAAGAAACCAAAGTATGGACCCAAGCCTGAGACTGAGTGCTTTTATTGCAAGGGAACGAGTCACTGGAAGCGGAACTGCCCCAAATACTTAGCAGACAAGAAGGCCGGCAACGTCAAAGGTATATGTGATATACATGTTATTGATGTGTACCTTACCAGCGCTCGTAGTAGCTCCTGGGTATTTGATACCGGTGCAGTTGCTCATATTTGTAACTCAAAGCAGGAGCTGCGGAATAAGCGGAGACTGGCGAAGGACGAGGTGATGATGCGCGTCGGGAATGGTTCCATGGTTGATGTGATTGCCGTCGGCACGCTGCCTCTACATCTACCCTCGGGATTAGTTTTAAACCTTAATAATTATTATTTAGTACCAGCTTTGAGCATGAACATTGTATCAGGATCTCGTTTGATACGAGATGGCTACTCATTTAAATCCGAGAATAATGGTTTTTCTATTTATTTGAGAGATATGTTCTATGGTCATGCCCCGCTGGTCAATGGTTTATTTTTGATGAATCTCGATCGTGATGATACACATATTCATAGTGTGAATGCCAAAACATGTAAAGTTGACAATGATAGTCCCACATACTTGTGGCATTGCCGCCTTGGTCATATTGGTGTCAAACGTATGAAGAAGCTTCATGCAGATGGACTTCTGGAGTCTCTTGATTATGAATCATTTGACACGTGCGAACCATGCCTCTTGTGCAAGATGACCAAGACTCCGTTCTCCGGAACAATGGAGCGAGCAACCAACTTATTGGAAATCATACATACCGATGTGTGCGGTCCAATGAGTGTTGAGGCTCGCGGAGGCTGTCATTATGTTCTCACCCTCACAGATGACTTGAGTAGATATGGGTATATCTACTTGATGAAGCACAAGTCTGAGACCTTTGAAAAGTTCAAGGAATTTCAGAATGAGGTTGAGAATCAATGTGTCAGAAAAATAAAGTTCTTGCGATCGGATCGTGGGGGTGAATATTTAAGTCATGAATTTGGCACGCACCTTAGGAACTATGGAATTGTTTCACAATTGACACCGCCCGGAACACCTCAGCGTAATGGTGTGTCCGAACGTCGAAATCGTACTCTGTTGGACATGGTGCGATCTATGATGTCTCTCACCGACTTACCGCTATCTTTTTGGGGTTATGCTTTAGAGACTGCCGCATTCACTTTAAATAGGGCTCCGTCGAAATCCGTTGAGACGACACCGTATGAACTTTGGATTGGAAAGAAACCTAAGCTGTCGTTTCTAAAAGTTTGGGGTTGCGATGCTTATGTCAAGAAACATCAACCTGAAAAGCTCGAACCCAAATCGGAAAAATGCGTCCTCATAGGATACCCAAAGGAAACGATTGGGTACACCTTCTACCACAGATCCGAAGGCAAGGTCTTTGTTGCCAAGAATGGATTCTTTCTGGAGAAAGAGTTTCTCTCGAAATAAGTGAATGGGAGGAAAGTAGAATTTGATGAGGTGACAGTCACCCCTCCCGAACCGGAAAGTAGCGCAGCGCAGGAAATTGTTCCTGAGGTGCCTGCACCGACAAGGGAGGAAGTTAATGATGATGATCATGAACATACAGATCAAGTTACTACTGAACTTCGAAGGTCCACAAGGACACGTTCTGCACCAGAGTGTTACGGCAACCCAGTCATGGAAATCATGTTGTTAGACAACGGTGAACCTTCGAACTATGAAGAAGCGATGGCGGGCCCGGATTCCAATAAATGGCTTGGAGCCATGAAATCCGAGATAGAATCCATGTATGAAAACAAAGTATGGACTTTGGTGGACTTGTCCGATGATAGGCATGCCATAGAAAATAAATGGATATTTAAGAAGAAGACAAACGCGGATGGTAATGTGACCATCTATAAGGCTCGGCTTGTCGCTAAGGGTCATCGGCAAGTTCAAGGGATTGACTACAACGAGACTTTCTCTCCCGTAGCGATGCTGAAGTCAGTCCGAATCATGTTAGCAATTGCCGCATTCTATGATTATGAGATATGGCAAATGGACGTCAAAACGTCATTCCTTAATGGCTTCCTCAAGGAAGAGCTGTATATGATGCAGCCGGAAGGTTTTGTCGATCCAGAAAATGCTAACAAGGTATGCAAGCTCCAGCGCTCGATCTACGGGCTGGTGCAAGCATCTCGGAGTTGGAATATTCGCTTTAATGATGTGACCAAAGCATTTGGCTTTATACAGACTTGGGGAAGTGAGTGGGAGCTCTGTAGCATTTATCATATTATATGTGGATGACATATTGCTGATGGGAAATGATATAGAATTCTTAGAGAGCATAAAGGCCTACTTGAATAAGAGTTTTTCAATGAAGGACCTTGGAGAAGCTGCTTACATATTAGGCATCAAAATCTATAGAGATAGATCAAGACGCCTCATTGGTCTTTCACAAAGCACATAACTTGACAAGATATTGAAGAAGTTCAATATGGATCAGTCCAAGAAGGGGTTCTTGCCTATTTTGCAAGGTATGAGATTGAGCACGGCTCAGTCCCCGACCACGGCAGAAGATAGAGAAAAGATGAGTGTCATTCCCTATGCCTCAGCCATAGGTTCTATCATGTATGCCATGCTGTGTACCAGACCTGATGTGAACCTTGCCATAAGATTGGTAGGGAGGTACCAAAGTGATCCCGGTATGGAACACTGGACAGCGGTCAAGAACATCCTAAAGTACCTGAAGAGGACTAAGGATATGTTTCTCGTTTATGGAGGTGACGAACAGCTCGTCGTAAAGGGTTACGTCGATGCTAGCTTCGACACAGATCTGGATGACTCAAAGTCACAAACCGGATACATGTATATTTTGAATGGTGGAGCAGTCAGCTGGTGCAGTTGCAAGCAGAGCGTCGTGGCGCATTCTACATGTAAAGCGGAGTACATAGCTGCTTGCGAAGCAGCACAAGAAGGAGTCTGGAAGAAGGAGTTCATCACCGACCTAGGAGTCATTCCAAGCGCGTCAAGCCTGATGACGCTCTTCTGTGACAACACTGGAGCTATTGCCATTGCCAAGGAGCCCAGGTTTCACAAGAAGACCAAGCACATCAAGCGCCATTTCAACTCCATCCGGAATTATGTTCAAGATGGAGACATAGATATTTGTAAAGTGCATACGGATCTGAATGTCGCAGACCCGTTCACTAAACCTCTTCCACGGGCAAAACATAATCAACACCAGAACTCTATGGGTGTTTGATTCATCACAATGTAACTAGATTATTGACTCTAGTGCAAGTGGGAGACTGTTGAAAATATTCCCTAGAGGCAATAATAAAAGTATTATTATTATATTTCCTTGTTCATGATAATTGTCTGTTATTCATGCTGAATTGTATTGTACGGAAACAACGATACATGTGTGAATACATAGACCACAACGTGTCCTTGGTAAGCCTCTAGTTACTAGCTCGTTGATCAACAGATGGTCATGGTTTCCTGACCATGGACATAGGATGTCATTGATAATGGGATCACATCATTAGGAGAATGATGTGATGGACAAGACCCAATCCTGAGCCTAGCACGAGATCGTATAGTTCGTAATGCTTAAGATTTTCTAGTGTCAAGTATTTGTTCCTTAGACCATGAGGTTGTGCATCTCCCGGATACCGTAGGAATACTTTGGGTGTGCCAAACGTCACAACGTAACTGGGTGGCTATAAAGGTACGCAACGGGTATCTCCGAAAGTGTCTGTTGAGTTGGTACGAACCAAGACTGGGATATTGTCACTCCGTATGACGGAGAGGTATCTCTGGGCCCACTCGGTAAGACATCATCATAATGAGCTCAAGGTGACTAAGGAGTTAGTCACGGGATGATGGATTACGGATCGAGTAAAGAGACTTGCCATGACGAGATTGAACAAGGTATCGGGCATACCGACGATCGAATCTCGGGCAAGTACCGTACCGATAGACAAAGGGAATAACATACGGGATTGAGTGAATCCTTGACACAGTGGTTCATCCGATGAGATCATTGAGGAACACGTGGGAACCAACATGGGTATCCAGATCCCGCTGTTGGTTATTGACCGGAGAGTCGTCTCGGTCATGTCTGCGTGTCTCCCGAACCCGTAGGGTCTACACACTTAAGGTTCGGTGACGCTAGGGTTGTAGAGATACATGCACATGGAAACCCGAATGTTGTTCGGAGTCCCGGATGAGATCCCGGACGTCACGAGGAGTTCTGGAATGGTCCGGAGGTAAAGAATGATATATAGGAAGTCCAGTTTCGGCCATCGGGAGAATTCCGGGGGTCACCGGGAGTGTCCCGGGACCACCGGAAGGGTCCCGGGGGTCCACCGGGTGGGGCCACCCATCCCGGAGGGCACTGTGGGCAGCAAGGGGAAGGGGGCCAGCCCCTGGTGGGCTGGCGCACCCAGATGGGCCCCCCTCCATGCGCCTAGGGTTGAAACCCTGGGGGGTGGGGGCGCCCCTATGCCTTGGGGGGCAAGTTCTCCCCCCTTGGCCGCCGCCCCCCTCGGAGATTG
>LR738715.1:377453600-377532768 GCA_902687465.1 Secale cereale | reverse complement strand
CCCCCTGGCCCCCTATATATAGTGGGGGGGAAGAGAGGGCAGCCGCACCCAAGCCTCTGGCGCCTCTCCCCCCCGTCACACCTCCAACTCCTCCCGCAGGGCATCGGCGAAGCCCTGCAGCTTTTCCTGTTGCATCCACCACCATGTCGTCATGCTGCTGGATCTCCGTCAACCTCTCCTCCGCCCTTGCTGGATCAAGAAGGAGGTGACGTCGCTGTACCGTACGTGTGTTGAACGCGGAGGTGCCGTTCGTTCAGCGCTGGTATCATCGGTGATGAGGATCACGAAGAGTACGAGTCCATCATCCACGTTCATTCGAACGCTTCCGCACGCGATCTACAAAGGGTATGTAGATGCACTCTTTTATGCTCGTTGCTAGATGACTCCTTAGATTGATCTTGGTGAAGCGTAGGAAATTTTTTGAATTCTGCTACGTTCCCCAACAATAATATGTGTCATGTCCCTTTCTATCACTGGGATTGAGCACCGCAAGATTGAAACCAAAGCCAAGCACTTCTCCCATTGCAAGAAAAACCAATCTAGTTGGCCAAACCAAACCGATAGTTCACAGAGAATTACTAAGATATAAGATAATGCATAAAAGAATTCAGGAGAAACTCAAATATTATTCATAGATCATCTGATCATAAACCCACAGTTCATCGGATCTTGACAAACACACCGGATATATCTCCAAGAATAACGAGGAGAACATGGTATTAAATATCAAAGAGAGAGAAGAAGCAATCTAGTTACTAGCTATGGACCCGTAGGTCTATGGTAAACTACTCACACATTATCGGAAGGGCGATAGGGTTGATGTAGATGCCCTCCATGGTTGATTCCCCCTCCGGCGGTCGAAAAGTGTTTTCAATAACAGTTGAGAGAGAAGAAGCCATTTAGTTACTGGCTATGGACCCGTAGGTCTGTGGTAAACTACTCACACCCATTCTTGTTTTGTCAGCCTCGCATGTTGCCATAATACCCCCTAACCACCTTCCAGGCAAACTGTTGATTGGCTAAGTTAACCTTTTGCTCAGCCCCTCTTATAGCGTTCTTAGTTGTAGGTGAAGATGGAAGATGTTCCATGTTGGAACATGGTTTCTTTGGGATAACACAATATATATATCATTTAATTAATGCACATATATACTTGGTAATGGGTGGAAGGCTTGGCCTTTTGCTTGGTGTTTTGTGCCACTCATGCCGCCTTAGGATCCGATAAACCGGTGTTATGTTCCTTGATATTGCGTTCCTAACACGGTTGGCCCTTATGGGCCCCCTCGATAATTCGCTCTGTTTAAAGCTTTTCCAGCAAGGCCCAACCTTGGTTTTATCATTTTTCTAATAACTAAAAAGTTGCATAGGGAGTAATTAACTTTGGATTCTTTATCAATCCCTGGGCAAGTGCTCCTCATGAGTGTTGGTCCAAACCTGTCAACCACCGGTGGCCGCTAGGGGCAACTCTTAACTTGTCCTATCAGAAGTTTGGACAACCTGATCATGGCCTGAGACGAGATATGCGGGGCTCTTATCAGGGTGTCGGCACGTTGGTAGGCTTTGCTGGAATTGTCTTACCGTTGTCAAAATATCATGTTCACGGGATTCCGAGAACACTCGGGTCTTCCCAATTTGGAGTTGCTACTCCGCTGATCATGAGGGCTTTTGATGGGCTAAGTTGGAACACCCCCGTAGGTTTATGGTCTTTCAAAAGCCGTGCCCGCAGTTATGCGGCATATTGGAATTTGTTAATATCCTGTTGTAGATAACTTGACACAAAAACTAAAATAAAATACACAACATGTGTGCGTAGCCGGGATGGTCTCTTTTCGAAGGGGTTCAGAAAGTGAACACGGTGGGTAATGTATGAACGTAAGTAGTTAGGATCTCTTCTTGATCACTACTAGTTGCGATCGTTTGCATATATTCTCATCTCGCTCTTACTTCGTAGTCTAGCCTCATACAGTGCTTAGTGCTGCTGCTACCACCTTATAACCTCTCCACACCTAAAAGCCTTGATAGTTTTGATACCCGGGAACAAGATTGCTGAGACCTCGTGACTCACAGTTTACGACACAAACAGATGCAGGTACCTCAGAGTTTGACGCAGGAGATGTGCAAGAGTTTCAGTGGGTGTTCGATGAAGAGCGCGGGCGTATGTACATGTCGTACCCCGACGATCAGTAGTGGTTCCTACTAGGGCCGATCGGGATTAGCCTGTGTGGTATCTTTTTCTTCGCTTGATTTCGTCCATAGTCGGACTCTATGTTCTATCGATGAATGTATGTATATCATATTAACTGCGTGATGTGGCGAGTGTAAGACAACTATTAAACTCTCTTTCATCCTGCTCATTATATGGGTTGTGTAAAGATACGATGATTGAGACCATTCCAAAATGTGGTTATGACTCTAAGGCGTGCCTCTACATGTAAGAGCTATAGCAGTATCCTAGGCACTACAATACCCCCAGATACTAGCCATAGAGGCATCAAAATAAGCAAACAACACAAACAAAACATAATCTGTCAAAAACAGAACAATCTTTAGCAAACAGAAAACTTCGCATACTTTCGTAACTCAAAAAATTCTGAAACAATTGGACAGCGTGGGCAATTTGTATATCAATTTTGTGTACATTTACAGAATGTTTCGACCTTCTAGTGAATTGTTGAATTTTCTACACTGGGTGCCAAAGTTTCTGTTTTTCAGCAAAATCAAACCAACGATCACCGTAAGCCATCATAAAGGTCTTACTTGGCTCAAACACTAATTAAAAGACCAAAAAACAATTATTACAGAAGTAATAATGTGTAAAATTTTGGAAACAGAACCAAAAAGTAAAAAGCAGAAATAAATTTGGGTTGCCTCCCAACAAGTGCTATTGTTTAACACCCTTAGCAAGGCATAAAAAACAAACAGATCTAGGTATTATCATCTTCGGTATGCAATCCATAGGTAGCTCTCAAAATAGATTCATAATGCAATTTAATTTTCTTTCTTGGAAAGTGTTCCACGCCCTTCCTTAATAGAAACTAAAATCAAATGTTTCCTTCTTTCATATCGATAATTGCACCTATTGTTGTAAGGAAAGGTCTAAAAAAGAATAATAGGACATGTAGGATTGCAATCTATATCAAGAATAATGAAATATATGGGAACATAATTCCTATTTGCAACAATAAGAACATCATTAATCCTTCCCATAGGTTTCTTAATAGTGGAATCCACAAGATGCAAATTTAAAGAACACTTATCAATTTCATGGAACCCTAGCACATCAGACAAAGTTTTTTGAATCAGAGGAATGCTAGCACCCAAATTACACACAGCATGGCACTCATAATCCTTAATCTTAATCTTAATAGTAGGTTCCCAGTCATCATAAAGTTTTTTAGGGGTAGAAACTTCTAATTCAAGCTTTTATTCAAAAGATTGCATCATAGCATCAAAGATATGTTTAGTAAAAGCTTTATTTTGATTATAAGCATGAGGTGAGTTCTACATGGACTGCAACAAGTAAATACAATCTATTAAAGAGCAATTATCAATATTAAATTCCTTTATATCCAATCTAGTAGGTTCATCGTGTAATGCCCAGGATGGGACTATACCTCCTACGTGTCGAGGCACGACTTAAAGGTATAAGCCCTTCCTAGAATGATCTCAAGTTTGGTATCTTTGCACGACTCATGTAAAAGAGGGATTAAAATGCAAAAGGAGATAGCTAGCTTACACTCGCCACTTCGCACAATACATTACATAAGTAAAGCATCATTCAAAACATCACAGCCCATCTAAGGGTAAGATCCAAAGAAAGATACCAAACAACATAAAGCCACAGGTCACGATCGAATCCTAGTAGAAACCACTAATGATCGTCGAAAACGTCACAAGCAAACGGCCACTCTCTTCATCGAGCTCCCAGTGAAGAACTTGATCCAGCTCCTGCTTCAAACTCGGCTGAACCTGCATCTGGTGTTGTAGTATCTGTGAGCCACGAGGACTCAGCAATCCCATAACCATGGGTATCAAGACTAGCAAAGCTTTGTGGGTAGGAAGAGGTAAAGGTGGTGAGGTTGCAGCAGCGACTAAGCATAATATGGTGGCTAACTTACGAGTACCAGAATAAGATGAGCATCTACGCAAACGGTCGCAAAAGGTGATCGCTAAAGATCCTGAACTACATAGGGTCAAACATAACCCCACCGTGTTCTCTTCTCAAAGTGAAAAGAGACGGTCACGGTTACTCACACGGTTGTGTGTTTTACTTCGGATTATCTGTCAAGTTTTCTACAACCGGACATTAACAAATTCCAATCTGCCACATAACCCCGGGCACGACTTTCGAAAGATCATAACCCTGCAGGGGTGTTCCAACTTAGCCCATCACAAGCTCTCACGATTAGCTGAAGTGATAAATATAATATCATCACTCCTTATCTTAGGGAAAAACCGATCACGCTCGGCATCCCGGTAGCACAAGTCATTTCGACAATGGTAAAACAAGTCCAGCAAGACCTCCCGGCGTGCCGACACCCTGATAGTAGCCGCGCGTATCTTGTCTCAGGCCACGACAGGATGGGCGATTCTACAGGTATACCAGATACCTCGGGTTTCCCCAAGGCGGCCCCGCAGACTCCCCGTTTGGGACCAACACCATCAGCACTGGCCCCCCCTGCTATGTAGAATTAAGAATCCTCGGGGACGCGACCCCCTATGCAAATTTAATTAATTAATTAAGTTGTTATTATGAGCAAAATAAAACCAATGTTGGGCCTTGCTGGAGGAGTTTTATTCAAAGTCGAACTGTCAAGGGGTCCCCATCCACCCATCGTGAGAGGAACGCAAAATCAAGGATCATAATGCCGGTTTATCGGCGCCTAAGCTGGCATGAGTGGAACAAAACACCGAGCAAAAGGCCAAGCCTTCCACCCATGCCCAGTATATAGGTGTGTTAATAATAGTTATAGATATTGTGATATACCAACAACAAGTTCCCTCCTGGAACAAACTTCATCTTCACCTGCAACTAACAACGCTATAAGAGGGGCTGAGCAAGCGGGTAACATAGCCAAACAGTGGTTTTGCTAGGAAGGTTTCAAGGTTAGAGGTTTCATGGCAACAAGGAGAGGCTGACATAAAAGATGGGTAGCGCGACATGTAACGATAGCATCGAGACAACTAAGCATGGCAATGGTAGTAAAGGTATCCAAGGGTATGATCATCTTGCCTGGGATTCCGCAAGGGAGAAGAACGGATCCATGAAGTAGACGGAGCAACACAGTCGAGCGAATCCTCACAACTCCGGAATGAAACCGAAGCTAACAAGAGAAGCAACCGGAAAGAAGCAAAACAACACGGTAAACACCCAAGCATAAACATGGCATACGATGCACATCCAAGTATGATGCATGTCCGGTTTAAATATGCATGGCATGGCAAAGTGCACAAACAAATCTACAAGTTAAGTGGAGCTCAATATGCAACGAGTGGCATATTGACGAAGCACCACATTTAATTATTTAATTAACTCTCATTATTTACAAGACAAGATTAAGTGGTTATTAACATGGCAAGAGGTGAAGCAAAAACAAACTACCTATTAAGATATTTTAAATGAGGCCGGAAAATAACAACAACAATTCCTGAAATCCCCATGAGCATGTTTAGTAATCTAAAACAATCAACAATTCACACATATTAATGTTGTTAACATGATGCGGATGATATGATCAAGTTTTATGCAATTATATTAAAGTTGACATGAAGAAGATATGAAGTATTTGTCACCGTGGTGGAAGGAAAGGGTGCCACGGCAACGATCCGAAAATGATGCAACGCAACATCTCGGTACCGGTAACTCGCTGAGAGTCCGGTGCAAAAGGAAAGATGGCATGAGCGAGTCAAACGAGATGAAAGGTGGGGCGATCCCGTCACCGGGTTCCCACGGGTCGCCAACGAGGCAACCGAGGAACATGACAAAAGATGAAACGAGCACGGTGCACACACGGGAAACAACTCATACAACACAACATTCCACGAGTCATCGTCTCGGGGTTATACCTTCGGAACGATCGTTCTCGGGGCGGTTCGAGATCGTAGTGGAAGTAGTGGTACTCGCGGTCGTAGAGGAAGTAGTCGTTCCGTCGGCGGTAGTTGTACGCGGCGACGGTAGTCGTTCACGGAGCTCGTAGCTGTAGAGGTACACGGGGCGACGGTAGACGTTCGGGCGACGGTAGTTGAAAGTAGTGGTACACGGTGTGTCTCCGAGACGGTAGTTGTTCGGGTCCAAAAGAAGATATGCTTGCTGTTACATGGTTATTTGAGATTAACAATAACAGCAACAAAACAACAAAACAAAGGAAAAAGGCTGCGGGCGACGACGAGCTGGAAAGGACTGGGCCGTCACGGTGAAGCTGCTCGTGGACGCGGCCTTGGCGAAGCAGACGCGGGGCGGCCGGCGCCCGGCGCTGGAGGAGGTCAGCGGCGCTGCTCGGGGCCGGGGCGAGGAGGCGAGGGACGAGGGACGGCGCGGGCCATTGCCGCCTGGCGCTGGCTCGGATGGGGCGCGCGTCGGGCGCAAGAAGGAGGTGAGGACGGATGGAGGCTGGGGCCTCGGGCGAAGGCGGGCTCGTCCTTGCGCGGCGCGCGGCGGCGCTGGAGCGAGGGGGGCCGCACGGGGAAGGGGAACGTGCGCGGCGTTGAGGCACTGGAGGATAGACGCGGAGGAGAGGCCGCGGGCCTGGACGGCGATGCGGCCGCGGGATCCGGCCGGCACGGTGGTAGAAGAGGAGCCGGGGCGGACGAGCTTGAAGACGCGCGGGCTCGCGCTGGAGTCGAAGCAGAGGCTGGGTGCGGGCGCTCGAGGGGAGGCTGCAGGCTCGGGCACCGAAGGGAGGAGGAGGAGTCGGGCGAAGGGATCGGGGAGAGGGAGGCTGGCGGCGGCTCGGGAGGGAGAGGTGAGATCGACGGGTCGGGTGCGGCGTCCAGCTAGGGTTACAGGGGGAGGTGTTGGGCTAATGGGCCAGGAGGGAGGAGGAGGCCCAAGAGGGAATCGGACCGGCTGGAGGGAGGCGCGGCCGGCTGGGCCTGGTAGCCTGGCTGCTGGGCTCTCTGCTGTTTTAATTGATTTTAGAAGAAAACAAAAGAGAGAAGAAAAGAAAGAAGAGGGAGGTTAGGGAAAAATAGCACAAGGGACTATTTTTCTCGGGCATCATAAAAAGAGCAAAGTCCGAGAAAATAGAAAAGGCATGAACGAAAAATAATTCAAACATATTTGAATTTAATTCAAACGGGTTTGAACTAAGACTTGAATATAGAAGTGTCCAAAATGTTGAGGATTTTAGGAGGAACCTCGATAAACGAGAAAAGAAATATAGGGAGGGTTTAGATGGAGAAACTCGAGGTGAAAAAGGCATGAGGAAATTATGCAAGTGTGTTGGGTTAATTCCAACGAATGGAATATTTAATTTAGCTCCCTAATAATATTGAGAGGCTTTTATATGTTATAAAGAGAAGTCACCTTCCCTCGATTTAAATGGACCGAAGGTCCACACGATTTATTTAAGTTGAGATGCAAAAAAAATAACATCATGGCATGATGACATGATGCGATGCAAGAATAAAAACATAAGCACAAAAGAAACACACGGGCAACTCGGAACATCTGGAATCTTCTGGGACGTCGGTCTTCGGGCGTCACAACTCTCCCACACTAACAGAGGATCTCGACCCGAGATCCTAGAGATGGCACCGGGTAAAAACCGAAAAGAAAGAGGGAAAACAAAGTTGCTTCTTTGACAGACGAGTGAAACCAAAGAACCTTGAGAGGTTGAACATACTTGAAAGAAGAATACAACAGAGATTAACGAAGTTAAGAGCATTTCGGTAAAAGGAGGAACATGGAACATTATCAGAACGTTGAAGGTTGAAAGACATGAAACAAGAGCTTACGAAGCAAAAGAATACGGAACCGCAATGGTATAGCCAAGGAATAAGAATGACAGAATTTGGACAGCACTCCGTCTGAAAATGGAAGGAAATGAACAAGAACTTGCCCAGTTGGGATGATACTTGCTGAAATGAACAACATATTGCCTCCGAAACAATTGAAAGAATGGCACAAGGGGTAAGAAGGATTCAGACAGCACTCCGGTTAAAAGAGAGGCAAAACATGAAAAGGTGAGAGAATTAGAATGGAGGACACAACACTCCGGATAAATAGACAAGCAAGGGAGAATATGATATTGATAAAAACGAGATGATGGTCAAAGAGAGATCATCACAATGCCTCCGGAATGAAAGAATAGCATATAAATCAACGAAAGAATTGAAAGGAGAAGAAAAAGACAACTTCTCCCACGAATGAATTAGGAATCCTCCTTGCGAAGAAGGGTTGAATGGGGTTGATGGAAAAATCAACAACGAAATGAATAAGCTTGAAGTGGGCTTATGGAATTCATCTCAAAATTGTGAGGTGACAACCAGCCACTAACAAAAACATTTGATTGGATTGAGATCAACAATGAGACGAAAAACTTATTTCACCGGAAGGATAAATGAAGAACTTGGGTCATTTATAAGCACCATAAATAGCAACAATCCTTAGGGAAAGCTTTAGGTGAAATACAACCCAAGATAACTCCAAGAGATAAAAATGAGGGGTTGAAAGGGTCTCCTAAAGAGAAAGAAATGATGGTTTTAATTATCTCATTCTTGACAACTTGTGAATCATGAAACATGAAGGAAAATTGTCAAAATGACATAACACCACCTCAAAAGATAAGGGTGCAAGAAATGCACTTGGAAAGCATGATGAAGAATGCTTGAGCTCCAACAAGAATCTTGATGAAGACTTCGAGGATGAATTAAAACAAGATGAACCACCATGAGAACTCCGGTAATGAAAGCATGAGAAGTGAAAGATGAAAAGAATAAGATTCAAGGCCTGCGATGAATTAGATGGAGGTTTGAAATGATATAATTAAATAACTTGGAACTCCGGAAATCAAGATGAACAACTTGAAACCTAGAATTTATTCCTCATGAATAAACTCTAAACGAAGGGATTAATCCATTTGGATTAAATAAGAATAAGAATTATGTTATGCATATCATTCACCAATTTAAATTGGCGACAAGCAATGGATTTGGCATACTACTTATTCTTGTTTCAAAGAATTAAAGAGCGATCTCACACAAACTTGGGTAAATCTTCAATGAAGCATCGGTAGGATTATGACAAGAACAAATGAATTAAAACGAAAACAAGGAAGAGTAAACTTGAACGAGCCCCCGTAAAAAAAATGGAGACGAACGAAGAGACATCGATGAAGAATATTTGGAGGACGAAGTTGAAAACTGAGAACGAAGAATCTTCTGAAATGATGGCCTTCGGAGGATCACAAAGAAAAGAATTCATGAAATCCTCTGAAAGGGCATGAAAACAATTCCCACAATCGAAAACAATTATGAGGATGGCATGAAGCTAGAACCATGAATCTTCAAGAAGACGGGCCAAGATTTAAGAGAAACACTTCTCCGGTCTCCAAATGTTGAGAATGAAGACGAGAAATGCCATAAGAATTGTTGAGCACTCCGGAATGAAGAATTAGAAGGTTGAACCAATGATGAAAAAGAATTTGAAAGCGGTCCTGGAGAAGGCATGTGACTGATGGGAATCATACTTACATCACACTTTGAAAAGAATTTGAGAATAACTCCAGAAAATAATTAGAAGAGTCAGGTAAGATCCTGGAAAAAGACCTGTGGGTTAGGGCCCACTCAAAGAAATCACCGTTTGAAAAGATTGCTTAAGAGATATTGCACCGGTTGAATTAAATGGCTTGAATACGATAGCAACCTCAAAATAGTTTGAACGGATTATGAATGTAATTAAGAATCTTCAGCACTCCGGATATGAATAGCAAGAGGAGAATGATTAATTGGTGCACGAAATAAGAAAGCATTGTGAAAAGAGGAAAGGGATAAGATCAACATCGAAATCTTGAATTACATCCACCGACAGAATTTGAGAACAAAAGAATGATGAACTTGAAGCTCTTGAGCATCTTCACGATAAGGCACTGGATAAGAACATTGAAGGAAAAGAATGAAGAAATATCACATGAATAAAATGGATACTTCATTTGAGAATTTCTGGCTCCAAGAAAAAGAAGGGTGGGAGGGCGGGTAAAACAAAGACAACTTGAGACGAACAAAATGGACAATCGTCAGATTTCTCAACGGCGTCTGTATGGAATAACTTGAAGAGAAGGCGCCCCAGTTGAAAAATATTAACATGAAAATCTCGATGGTCAAGAGGAATTAGCACTCCCATAGAAATATGAGAACACCGATTAGGAAAGGTATGGAATCACCATTTGACATCGAAGCAACTCGAATACCAGAATCAAAACAAAAACAGAGGATAGATATGCAACATGATCTTCACAATATCATCCGAACAGAGAATTGAACGAATGAATTCCGTAGGGTACATCAACTTGACGAGAAGCCACTTGGAGAACAAAAGGTAAATAAAAAGGAACAAGGAACAGATAGAAAAAATACAAGATAGAAGTTTCGTTCGACAAATTCATGCTGAAAGCTCATGGAACGTTTTACAAAAGGGTTTTGCAATCCCCGGACCAGCATAGCCAAGGATCCTTTAAGATGCAACTCCCGATCAGAACAAGTCCATAAAACCACTTCACTCAATGTAGAACCCCGAACTTCATATCGTGCATCCGTTGGAAGAATGCCTAGAACTACTAGATGAACCCACCTATTAATTTCCGAAAGTTTCCAGTTATGCAATCAGGTGTTGGGGATACAGGGGAAGCACCGCGCAATCAACTCTAAACCTACATCCAGCTGTATCCATCCTTCAACACATAACCAGTTGTTCTCGGAAACCGTTTACCTCGGACCTTCGAAAAGCATCCACTATACAAAGCTATGGCAATACTCCCAAACTACCTCCCCAGTACTGGGTGATGTCGGGGTTATCTTGCCACTAACCGTATAGGAGAGTTTTCGATGTCGGCCGTCTTAAGTATTCTAGTACTCCCGCGATGGATTTGTGACGACAACACCTCGGAGCTCAACTCCCCGGGACACTGCCACAACCCCTAATGACAGGAGGCATCGAGAACAATGTTCTCGTCACAAAGACATCGAAACAATCCAAACGATACTCGCGAGATCCAAAAAAAAATTTGGTGCAATTTTTGAAAGTAGAAGAGGCAAGAGTAATCGTCAGGAGTCCTCACCAGAGTGAAAGAGATGAGGAGCAAAAGAAATCCTACTCTCCGATATATATATAGGACTCAAAACATTTTCAGTGTATGCCTAGACTCAACCGTCAACGATTCAATCAATCAGTGGGGGCTCCTAGGTCGGAGAAGGCTCTGAATACCAACTTGTAATGCCCAGGATGGGACTATACCTCCTACGTGTCGAGGCACGACTTAAAGGTATAAGCCCATCCTAGAATGATCTCAAGTTTGGTATCTTTGCACGACTCATGTAAAAGAGGGATTAAAATGCAAAAGGAGATAGCTGGCTTACACTCGCCACTTCACACAATACATTACATAAGTAAAGCATCATTCAAAACATCACAGCCCATCTAAGGGTAAGATCCAAAGAAAGATACCAAACAACATAAAGCCACAGGTCAGGATCGAATCCTAGTAGAAACCACTAATGATCGTAGAAAATGTCACAAGCAAACGGCCACTCTCTTCATCGAGCTCCCAGTGAAGAACTTGAACCAGCTCCTGCTTCAAACTCGGCTGAACCTGCATCTGGTGTTGTAGTATCTGTGAGCCACGAGGACTCGGCAATCCCATAACCATGGGTATCATGACTAGCAAAGCTTTGTGGGTAGGAAGAGGTAAAGGTGGTGAGGTTGCAGCAGCGGCTAAGCATAATATGGTGGCTAACTTACGAGTACCAGAATAAGATGAGCATCTACGCAAACGGTCGCAAAAGGTGATCGCTAAAGATCCTGAACTACATACGGTCAAACATAACCCCACCGTGTTCTCTTCTCAAAGTGAAAAGAGACGGTCACGGTTACTCACACATTTATGTGTTTTACTTCGGATCATCTGTCAAGTTTTCTACAACCGGACATTAACAAATTCCAATCTGCCACATAACCGCGGGCACGGCTTTCGAAAGATCATAACCCTGCAGGGGTGTTCCAACTTAGCCCATCACAAGCTCTCACGATTAGCTGAAGTGATAAATATAATATCATCACTCCTTATCTTAGGGAAAAACCGATCAGGCTCGGCATCCCGGTAGCACAAGTCATTTCGACAATGGTAAAACAAGTCCAGCAAGACCTCCCGGCGTGCCGACACCCTGATAGTAGCCGCGCGTATCTCGTCTCAGGCCACGACCGGATGGGCGATTCTACGGGTATACCAGATACCTCGGGTTTCCCCAAGGCGGCCCCGCAGACTCACCGTTTGGGACCAACACCATCAGCACTGGCCCCCCTGCTATGTAGAATTAAGAATCCTCGGGGATGCGACCCCCTATGCAAATTTAATTAATTAATTAAGTTGTTATTATGAGCAAAATAAAACCAATGTTGGGCCTTGCTGGAGGAGTTTTATTCAAAGTCGAACTGTCAAGGGGTCCCCATCCACCCATCGTGTAAGGAACGCAAAATCAAGGAACATAATGCCGGTTTATCGGCGCCTAAGGTGGCATGAGTGGAACAAAACACCGAGCAAAAGGCCAAGCCTTCCACCCATGCCCAGTATATAGGTGTGTTAATAATAGTTATAGATATTGTGATATACCAACAACAAGTTCCCTCCTGGAACAAACTTCATCTTCACCTGCAACTAACAACGCTATGAGAGGGGCTGAGCAAGCGGGTAACATAGCCAAACAGTGGTTTTGCTAGGAAGGTTTCAAGGTTAGAGGTTTCATGGCAACAAGGAGAGGCTGACATAAAAGATGGGTAGCGCGACATGTAACGATAGCATCGAGACAACTAAGCATGGCAATGGTAGTAAAGGTATCCAAGGGTATGATCATCTTGCCTGGGATTCCGCAAGGGAGAAGAACGGATCCATGAAGTAGACGGAGCAACACAGTCGAGCGAATCCTCACAACTCCGGAACGAAACCGAAGCTAATAAGAGAAGCAACCAGAAAGAAGCAAAACAACATGGTAAACACCCAAGCATAAACATGGCATACGATGCACATCCAAGTATGATGCATGTCCGGTTTAAATATGCATGGCATGGCAAAGTGCACAAACAAATCTAGAAGTTAAGTGGAGCTCAATATGCAACGAGTTGCATATTGAAGAAACACCACATTTAATTATTTAATTGAATCTCATTATTTACTAGACAAGATTAAGTGGTTATTAACATGGCAAGAGGTGAAGCAAAAACAAACTACCTATTAAGACATTTTAAATGAGGCCAGAAAATAACAACAACAATTCCGGAAATCCCCATGAGCATGTTTAGTAATCTAAAACAATCAACAATTCACACATATTAATGTTGTTAACATGATGCGGATGATATGATCAAGTTTTATGCAATTATATTAAAGTTGACATGAAGAAGATATGAAGTATTTGTCACCGTGGTGGAAGGAAAGGGTGCCACGGCAACGATCCAAAAATGATGCAACGCAACATCTCGGTACCGGTAACTCGTTGAGAGTCCGGTGCAAAAGGAAAGATGGCATGAGCGAGTCAAACGAGATGAAAGGTGGGGCGATCCCGTCACCTGGTTCCCACGGGTCGGCGACGAGGCAACCGAGGAACACGACAAAAGATGAAACGGGCACGGTGCACACACGGGAAACAACTCATACAACACAACATTCCACGGGTCATCGTCTCGGGGTTATACCTTCGGAACGATCGTTCTCGGGGCGGTTCGAGATCGTAGTGGAAGTAGTGGTACTCTCGGTCGTAGAGGAAGTAGTCGTTCCGTCGGCGGTAGTTGTACGCGGGGACGGTAGTCGTTCACGGAGCTCGTAGCCGTAGAGGTACACGGGGCGACTGTAGACGTTCGGGCGACGGTAGACGTTCGGGCGACGGTAGTTGAAAGTAGTGGTACACGGTGCGTCTCCGAGACGGTAGTTGTTCGTGTCCAAAAGAAGATATGGTTGCTGTTACATGGTTATTTGAGATTAACAATAACAGCAACAAAACAACAAAACAAAGGAAAAAGGCTGCGGGCGACGACGAGCTGGAAAGGATGGGGCCGTCGTGGTGAAGCTGCTCGTGGACGCGGCCTTGGCGAAGCAGACGCGGGATTGCCGGCGCCCGGCGCTGGAGGAGGTCAGCGGCGCTGCTCGGGGCTGGGGCGAGGAGGCGAGGGACGAGGGACGGCGCGGGCCGTTGCCGCCTGGCGCTGGCTCGGGCGGGGCGGGCGTCCGGCGCGGGAAGGAGGCGAGGACAGATGGAGGCTGGGGCCTCGGGCGAAGGCGGGCCCGTCCTTGCGCGGCGCGCGGCGGCGCTGGAGCGAGGGGGGCCGCACGGGGAAGGGGAACGTGCGCGGCGTCGAGGCACTTGAGGACAGGCGCGGAGGAGAGGCCGCGGGCCTGGACGGCGATGCGGCCGCGGGATCCGGCCGGCGCGGTGGTAGAAGAGCAGCCGGGGCGGACGAGCTTGAAGACGCGCGGGCTCGCGCTGGAGTCGAAGCAGAGGCTGGGTGCGGGCGCTCGAGGGGAGGCCGCAGGCTCGGGCATCGAAGGGAGGAGGAGGAGTCGGGCGAAGGGATCGGGGGGAGGGAGGCTGGCGGCGGCTTGGGAGGGAGAGGTGAGATCGACGGGTCGGGTGCGGCGTCCAGCTAGGGTTACGAGGGGAGGTGTTGGGCCAATGGGCCAGGAGGGAGGAGGAGGCCCAAGAGGGAATCGGACCGGCTGGAGGGAGGCGCGGCCGGCTGGGCCTGGTGGCCTGGCTGCTGGGCTCTCTGCTGTTTTACTTGATTTTAGCAGAAAACAAAAGAGAGAAGAAAAGAAAGAAGAGGGAGGTTAGGGAAAAATAGCACAAGGGACTATTTTTCTCGGGCATCATAAAAAGAGCAAAGTCCGAGAAAATAGAAAAGGCATGAACAAAAAATAATTCAAACATATTTGAATTTAATTCAAACGGGTTTGAACTAAGACTTGAATATAGAAGTGTCCAAAATGCTGAGGATTTTAGGAGGAACCTCGATAAACGAGAAAAGAAATATAGGGAGGGTTTAGATGGAGAAACTCGAGGTGAAAAAGGCATGAGGAAATTATGCAAGTGTGTTGGGTTAATTCCAACGAATAGAATATTTAATTTAGCTCCCTAATAATATTGAGAGGCTTTTATATGTTATAAAGAGAAGTCACCTTCCCTCGATTTAAATGGACCGAAGGTCCACACGATTTATTTAAGTTGAGATGCAAAAAAAAAATATGACATGTTGGCATGATGACATGATGCGATGCAAGAATAAAAACACAAGCACAAAAGAAACACACGGGCAACTCGGAACATCTGGAATCTTCTGGGACGTCGGTCTTCGGGCGTCACACATCGCTACTTAGGATTTTGACTTCATCTATCCCTCTTTTATCAATTTTTCATCAAGATCTAAATACTCCGAATCATTGGGACGCATTTTAACAAAAGTAGACTCATCTCTAGTCCCATCTTTATCAAAAATTATTTTGTAAAACAAAGAATCAATAGGAGTCAGATCAATCACTTTAAGATCTTCATCATTATTTTCACGGGAACTAGAAGAACATGATTTTATAAACCATTCTTTTTAGCACGCATATTAGCGGTTCTTTCTATGCACTCATCAATGGAAATTCTCGTAGCTTTGAGAACCTCATTGATATCAGGCTTGGGTGTAATATATCTAAGCTTCAAAGAATCAACATCAAGAGAAATTATATCCACACTCCTAGCCAAATCATCAATCTTAAGAAACTTTTCTTCAATCATAGCATTAAAATTCTTTTGAGAACTCATAAATTCTTTAACATTATTCTCAAAATCAGAGGGCATCTTATTATAATTTCCATAAGAATTGTTGTAGGAATTACCATAATTTTTAGAGTAATTACTAGGAAAAGGCCTAGGATCAATATTTCCTCTATAACCATTGTTACCAAAATTGGTCCTACCAAAAAAATTCACATCCATAGATTCATTATTATTCTCAATCAAAGTGGACAAGGTCATATCATTAGGATCAATATTAGTACCATTGCTAGCAAATAATTTCATAAGTTCATCCATCTTTCCACTCAAAACTTTAATCTCTTCAATAGCATGCACTTTTTTACCAGTGGAAGATCTTTCGGTATGCCATTGAGAATAATTAACCATAATATTATCTAGGATTTTAGTAGCCTCTACTAATGTGATTTCCGTGAAGGTATCTCCCACGGCCGAATCTAAAAGATTTCTAGAAGCAAAGTTGAATCTGGCATAAATTTTTGGTGTAATCATCCATAAATTCAAACCATGTGTAGGACAATTTCTTATCATAAGTTTCATCCTCTCCCAAGATTGTGCAACATGCTCATGATCAAGTTGTTTAAAATTCATAATATTGTTCCCAAGGGACATGATCTTAGTGGAAGGAAAATACTTGGCAATCAAAAGAATCTTTGCACTTATTCCATGAATCAATAGTTTTTTCGGCAAATATGAAAACCAAGTTTTAGCCCAATCTCGTAGTGATAACAAGAATAGCTTTAATTTATCAAGATCATTATCCACATCTCGTTTCTTTTGCATATCACACAAATCAACAAAAATATTCAGATGGGAAGCGACATCTTCTCTAGGAAGATCAGAAAATTGATCTTTCATGACAAGATTCAATAAAGCAGCATTGATTTCACAAGTTCCGCATTAGTAGCGGGAGCAATCCGGGTACTAATAAAATCATTATTATTGGTGTTGGAAAAGGCACATAATTTGGTATTTTGTTGAGATATCATGACAAAGCAAGCTATCCAACACACAAACACACAAATAGCAGGCGAACAAGACGAATGAAGGAAAGGCGAAGAAAAGGCAAATCTTTTCAAAATTCTTTTTAGAAGTGGGGGAGAGGAAAACAAGAGGCGAATGGCAAATAATGTAAATGCAAGAGATCAGAGTTTAATGAAGGGTACTTGGTGTGTCTTGACTTGACGTAGATCTCAACGCCAACAATGATTGGAGAGTTGAACAAAACAAATCTTGACTTAACTTGGCGTAGATCTCCCCGGCAATGGCGCAAGAAATTCTTCCTGCTACCTCTTGAGATTGTGTTGGTTTTTCCCTTGAAGAGGATAGGGTGATGCAGCAAAGTAGAGTAAGTATTTCCCTCAGTTTTGGGAACCGAGGTATGAATCCAGTAATAGATTACACACAAGTAGCCAAATAACCGCACAAACAAAAAATAAACGTGCACCCAGTGCTATAGAAGAGTTTTCAATCCCTTCTAGGTTATTTGCAAAAGTGTGATCTGATAGAGATAGATGAACTAGCAAAGTAAATATTTTTGGGTTTTTGGTTTATAGATTGAAAAGTAAAAGATTGCAAAATAGTAGATCTGAAACTTATAAGATGTAAAATAGACGCGAGGGCCTGCATCTACTACCATTACTCCACACATCGACCGAAACGATTCTGCAGCTAGAGTATTAAGTTCATAAGAACAGAGTAACGCCTTAAGAAAGATGACATGATGTAGCAGAATTAACTCAAGCAGTATGATGAAAACCCCATGTTGTTATCCTTAGTGGCAACAATACAATACGTGTCATGTTCCTTTCTATCACTAGGATTGAGCACCGCAAGATTGAACCCAAAGCAAAGCACTTCTCCCATTGCAAGAAAAACCAATCTAGTTGTCCAAACCAAACCGATAGTTCAAAGAGAATTACTAAGATATAAGACAATGCATAAAAGAATTCAGAAGAAACTCAAATATTATTCATAGATCATCTGATCATAAACCCATAGTTCATCGAATATTGACAAACACACCTCAAAAGAAGATTTTATCGGATAGATCTCCAAGAACAACGAGGAGTACATGGTACTAAATATCAAAGAGACAGAAGAAGGTATCTAGTTACTAGCTATGGACCCGCAGGTCTGTGGTAAACTACTCACACTTCATCGGAAGGGCGATAGGGTTAATGTAGATGCCCTCCATGGTTGATTCCCCCTCCGACAGAGTACCGGGAAAGACCTCCAGATGGGATCTTGCAATAACAGAAGGTTATGGCGGTGGAAAAGTGGATTCGGTGGTGTCTGTGTCAAAACCGGCAGATCTCGGGTAGGGGGTCCTCAACTATGCGTTTAAGGATCGATGGTCACAGGAGACAGGGGGCACAATGTTTACCCAGGTTCAGGCCCTCTCGATCAAGGTAATACCCTACTTCCTTCATGATTGATCTTGATGAATATGGGTTACAAGAGTTAATCTACATCGACATCGTAATGGCTAAACCCTAAAAGTATAGCCTATGTGATTGCTATGATTCTATTGTTGTCTCTACAGACTAAAGCCTCCGGTTTATATATATGCACTAGAGGGACCTAGGGTTTGTACATGATCACCTTGCAGAGGAAGGAAAGATTTTCACCCGGACTCTAAACTTGCTATTTTACACATGGGGAGTCTTGTCCGGAGACATGAGATAGTCTTCATTGATAATCTTAATGGCTCACCAGTCCGTCCCATAATGAATGATTCGGTCACTTGAGGACCCCTTAATCCAGGATTCCCTAAGTAGCTCTTGAACCAGTCTTTGATGATGACGAGTTTGGCTGACGCACTATCTTTGGCATTGCAAGGCGGGTTCCTCCTTTCGAACATATTGAAGAAACAATCCCTACAAAAGGTACTGTATCTGGCTCTGCATGGTTAGTACAACCCTTAGCCTTGAAGGCAAGGTATCAAAAACGGATATTGTGTCTTTACCGACAACCTTTCAGCGAAGCGTCACGTCTGTCCCTTTTAATATGTATCGAACCATTTTTATTGGACCTGGTTTCGCATTTCGAGGTATAGCCTCATTGGCACGTCTTGTACAAATAGAGATTGTGCCCGCTTATTACGGGATCCTTATCAATGTGACGTGAGCATCTTAACAACACCTTACGCACGACCTTGTTGGGAACCGATGAGGTTTACGGGTGGAGTGGGGGGGGGGGTTAACATTCACCTCTTATAAAAGGATCCAAAGTTTTACCTTTTATCCGCACGCAGTCCTCAAGCCCTAGCTCTCCAATCTCCTCAGCCCCCAGTGCCCACATCTCTTGTGCCCTCAATCCTCAACTCCTCCACCACCGCCACCGTCTCCAACAATGGCTGGCTCTGGCTCCAAAGCCAAGTGGGAGGCATCTTTGATCACAGAGAAGACCGTGAAGAGCCTCCAAAGCGCGGGCTATCTCACCGACGATGTGGCGCATCGAGTCCCCGAGAGAGACCAAGTGATCCCCGCCCCTAAGGTGGGTGAGACGGTTGTATTCCTCTCACAATTCATTCGGGGGCTGGGATTTCCTCTCCACCCCTTTGTATGGGGTATTCTGTTTTTCGAGGGGTTAGATTTCCATGATCTAGCCCCAAATTCAATTCATCGCATATACGATTTCATAGTGGTATGTGAAGAATTCCTCCGAGTCCCCGCACACTTCGGCCTTTGGCTCAAAACCTTCAATTTTAAGCCGAAGGTGGTCGACGTGCAGCATGCTGAGTACGGAGGTGCTATGATAAGCAAACTCCCCAATGCAACTTGGCCAAAGGGGGCGTTCGTAGAGACGAACAAGATTTGACAGCAAGAGTGGTTCTACATCACTGAGCCTCGTGACACCAAGTGGATGGCAGCTCTTGTATTCAGATCTGGACCCCCGGAGAGGATATCCTCCTGGACCGACAAGGGTCCGAATTGGGGGTCTCAGGCGGAGGTGCTAGCCCTCCAAAGACGCATCTCTGACATGATAACCAAGGGCACCCAACACACTAACGTGGTCCAGGTAATGCTTGCCCCTCTCGTCCTCCCCTACCAACGCCGAGAATCCTATATATGGGAGGTCAATCCAGAAGGGTCCCGACACTTGAAGCACCTCTTCGGCTCTACGCACGAAGACATCTCGAAGCACCTCTTCAGGGCCCAGAAAGGGTGGCTGGTAGAGACTGAGGACACGGGCTTCAGTACTGGGCTCCCCGCATCATAGGTAATTGAGATTTCTGCCAAATATATATTCCTTCCATGCTTTAATTATAACAGGGATTGGAGTTTTTGCGTTCAATCCAGGCCTGGACGAAGAAGGTAGAGTGGATCAAGTGTCCAGCTCCCCTACCAAAATACCTAGAGACGCCTCGGGTGACGGTGATGTTGATTCCGGGGCCATACAAGGCACCGGAGAAGAAGGCCAAGAAGAAGGGCAAGGAGGTCAAAAGCAACCCCGCCCTGCGGACACAAGGTCCGAGGAAACAGGCCCCAACTCTCTCTTGATTGAGAAGACGAGGAGGAGGAAGAAGACTCCCTTGTCTTGGCCAAGTGGAGGAAAAGAGCGGCCCCTGCTGACGCGGGCAAGGCCGTGCCTAGGAAGAAGCTGACTCTTCCTGTTGGTTAGGACTCATCGTCCGAACACAGCTATTAGGCTCAGTCGAAGGTCAAGCCCCCGGACGAATCGTACATATTCAAAACAGCTTATGTTCGGATGATTTTACTTTTTCAGTATCTAATATTTAATTTGACTTTATATAGCCCTCCGCACGACATCCCCATGGCTTCACTGTCCTGGGGGAATTCCCTGGCGTCCGGATAGACGGAGAGCGATACGTGTCCGCGGGGCTCGTCGCCCACCATGGGGGATACCAAGGTATCATGTCTACAAACTCCCCCTGTCTCAGCAGGTGGGAGTGGGGCGGATAAAAGGGCGGCCGAGGTCAATCCCTTGGCCGCAGTCGACCAGTGGGGAGCGATCCCCATGGCGACTGAAGACGGGGGGCCCAAACATTCCGGGGCCCCGCCAAACACTATTCTAGAGTCCAATGCTGCTCGAGAATCAAGGGACCAGCACCCCGTAATGGGGGAGGGAGCAACTACTCCTGCGGCGCCTACCGTCAATCTGGAGGCGCCGAACACTCTGTAGGGAGAACTACAAAGTGCTTCCATCATTCAGGAACACCGCACTCTTATGAGTGCGTTCATGGGGAAAATTCAGTCCGTCAAAGGCGGACTGAACAAAGCTTTCAACAACCTATTAACAGGCTTTGAGGTATGCGATGTAATGTTTCTTCAAAGAGAAAATATATATATATATATATATATATATATATATATATATATAAATATATATATATATATATATAGACAGTAGCCCCTAATGCTTTGTTTGATTCTGAACAGAATCAGACAAAGCATCCATGCTATAGCATATGATAGAGCTGAACAGTGAATTTGGTGCTTGAGCAGGCTTTGCTAGTTGCAGCATCTGCCCGAGCCGCAGAGATTTCCGAGTTAAATCGGAAACTTAAACTAGCTGATGAAGATCTCGACCACGTCAACAAGCGTTTTGATGAAACGCAAGGCATGCGGGTTTAGGAAATTTAAATTCTGTCACACTATATGTGAGAATGAAAACTAACTTGTGTTATATGTTCTCGTGAAACAGCTGATGCAACTACGGTCGAGACTCTGAAGGGCGAGCTTGCAGCGGCAAAAGAAGAGGTCAGAGGTATCTTGGGCTGACGCGATTGTGGAGTTCTCCAGGCGTGTTCGCGGATCTCCCGAGGAGCATCGCCGATGCTGCCCAATACTTCCGATATCAGGAGGGGAACAACACGAAGAAGTTGTTTTGGTTGCAGTTCCTTGCGCCCAGCCATCAGGTGCGCCTCAATGACCAGATGAAGCAGTTGGTCGAGCTGCACAACATGGCAAGTTCGGCCATGAAGGACTTGATAGTCCGGCTATGGCCCGCTGATCCGATCACGAGTATTTACTTCGGGTTGGTGAAGAAGCTCAACGAAGCGAGTCCGCGGGTCGATGCTGTCAAGCTCTCATCCTGCATAGAGGGTTCTCGGATGGACTTTGCCCGCATGAAGGTGCATTGGGCGAAGATGAAGGCCGCGGAGATAGCCACTACTGGCCCTCTAGAAGGCAAGGATCATCGCAATCCGGAAAGGTACTTTGACAGCGTCATAGAAGGAGCCCGCCTTGTGGAGGGCCAATGCTCAAAGGATATAATATTTGAATGATTTGTATTCGGGTTGTAAGGATGTATATAAATTTTGCGCTTTTGTATTAATGAGCGACTTTTCCCTCCTGTGCGTTTGTTTATGTAAATCTGAAAGTTTCCCGTCGTCGACATTATCCCGCATGTAAATATTACAGGGGTGTTCGGTATCACGCAGGAACACTCTTTATCCAATGTCTTGGTCCGTATAGGAGGTGTTTGCGTAGCGAACTAGGCAATTAGACTATGCAGCTTTATCACTTTCACTTAGGCATAGGAGCTTGACTAGTGGGGCTAAGTACTAGCCCCTGGTGCATACCCGGCTTTTGGAATTATAGTGCCTTTTTAATGCGTCTGGGCGAAGACCAGCTCCTCGTATAACACGGAGTGGATCGCTATTGATCATGGTATAACACTAAGTCACCGAATCATTTGACCAGCTCTCGCCTCATCATGACAGTCAGTTTTCGACATTCTCTACTGAGGTAGTTGACCGAACGAACCAGAAGTACAATCGCAGCAGTTCTCCCTTTACTAACTTAGCCGAACTATGCAGAACGTAAGGTAGCAAGCACGGGAGCCTGGCAACCCAACTATTGACCAAATACATGATTTGGAGCCGATGCATATAACGCAATATCCGGGACGCCGAACAGTTCCCTATAGGTGTTCGGACTTTTTTGTAGGCGTGCCAGGCTGAGTACAACCCCTGGTATTAAGTCCATGTATTAGGGCACATGCGGTGATCTGACTTCGGGGTGGAGAATACAGGTGGTAAAAATAGATAATGGCTCAAACAAATTGGAACGAAACTGCTTCTTTTATATCATGTTTAATACGGTGAGCCGTGAGCTTACAGATAACGCCGATAATAGCCTCAGGCATTTGACATGCCAAAAAATAAAATACTAAAAGGAAAAGAGTAAAAAGGTTTACACATAGCCCGAATATATGAGAAAGAAATTTCAACCAGTGTCCCTGCTGCACGTCTGTGCCTTTTTCTCCATGGTAATGTGTCCTTGAGAAGGAGAGTTGTAATGGCCGCCTGTAAAAAAATGAAAGAACTGGATTCTGGAAAATAGTACCCTATACGGCCGTAAACATTGCATGTTTTTAGATGAACCTGAAAAAGAAGATATATTTTAGAGTCCGAATAGGGTCAAGCTGAACTATGGACTAATGATATGATGTATGCCCCTAGCGGTGACCAAGGTATTTTAAGGGCATATTTGTGTATGCGAGGTACGTAAGCTGCTACCTTATGGGGCAGTCGATAGGGGCACAACTGCTAATCGAGCTCAGGTTCTTATGAGCTGCCGCATTCTAGTGCGGACTGGGCACGTTTAGCCGTGTCCATGGTCATGACAATTGATGAGCTATTGAGCCTGAATAAGCCGCTTTGAACCTCGGCCGCTAGGGCCACGGTGTATTCCTCCGTATGGAGGGAACGCTCCATGTTTCCATTGATAGTGATAACGCCACGTGGTCTAGGCATTTTGAGCTCTAGGTAGGCATACTGTATGACTGCGTTAAAGTGGGCGAAGTTCTTCCGAGTAGTGTGTGATAGCCACTTCGAAATGGAGCGATGTTGAAGATTAACTCTTCGCTTTGGAAGTTATCGGGGGCACCGAATACGACTCTCAATGTTAATGAACCTGTGAAGTGGGCTTCTACATCTGGAATCACTCCTTTAAAGGTAGTGCTGCTGGGCTTAAATCTTGACGGGTCGATCCCCATCTTACGGATAGTATCCTGGTATATCAGATTGAGACTGCTGCCGCCATCCATAAGGACTCGAGTAAGATGGTATCCTTCTATTTTGGGGTCGAGCACTAAGGCCGCTGAACCTCCATGACGGATACTTGTTGGGTGATCCCTATGATCAAAAGTGATCGGGCAAGCCGACCATGGGTTGAACTTGGGGGCGACAGGCTCAACAGCGCATACGTATTGGAGTGCGTGCTTGCGCTCCCTCTTGGGGATGTGGGAGAGGTAGATCATGTTCACAGATTTTACCTCCGGTGGAAATTTTTCTGCCCCCCTGTGTTCGGCTGGCGAGGTTCATCCTCGTCTTCGCTCTGGGGTCATTTTCCCTTGTGTTCAGCGTTTAGCTTTCCGACCTTCTTGAAGACCCAACAGCTATGGTTGGTGTGATTGGCAGGTTTGTCAGGGGTGCCATGGATCTGGCAGGACCTGTCTAGTATCTTGTCCAAGCTGGATGGACCATCCCTGTTGCCTTTCAATGGCTTCTTCCGTTGACCGGGCATGGAGCCACTAAATCCGGCATTTACCACTGTATCCTATGTGTTTCATTGTTGTTTTGGCACTTATTTTTATTGTGTCGTGGCTTGCCATTGCCATCCCTAACTTCAGACATGCCAGGTTCGCTGGTATTGTTGCTGCTACGAGCCAGCCAGCTGTCCTCGCCCGCGCAAAAGCGGGTCATGAGTGTGGTTAAGGCTGCCATTGTTCTCGGCTTCTCCTGGTCGAGGTGTCTAGCCAGCCATTCGTCCTGGACACTATGTTTGAATGCCGCTAAGGGTTAGGCGTCCGTACAGTCTACTATCTGGTTCTTTTTAGTTAAGAACTGATTCCAAAGCTTACGGGATGACTCCCCGGGTTGCTAGATTATATGACTTAAATCATCAGCATCCGAGGGCGGGACATAAGACCCCTGAAAGTTGGCCCAAAAAGAATCCTTAAGTTCTTCCTAGCTTCCTATAGGGTTCTCTGGGAGGCTATTTAGCCAGTGCCGAGCTGGCCCTTTCAGTTTGAGGGGTAAATATTTAATGGTGTGGAGATCATCATCCCGAGCCATGTGTATGTGAAGAATAAAGTCTTCCATCCATACGGCTGGATCTGTTATTCCATCTTACGCCTCCATGTTTAAGGGTTTAAAACCTTCTGGAAATTCATGATCCATTACCTCATCAGTGAAGAACAGAGGGTGTGAGGCACCCCTGCATTTTGCGATATCGTGGCGTAGTTCGGACTGTATTGGTGTTCGATGTTGACTCCGAACTGGAATGTGACCGGTTTGTCTATCTTGATAGCCACCGCCCCGTTTGTGTGTACGTTGATCTAGTCGGGCAAGCCTGCTTATTCAGGTCCTAGCGTAGGTCGTACTTATGGGCCTGAGCCGTTGTATCCTTGCCTTTACGGTGAGGAGGTGCAGGTTTGTGTACGGCGTTACTGGCCGCTATGTCCCGTCCACGGGGTGGTCGGTCTTGTTGATCGACCTGATCATAGTTCGGCGTATTTGGCTCTGGGGCCTCATCGCCGAATTAGGGCAGCAGTTTACGCTTAGTATAGCTCTTTGCTTGGCCTTTAGAGGCATACCGTTCTTCAGCGTCTAGCACATCGTTCCATCTACGGTTGAGAATATTCTGTTCGGCTCTAAGCCACCGCTACTGCTTCTTCAGGCTCCTTGTAGTGGCAATGAGTTGTTGTTGTAAATGCTTTTGTTCGAGCGGTTCTTCTGGGACGATGTATTCTTCGTCTCCCAGACTGATGTCCTCTTTGGAGACAGGTTGATAGCTGCTGTCATCCGTGTCGCTGTGATCGGTTAAGTCCTCCCGTTTATCCTACTCTATCGCCAGCTCCACGGTGTCATTGGCTTGTTCCGGATTGTCATTGTCTTCAGTGACAATGTTGCTCTCTTTCCCTTTACGGGATCAAAATCCTCGCTTCTGGCACCGGTGTTTGGGAGGTTCATCGCCGTCGCCCTCCTTTTCGTGGGGTGTGTCCACCATGTATACATCATATGTAGAAGTAGTCGTCCACCGCCCGGTTGCGGGCTGGTTTGTACTTAAATCAGCTTCGACATCGTGGTCCATCCCATCGATGTCTTCGGAAGCGTAATCTAATAGGTCGGTTAAGTCCTCAGCCGTGGCTACCAAGTGGGTGGTGGGTCGGAAGCAAATTCCCTATCCTCAACCCCCAGTTCGAACTGGGCATAATTCGGTTTGGAAATCCTCCGCTAGGGAGAGAGATTTTAGTAAGTCCAATGCTTTGTCTAAAGGTGAGTGACGGGCATGTGTTCGGATATCTACAGGGCTGAGTTCGGCAACAACCGCTCGATCGAGCCCGAAAGACGTAGATCTTGATAGTTCGGAACTTGTAGACTGGGATGAGTCCGAAGATCCGATGAGGGAAGTCCCACTCAAGGCCGGGCCTCTGTGCGGCTCAAGCGCCGCTGAGTCTACGATCTCCATGGTGGGGTTAATCTTCCCGTCCTCGGATGAAGTGATCTGCTCTGGATCTAAGGCCGGAGCTATCGTAAGTGTTACCCCCTGTACGGGGTCTGATGATAGATCTAAGTCATGTTCATCATGGTGGACGGTAGCAGATGCCATGGGTGCGAATCCGTTGAAGATCAAATCTCCGTGGACGTCAACAACATAGTTTAAGCTTCTAAACCTGATCTGGTGACCAGGGGCATAGCTGTCATCCTGCTTGAGGTGGCCTTCAGTGTTGGCATGAAGCACGAAGTCGCAAAACATGAAGAGGTGGTCGGGGAGAAAAATTCCCTCGATGGTGGCATCGTTGGTGACGAAGCAAGCCATTGATCCTTCCGCCGACGACACAGTGGAACTCTCAATGAAAGCACCTATGTCGATGTCAAAACCAGTAAATCTCAGGTAGGGGGTCCCGAACTATGCGTCTGAGGATCGATGGTAACATGAGACAGGGGACACGATGTTTTCCTAGGTTTAGGCCCTCTTGATCGAGGTAATACCCTACTTCCTGCTTGATTGATCTTGATGAATATGGGTTACAAGAGTTGATCTACCTCGATATTGTATTGGCTAAACTGTAAAAGTCTAGCCTATGTGATTGCTATGATTCTACTTTCGTCTATATGGACTAAACCCTCCTGTTTATATATGCACCGGAGGGACCTAGGGTTTGTACATGATCACTTTGCAGAGGAAGGAAAGTATTACACCCGAAATCTAAACTTGCTATTTTACCCATGGGGAGTCCTAAGCGGATTTGGGAGATATTATTCATCGATAATCTTCATGGCCCACGAGTCCAGCCCATAATAAATGATCTGGTCACCTGAGGACCCCTTAATCCAGGACTCCCTCAGATGTATGTTCTAATGTTTCTAGAATATATGTGAATTTATAGGCGAAAGAACTAGGTCAGGGAAGGCTCGTGCGGCCCACAAGGTAGGGGCGCGCGCCCTACCCCCCAGGGCACGCCCTCCACCATTGTGTCTGCCTCGAGGATCCCCTGGCGTGTACTCCAAGTCCATCCGGTGTCTTCTGGTGCAGGAAAAATCTCCATAATGTTTCATTCCGTTTGGACTTCGTTTGATATTCCTTTTCTGCAAAACTCAAAAACAAGGAAAAAACATGAATTGGCACTGGGCTCTGGGTTAATAGGTTAGTCCCAAAAATCATATAAAATAACAAATAAATGCATATAAAACATCCAAGAGAGATAATATAAAAGCATGGGTCAATAAAAAAAATATAGATACGTTGGAGATGTATCACTTGTGCAGTAAGATTTGTCGTCTATAGTGCACCGCTCGTGCTTGAACCAGACTTGCGCACTAGTTTCTTGCGCCACCGATCGAAATTTTTCTGCCACCGCAGATGTATCTAGCCCCCCGCCCCTCCCCTTGACCAAAAGCCACATTTCCATTGTTCCTCCTTGCTTTGCAAGTTCAAAACTGCACTGCTACTTACTGGCAGCGTCGCCACCTCGCCGGGGACACTTCTTTTCGCTGCGCCGCCTCCTTGCCGGTGAACCTTCTTCTTGCCGCATGGACTTGTCGATATGGTCAAGTAATACACACCCCATGCCCAGCATCCTCCTCCTTCTCCATCCCACATGCCCCGACCGATGGCGTGACACCTTCTTCCCAAATCATTGTCCCGTCCTTCAATTAAGTGCCGCCCATAGCCATTTTGCACGCAGTATAGCGAGGAGCTCAGTGATACGTCTCTTTTGTACCTATATGTTTCATGTCATTATCATACAACTTTCATATACTTTTGGTGACATTTTATATGATTTATTTGGACTAACATATTGATCCAGTGCTAATTCATGTTTTTTGCATGTTTTTTGTTTCACAGAAAATCCATATCAAACGAAGTCCAAACACGAGAAAAATTTACAAATAATTATTTTGGAATATATGTCATTTGGAGGTGGAATCAAACCAAACATAGGCGCACGGCCTCCACAACCCATCAGGGCACGCCGGGTACCACCTGGCGCACCCAGGTGTGTTGTCCCCTCCCCGTAATTCGATTGGGGCCCTTCTTTGGGTGCAAGAAAGATAATTTATGGGAAAATTTCAGCACAATTGGAGATACGGATCTCTGGTTATTTAAAAAATGGTGAAGGGCCAGAAAATGGTGACACGAAAGAGAATAGAACAGAGAGACATATCCAATCTCGGAGGGGCTCTCGCCCCTCCGGAGCCATGGAGATCAAGGATTGTCGTGGTATGCTCACGTTAGTAGGCAGGGGGATGGTGAGAAGACAGATGCCATGGTGTAGCTTGAGGTGGGGGCCATGAGGACGTCGACGGGTTCCAGAAGTGAGACTGAGCATGAGCTCGGTAGCACACGAGACGTACGCACGTTAGGGGCTCTTCGGAGAGATAAAACCCCTAATCCGGCTGAGATGACTATGATCAATAGCTTACAAGGTTGCTCCTTGAGCTGTGTTGCTAGAGGAGGAAGAAGGGCCGAGCTATCCTTCTCCTCCTAGCAATGGTGTGTGTGTGAGGAGATGATCTTGAACCCTCTGCATGGGTGAGCTCTGGCGGTCTTATAGGCCAACCCCAGGGGTACAATAGTAATAAGGCTGGGTTGTGGGTCCCAGTCATCAGCGTCTAGGGTAACCGGATTCTCCGCTGGCTGCTGAGAATCCGGCTGAAAGGTAGGGCCCACCGCCTGCGGGCCATGCTAATTTCCTTTCACTGTGGTGCCGTCGTTGCTGACGAGGGCGGCGTTATGCGTCACACAGCTACAGTCCCACGCCGTGTGGCTAGGTGGCCGCCTGGTCAGCGTGCACTGTAGCCATGCTCCCCCGATATTTGAGGGGCGCAGGTGGCACTTTTGCGACGCTCCATCTTATCATGGTAGGTGAGTGCATTCTTCTAGGAGGAGGGGGCCTGCAGCGAGGAGCTGGCCCTCCCCTTCTGGGACAGTGCCGCCTCCTGGAAGCTGGCCTAGAAACCGGCCGCATGCTCAGTCGGACTGATGGGCTTTTTGATGTGGTGAGAACCTTGAGGCGAGGGTCGATTCGTTGTTGGCCTGATCTTTCACGGCACAAAACTCCATCGCAGCAATAAATAGTCCAGGATTTACGAAAATAAACACAAACTCCACAAAAACAACACGCCAACCCCTTGATCTGAAATAATGACGTGGACGAATCGTATAGGCTCAACTTGTAATCTCCTACGCATCGCGTCGCAGGAACTCACACGCCAATAGAGATTTTGTCAAGGTTTCTCTAAACTCGATAATGGCCGTCGGCCGAAACACATGTGGTGTGTAATTCATCTCAAAAAAATAACCTCCCATATAAAACCTTCCTATGGCTATTTATATCAATATAGCCGACCCAAGATGAGTATGCTACTAGAAAGAAAATAAACAAGACTGTCCTAAAATTATCAACCGACTAAGATATTACAAAAATAACTAGCTATGGGATGCGCTTCTCATGCAATCTGCTGGTGGCCCCCAACCGATAGACTTCAAGGAAAGGCAACTCCATGCAACTCTATATCTAGACAATGGATGGTCGTACTTTCTCTTTGCATGGCATGAATATAAATAAGAATCTTGTTTGCACTTCTTTCCTTTTAAACCAGCGAGCTGCACCTCTATCTCTCCAATTAGAGTCCCACGTAAAATCATCAATAGGTGTCCAAACTGAATCAAGATTTACTTCTGGCAGCCTCGACAACTCAAACAAATCAGTTGTATCTATTATTTTATTAAAGCGCTGAACAAGACCTGACCATGGTGTATTTAGCACTGAACCAACCAATGCTTTGACCTTGTACGTGCATGTCCTAGCA
This sequence comes from Secale cereale, assembly GCA_902687465.1. Lineage (NCBI taxonomy): Eukaryota > Viridiplantae > Streptophyta > Magnoliopsida > Poales > Poaceae > Secale > Secale cereale. The sequence goes on along the minus strand of LR738715.1, from coordinate 377,502,473 downwards.
TATGCATGCATCCCTTGTCCATATTAAACATATGATAAGCATCATTTGTCGAACCAACATGCATGCATTTAAATCCTTGAAGAACAACAACATCAACACAACCAGAGCTAGGACTGGGCGTATCACTTTTCTAGCCCCGATGTCTTGAAACATCTTCGTGTATGGATGAGGCTACCTGTGGTACATAACCACGGAAGTGGTTCCCAAAGCTGGTGAGGAGACACGGCTTGATGCCGTGGTGCCTTAGCAGTTTCCTCCCCTGGGAGATCTCATGCTTTTGTTTGCGCACCGCGTGCAAGAGCCGGCCAAGGCTTGGCTGGCTGACTGGTGAATTTGAAACGCCATGGCGGGCGCCATGTGGCATGCCACTGGTTTCCTAGCCGGCCACCCACATTCCGCTTGACACACATCAGCCTCGGCGCGCGAATGGATCCGCCGCGGTGATGGCAATCGATTGCCCTTCTGGGGTGCATTAACTGCGCACCGTAAAGGGCGTGAAAAAGCGGAGAGGTGGGGGACGTGGGAGCGGTTAATCCCACGCCCTCCCAAGCGTCGCCGCATCCAGGCCACTCGCCTTTTAATTAGAGGTGAGGGGATGGTGCCGACGCACGCGCACCCGCTCCCACTGCCTCTTCTTCCACCTTGCCTCCTTATTGCCCTCACTCTCTTGCTTCATTGCCGCGCCGTGCCCCACCAGGGCACAACCGTGACCTCGCCATCACTTTGCCCAGACAAACCGTTGCTGGGCCGCCGCACAATATGGTGCGGGGCTACTGGGATGGCTCCAATGCTGACGAGGGGCACATCGAGTTCCTTAGCACGACGTGGAGGTTGCCGACCGCGGCGCTTGTGGAGGCTCGCATCCCCGATAAGCGGGAGATCTTGCCGGTGCCGAGGGCCGGTGAGCATGTAGTCTTCCGCAGCCACATCCTCCGGGGATTCGGCCTGCCTGCGAGTGGCTTTCTCCGGAGTTTCCTCTACTTCCATTCCCTTCAACCGCATCACCTCAATGCCAACACTGCTTTTGTAAACCCATGCGAGGGGTACTTAGGCGTCCTGCCCACACTCATCTTGTGGGGGTAGGTTCATCTATATTAAATTGGGAACCCGTGCCAAGGGCGAGGTGACGCAATGCGGGGCTTGCGTTGGGTGGCCGTGAAGCACCTCCGGGACCCGCTTCCCGGCCATCAAGGTGATGGAGTCGGCGAAGTTGTGGCAGAAGTCATACTTCTATGTACGCAACCTCACGTCCCAAAACTACATCAACCTGCCCGCCATCGCAGCCAGCCCGCCTGCTAGGCCGCGCGACAACTTGGGAAGTAGCCGAAACCACTTCTGGCCCTTGTCTAGAACATCCTGGACCGTCTTGAGGTGATGACGGCCGTGGAGAGACTCAAGCCCGCCGATCTTTTGGCCGCCTTCGTCTACCACCGGGTGTCGCCTCTCCAAGGCCGGCTGCATCGGATCTATGACTTGAGCGGCCTCCGGGATCCATGCCGGGTGTAGACCAAGGAGTTTTCGAATTTCGAGGTGGTTCACCATGTCAACTTCTTCTCCGACGGCAAGATCAGCGAGACCAACTGGAGCTTTGGCAAGATGCCATATAGCCGTGCATACCCACCATCGCTTGTTAGTATCTGGTCTCCGTACTTTGCTCACGCAATGCTTCTCATCCGCCCTGAACACCCGGATGCGGGGCAACGTTCTCCTGAGCATGCGGTGGACAGAGCACCGGCTCTCGTCCACTAGTTCATGGAGGACAATGCGGGGAGCGACATAGGCGACCCCAAGCTTGGGGCGGCTGTATTGGAGGACGGGATAGAGGATGCCGGTGCCTAGAGAGGTGGCGATGGAGGAGGCGGCGACGGCGGAGACGGTGACGTTCGGTCGTGGCCGGACGACGATGAATACCGCGAGGGGCAACGCCGCCCTGAGGATGTCGAGAGGACATGTGTCAGCTCTTCGACAACGCGGCCGTCTGCCGGGGCGCCGGGTGATTCTCTCGGCGCGCCCAAGCATCAGGCCGAGGCGGTGTTCGGCAACTGGTAGCCCAAGATGGCCCGACAGGCGGAGGCGACCAAGCGGCACGAGGCCTAGAAGCGGCACTAGGTAGCCCATTGAAGGAGCGCCCCATGGTTTCTGGGTAAGTGTGTAGGGTATGCATCGTTTGCTTTGAATATCCTTTGTTTTTTTCTTAATTTGCTCGGTTTGCTTGCGTAGGGCCCCCATCTCGGACTCTCGGGCTCCGTCCGCCTCGCTGATGGATCCAGCAGGCTGCTCCAAGGGAAACCTGCGAGTGGATCCTGCCGCCACACTTCGGGAGGCGATGGAGAGGAATGCGCGTATGGCATGGGAAGCGCGGGAGGCGCTAGATGCGGAGGGGTGCGGGTGGAGGCCGTCGCTAAGGCCGCCGCTGCTGCGTGGGTGGAGGCCCAAGCAATGAAGTCGGAGCAGGCGTGGGCGGAGGATGCGAAATACAAATAGGTGGAGTCTGATGCCAAGGCCGCGGAGGATCCGACTGGTGGCGGGATCGCGGAGGCCGCCTGCTCCGAGTGGTCGGATCCTATGGCGGAAGGGCCCACACCGCCAGCTAGAGTGGCCGGAGCAGGCCCGTTGGTGTCGACGCAAGCGGCTACCGACGCGGCACTTAAGGAAGCGGAGGTGACCCATCAGGCACCGATAGATGGCGAGACGGGCGACGACCATCGCCATGGGGCGGAGATGCCATTGGCTACCACCAGAGCAGACGCGGGCCAGATGTGACACCGCGAGACCGATGCACCAGGTGTCAGCCAGCTATTCGTCGTTGTTGCCATGTCATCTGCTTGCGTGTTGCATTTTGCCATGTCATCATGTGTGTTGCATCATCATGTTTTCAAACTTGCATCCGCCCGAGTCCGCCCGTCCTCTCCGTTGTCCGTTCTGAGCCCAGACACACCCACACGTGCCCGCGGCACCTCCGGATATTTATTTTATGAGTGGCCGGAAAACATTCTCGGAATGGTTGGAACTTGGCGTGTGGTCTTATTATAGTGTAGACAGATCGCCTGTCAAATTTCATCGCATTCGAAGTTCTTTTGATAGCCCAACGGTTAACCGTGTTAACCACCGGAAGCCTTTTGTCTTTTGGCCCAACACCCCTTTCACACAACCCCCAAGCCCATTCTAACCCCTCCATGCTCTTGGCCGTACGATCACGATCGCGTGGCCGCGAACCGCTCCTCATTTGGACACTCTTAGCTCGCTCTACCTATAAATATGTGTCTCCCCCTCCATTTTCTCGCAGATGAACCCTAGCCCCGCTCCCACTGCGCAGCCAGACATGTCTGCACCGCCGCCGGACATGTCTAGCACCCCAGCCACCTCACTCCGCCCAATCAGGGAGTGCCACGTCAGCTCCATCGCCGCCCGGAGCCAATGCCACCGCGCCACGTGGCCACAGCCACCTCCCACCGCCCGCGGCCCGCCGAGCCCATCGCGGGCCCGACGAGCCCACGCCGCCGCCGCTCGCCGCGAGGCCGCAGCCACCGCGCGTCCCACGCCTCCGCGCGCTCCAGCACCGTCGGCGCCACCTCCGGCCGGCGAGCCACCGCCCGCCGGAACTGCTCCCTACCGCCGCGGCCTCTCCCGCCGTCCCCAGACCTCGCCGGAAGCCTGCGAGCTCCGACCGCCGCCCTGTGGCCGGCCCATCGCCGGCATGGCCTCGTCCGGCGTCCCTCTTGCCGGATCCGGCCATCGCCAGCCGGATCGAGCGGCCGCCGCCGTTTCGCTGCCGGCTTGGTGCCGCGTCGGGGGCTGGACGAGCCCCAGCGCTCCCCTGGGCCTCCTCACCCCTCGGCCCAGCCGGCCTCCACCAACCGCAGCCTGGTTGGCCCAGCTCTCGTCCATCCTTCGGCCTGCCCGCTGTGGCCCAACCTCCTCCTTCCGCCAACTGGGCCAAGGCCCACTAGGTGAGCCACACCCCTGTCGCCTATTCCTCGCCCGAGCGTGATTTAGTATTAGACGCTCACTTGTGTTTTTTTTTCAAGTCTAAAAACTGCTAAGTCCTAGAAATTGCATAATAATGTTGCATGTTGTGATGGCTGTAACTTTTTGTGTGTTTATCCAAATGATGCAAATAGTATGTCAAAATGATCGTGGTGATATGCTCTACACTTTGTTCCATTGTGCCATGCTTGTTTGACTTCATCTTGATGCTCTAATCATCGTTGCAAGAGCGCTACTTGTTTAAAACTGCTGTTAACTATAATTTTGTTGCATGCTTGTGATGCTTGTAACTTTGTGCATGTTTATCCAAATGGAGCATATGATATGTCAAAATGTTCATTGGGAAGTGCTCTATATGATGGTTGCTGTAGCTTTCATGTTAGGTTCCATATTGCCATGTTAATCTCTGTTGCAAAAGTGCATTTGGCTGTTAAGTGCTGAAACTTGTTATGGGATGTTGTTTTGAAGTGCTCATTGCTATTGATGTGTTTGTCCTCATGTCACATGTCAATATGTTTTATAAGCACAATCATATAGTCTTTGCTGTGCTGCAATTCATTTTCCATGATATGCCTTGAGTTGACTTAAACAAGCTTGTAAACATGCCATATCGTTATTGTTGTTTTATACTTAGTGAAAAAACTGCTAAGTCTGGAATCTATTATAACCTGATGCTATGTTTGCTTGATGCCTCACTCAAATCCATGCTTGTTTTGGAGAGGCCAATGATCATGTCTTGTTTTCCATGTTATTCTCTATCCATTCATGCCCTTACTTGCACATATGGCCTGCTATAGCTTATTTATTTCTTGCTCTCAAGTTGCTATAAATTATACCTGTCAGGATTTTATCAGCATGTTCAATTTGGTGGAGCTTGTTGCTATTGATCCATGCCTCCTATGGAGTTTCTCCAATGGAGTTGTTTGATGTATGCTATGTATACTTCATGTACATGCTCTTTATATACTTAGTAGAGTTGATATGCTTGTTGTTTTGTGCCTCCGAAGGCAGCATAGTGATGTTGTTTTTGCCTTCCTAGATTTTGGCTAAGTCTGGATAATTTTATTGCAACTTGCCATGCTTGTTTAAATGTGTTCCAACAAGCTTTTGGGTGTGTTCTAAGTTCATGCTTGTTAAGTATCATGTTTACTTCACATCCATGCTTCTTGTTATCATGTTTGGGTGATGTAGCTTATATTTACATTGCTCCAAAGTTGCTATGTGGCTGTTAACTTCAGCTTTGCATTGTAACTTGTTTTGCTCGTATCTTTTAGCTCGTTGCTCCGTTTTGAGTGTGCCCTATATGAAACTTGTGTGTTTTGATGTGTAGAAGCATAATATCGTATTGTTTTCATGTTTGGAGTGTGATTGCTTGATGTTTGGGTGCATCTTGCACCGTTGACATGTTTGACTTGTTTTGCTCATATCTTCTAGGTCGTAGCTCCGAATTAAACAAACTTTATATGTAACTTGACTAGAATTTCGTGTAGATCATCTTGGTGCATGTTAACTTGCTGTTTAACAAATTTAACTTAAGGTTTGATCAGATCTGGACTAATTTCAAATTACGCATATGAGGACTTACCGGATTTGTTATATGTTGATTCCGACCTCATTTAAACTTGTTGGTTGGTGTTGTTCTTGTGTGCTTCATACCTTGCCATGTTTTGCATCATATATAGACTTGTCTTGCATCATACTTGGTTGAGCATATTGTCATGTTCTTGTTTTGTGTGTTTACCTTGTTGTGTGCTTTCTTCTCGCTAGTTCTTTTTCGTTGCGATCGTGAGGATTCGTTCGACTACACGTGGTTCGTCTTCAAGGCTTCTTCTTCGTCTACTTCATGGACCCGTTCTTCTTCCTTGCGGGATCTCAGGCAAGATGACCATACCCTTGGGTACCTTTACTATCGTTGCCATGCTTAGTGTCTCGATGCTATCATTATATGTCGCGCTACCCATCTTTATTGTCAGCCCCTCTCCTTGTTGCCATGAAACCTCTAACCTTGACACCTTCCTAGCAAACCGTTGTTTGGCTAAGTTACCCGCTTGCTCATCCCCTCTTATAGCGTTGTTAGTTGCTGGTGAAGATGAAGATCGTTCCATGTTGGAACTTGTTGTTGGATTATCACAATATCTATTATTATTATTTAACACACCTCTATACTGGGCATGGGTGGAAGGCTTGGCCTTTTGCTCGGTGTTTTGTTCCACTCATGCCACCTTAGGAGCCGATAAACCGGCATTATGTTCCTTGATTTTTGCATTCCTTACACGATGGGTGGATGGGGACCCCTTGACAGTTCGTCTTTGAATAAAACTCCTCCAGCAAGGCCCAACATTGGTTTTAATTTTCCTCATAATAACAACTTAATTAATTAATTAAATTTGCATAGGGGGTCGCTCCCTCGAGATTCTTTTCTACATAGCAGGGGGGCCAGTGCTGATGGTGTTGGTCCCAAATAGAGTCATTTGCGGTGCCCCCCCCTTGGAAACTTGGGGTTTGGTTGCTGTACGCTGTGCTCATCCGGTCGTGGCCTGAGACGAGATACGTGTGGCTACTATCAGGGTGTCGGCACGCCGGGAGGTGTTGCGAGACTTGTTTTACCATTGTCGAAATGTCTTGTGCACCGGGATTCCGAGCCTGATCAGATTGTCCCTAAGATAAGGGTAATAATTATTATTATCTCATTTGATTGTGAGAGCTTGTGATGGGCTAAGTTGGGACACCCCTGCAGGGTTATGATCGTTCGAAAGTCGTGCCCGCGGTTATGTGGCAGATTGGAATTTGTTAATGTCCGGTTGTGGAAAACTTGACAGAGGATCCGAAGTAAAACACACAACTGTGTGAGTAACCGTGACTGTCTCTTTTCACTTTGAGAAGAGAACACGGTGGGGTTATGTTTGACTCGGAGGTAGTTCAGGATCTTTAGCGATCACTACTAGTTGCGACCGTTTGCGTAGATGCTCATCATATTCTTGTACTCGTAAGTTAGCCACCATACATTTTGCTTAGCCGCTGCTACAACCTCACCACTTAACCTCTTCCTACCCATTAAGCTTTGCTAGTCTTGTTACCCATGGTTATGAGATTGCTGAGTCCTCGTGGCTCACAGATACTACAACAACAGTTGCAGGTGCTGGTTTCTGATGACTTGACGTGAGAGCGATGTTCGTTGTGTTGGAGTTCTTTCTTCTTCTTCTTCGTCAGTCTGGGGTTAGGTTCCTGGTCGGCAGCCTGGGATAGCAGATGGATGTCATTGTGCTTTTTATGTTTGCATCCGTAGTCGGATGCCTTGTATTGATGTTGTTGTATTCATATGACTTTTATGTATTATTGTATCCCCCATGTATGTATGTATTGGTATGATGTAATGATATCCATCTTGCTAAGCGCCCGAAATGCGGTGTGCCCCAATCACGTAAGTGTCACATGATCAGGATAGAATCACATCTTGGGCCTTACACCAGACCTGGACAACACGTATTCCCGCACGCCAGTGCCAGGCGCGGGCGTCCTTCGAGCGAAGGCCGGTGGATATTGTCACATCCCTAGCTTCTGGTAATGCACTAGTCTAGCCTCATGTGTGCATCATGTTTCAATTTCTCAGAAACCTGAAATGGGGATGCTCAAACCCTAGCACTAAATGAATTTAACTAGGGTTAAATTTAAATCTTTTTCAATGAACCCAAAATGCCCTTGGGAAAAGTTCATCATTTTTGGACTGATTAAAAACCTCTGCCAAAAATGTTGCACATATTTCTAGGACCATTCTGGATTTTTGAATTAAATCATATCCTACTTGCATTTGGGCATTTAAATTTTATATATTATTTTAAATGCTCAAATAATCCTAAACTGAAATGTTCCATGTTGGTTATATGCTAAACAGTGGGCAAGAGCAGTTTGGTGATTTTTGAAAGTGCCTAAGTATTTTAAATAAAGCCCAGAACAAATTAACAAAATAGAATAACAGAAACTAAATAGAATAACAGAAACTAAATAGAAAAACAGAGAAAGAGGAAGCCCACCTGAGCCACTTACCTGTGCGGCCCAGCACTGTAGCGACCCAGGCCACCCCCACCGCGTCGTCTTCCTCCTGCCAGTCGGAGCAGCTCGCTGTTGCGCGCGCGCGCTCGCCCTGGCCAGCTCCTGCTTGCCACCTCCTGCTTCTCCTCGCGCCTGGAGACGTCCAGGGACTCACTAGTCCCCCTCTCTCTCTCCCTCGCCTCAATTTTCCCCCCCTGGCTCTCTCCCTCGCCGTTCTTCACCTTGGCCGAGCGCCACCGTCGCCGTTGTTGCCGTAGCCGTAGCCACCGTGACCCCCGAGCCTCTCCGACTCATCCACGAGCTCCGCCTCCGTCTTCTACACCCCCCCTAAGTACCTATGCGACGCCGGACGCCCCCGAACGCCCTCGCCACCGTCGTCTTTAACCGCGGCCGTCTGAGATCGCCGTCGTCTCTCCGTCACCTCCAGAGCCTCCCCCGAGCCGCCGAGCTGCGCTTCGACCTCGCAGTGAGCTTCCCCGCCGTTTCCCCCTGTCCCCGTAGCCTGCAACTCGCCGTAGCCGTCGCCCCCTTTCTTACCGTACCCGGCGCCGCCACCGCACGTCGCCGTCGTGGCCACAGCCACGTTGGCCTGATTCCAAGCACGACATCGTCTTCACCGCACCCGTAGAAGCCCGTAGCACCTCCTCGCTCATCTCCCCGAGCCCCGCAGCACCTAGCTCGACGGAGCCCGAACTCCGGCGCCGCCGCGAGCTCGTTTCCGACGAGCTCCGGCCACCCCAGCTCCTCCCGATGGCATAAATGGATGCGCGAGCTCCCCAGCTACGCGTAGCACCAAGCCGCCGTCCAAATGGTCGCCGGAGGGCGATTTCCAAGCACCGCCGCCACGTTTGGCCTCGCCGGCGTCGAGCCGTCGGTGGTTTTGACCACGTTTGACTCCGGCTGGACCCCCCTGTGTCCATGACATGTGGGGCCGGCCGTTGATTAGTTTCAGTTAGGTTTTAATTAGGTACTAATCTCTGTGCGCTCTATGAGTCACTGACACGTGGGGGCCAATCCCTGTTAAATTAGTTTAGTAAAAACTAAACTTAATTAGGCCCTGAGAGACTGACATGTGGGCCCAGGCCCCACCAGCAGTTTAATTAGTGTTAGTTTAAAAACTAACTAACTCTGTTAGCTAGTGGGTCACTGACCAGTGGGCCCCACTGGTCAGGTTTGACCCGAACAGCCCCTGTTGACTTGCTGACGTCACACAGACGTCATGCTGATGCAATAAAGCCTTTTCTGTAATTTTATATAAATCTAAATGATTTATTTATTTCAGAAAATAGCCAAAACTTTTAAAAATCATAGAAATTAATCCATAACTCAGATGAAAATAATTTATATATGAAAATTGATCAGAAAAATTCAAGGAATCTGTTTATGGCATTTTCATGCATGTTTGAAGAAGTTAAACCTGCTGATCAGGTCAAATAAATTAAATGGCATTTAAATAATCACATATGAAGTTTGAATTTGAACCTTTGGTTCAAACCAACTTCATTTTATTGTGTTGCTAGTTGCATTAGCTCAATAAACAGCATATTGCCATGTCATGATCATGCATCATATTGTCGCATTGCATTGATTGTGTTCTTTCTTTGTTTGTCGGTTTTGTCCCCTCTCAGTAGACGACGTTTCGACGATGAGTTCGATGACACCGATGAAGACTCATTGTTATCTTCAGAAGTGCCAGGCAAGCAAAACCCCATTGAGCATTCCGATACAATCCCACTCTCTCGCTCTTGCTCTCTTTTACTGCATTAGGACAACAACGCTTCAACTGTTACTTGCTGCGGTAGTTGAACCCCTTTCCACTGCATGACCCGTCATTGCCACAGTAAATAGTTGAAACCCACTAGTATGAGTAGGAGTTGTTTGAGCCATGTTGTGCCTACTCATTCATGCTCTCTGGTTATGCCTGCTATTGCTTAGAGTTGTGTCAGGTCTGATTCATCGGGGATGAATTGGAATGTGGTGAACATGTCCTACTGTTGAGAGCTAAGTGTGTGAACACGATTTGGTAAAGGTAGCGATGAGAGGCCATGTAGGAGTACATGGTGGGTTGTCTCATTGCAGCCGTCCTCAGGAACTGAGTTCTGTGTTGGTTGGTCCATGAAACAGCTACTACCACACATTGGGATCCTTAATTGACTCTCTCGACTTATTAATCAACATGATCTCTGTCCAGGAGTTGCAACTAGTTTCTGGTGTTTGTAGTTTACTGGAGGTCGTGCGCAGCGCTGACCCTCGGGGTGGGCTGTGACGCGGCAGGTACGTGGCACGGTGTATCGATTGCCCGTTTGGTGATGCGGGAACCCTGTACACATCGTTTGGGGCCGTGAGCGACACCCCGGCCGGATCTCCCCACGGATGGAACCCAAATAGGCGATAAACCTGGACGAGAGACTTGTGTGGTTAATTAGGTCATGGCCGACACCCTCGCTGGGCCTCCGCTTGAAGGTTGCCGAGTACATGTCGTGTAAACGGCGGTAAGTGGTGAGAGCGTGTGTGAAGAAGTACACCCCTGCAGGGTTAAATATAATCTATTCGAATAGCCGTGTCCGCGGTAATGGACTTCTGGGTTGCCTATTACAGTTCATAGACAAGTGAAAGTGGATACTCTAAAACGCGCAAGATAAGCGTGAGTGCTATGGATGGCCTTCTCGTAGGGAGACGGGAGCGGATCCATAGTGGTGTATTGATTGGTGAATATGTGGACTCGTGTGCGCCACCTCAAAAGAGTTTCTTGCAGTTGTAGTTTAGGATAGCCACCGAGTCAAAGCTGGCTTGATGCAGTCAAACACCACCACCCCCTTTTTTGATACTGATGTATATGTAGCTAGTTCTGATGTAAGTCTTGCTGAGTACCTTTGTACTCACGTTTGCTTAATTTATGTTTTGCAGAGAGACTTCAGTCTCGCTAGTGGTTCCGCGTGGACTTCGACGTTTAGCTTGTTACCTCAGCTACGATCTTGAACCCTTGTAGGATCTGGTAGTTAGTCAGGCTTCTCAGCCTCTTTCATTTGTAGTTGTCTGTACTCAGACATGTTATGCTTCCGTTGCCTGTATGCTCTGTATGTTAGGTCATGTGACCTCTGATTGTAATAAATGCTATGATGGCTCTTCTGGGCCTTTATCTATATGAGTTGTTGAGTTATGTTGTGATGCCCTGTTGTACAGCACATACTTGCATGTTATGCGTACGTGTAATGTGTATTGATATGTGTGGGATCCGACACCTAGTTGTTTACCTTTGGTAGCCTACCTTACAGGGAAATGTCTCCTAGTGCTTCCATTGAGCCTTGGTAGCTTGCTACTGCTCCGGAATACTTAGGCTGGCCGGCATGTGTCATTCTTCGTTCCTGTGTCTGTCCCTTAGGGTAAATGTCACGCGGTGTTCCTTTAAGTCCTTGTAGCTTGCTACGACTTGGGTTCATACGTTGATGACCGACACGTTCGTTGCTGGGTCATGTATGCCTGTCTCTGTAATTTAGTGCCACTTTTGGTTTATAACTGGTCATGTCGGCCCGGGTTCTCTGTCATATGGATGCTAGCGACACTATCATATACGTGTGCTAAAATGCGCAAACGGTCCTGGGCCAGGTAAGGTGGCACCCGTGGGGATACCGTGCGTGAGGCCGCAAAGTGATATGATGTGTTACCGGCTAGACCTGTGTGACTTAGGATCGGGGTCCTGACAGCTTTGGTATCTGAGCCTGACTTCCTGTAGGATTAGTAAGCCAAACTGGTCGAAGTTGTGTCTAGAAATTCTTTAGTTATATAAGGGAATTAATTGTGGAAGGGAACGTAAGGCTCTTTTTACTCCTTTACCTTATGACCTTCTGATCTGAGTCACCTTCTTCTTTCTACGGGGATTAAGAACTAGGCTTTCTCTTATGTCTATCAGGATCACGTTAATTGTGGATTCAACTCTCAGTTCAGTTTATTCCATTTCTGTGTGTTCAATTGTTGATCTCAGAACCTTGACATTATGATGTTGAGTAGTTATGCTATCTTGTGCACGAGTCTCAAAAATATTTTCGAGCATTTAAAGCCGTTATGCTGTTCGAGTCATCTCAGGTTTCTAAATAGTCTGATGCATTTGCAAACCATTCCTATCTGTTCTTAATGTCCTTTTAGGCCAGATTAACCACACTATTTGTTGTGTTGAGGTACTCTGCTACCTCGATATATATGTTGGACTTATCATTATGACCCTAGCTGTCCTAGAAGATCACCCAGTAAACTAGCAATGCTTCATATTCTCAGTGTAATGATTCTGGCCATCATTCTCGAAAGCATCCCGTGATGCCATTTAGTTGGTAGGCATTCTATTCCTGGGTTCTTGAACCCAAGATTCTTTCTACCCACTTCATGTTGGTAGTATTTTCTCGTCCCTTTAGGATATTAGTAACCTTGTGATAGCCCTCGAGGTCCGTGGTATATCCTTCTTCCAAATACCATGAACCATCATGGCAGAAGTTCTTCTGAACCAAAAGATCACAACCAGAGTGCTCCTGAGTAGTACTCCATTCATATTATGACTCTGCCAATTCTATTTTCTGCATGGGTTATCCGGAAGAAATATGTTGAACTCGTTCGACATGTTAATCTATGCATCCACAACTCAGAAGTTATATGTTCCTTGAGTTTTCCCCTTTTAATTGTATTATGACCCTCGTCTATCAATTGATAGTCAGGAGTAGTTGTGCACTCGTGTTCATCGATGCCTTTTACTCTTGTGGTCTGTCAAGCCATTCTATTCTGGAATGACTAGGAGAAATAAACTCCAGTACCCTATCCATATCTAGGATTGGGTCAAAGAAGTTGTACTTCGCGGATGAAGAATGCTAATGCAGCTTCTAAACTGTTCTATCCTGGAGTATTACCATCTTTATGTCAAGAATGTCATGGGAATTGCACAACCTCCTATGAACTCTTGATACAGTGATACTTCTCACCATCACCGTTTATTCCTCGGTCTCCGTGTTGTTGTAACCGGAATGCTGACAAGTGAATTGTGATGTGTGAAATCAATACTCCTAGCAACTTCGTTGCTTGGTAGTTAATGGACGATAATCTCATTCTAGCATGATGGTTACCGAATCATCATCCTAAGATTGATCGTGCTACCTAGTCCACTTTCTTGGTGCACTCCTTGATTGATGAGTTAGGATTTTGTTAAGTCCTCGCTCATTTGATCATATCGTCTTGCCTTGAAAAGCAAGATTGTTCTCGAGCTTAGTAACATATCGGTGGTTCGTGATTTTCTGAATATCTTCTCGGAAGTATTACCAGGTTGTCACCTGACCGCTATGTTAAGTTCGTGATCAAGCTGGTTCCTTATAAACCACCACTTCTCCAAGAATCTGTGATGGATACCCTGTGCTAGCCGGTTAAGCTAAACGACAACTTGGAGAGTTGGAAGATAAAAGCTTGCCTGACTTAGTTCCTTCCAAGGGATATCTTTTGTGTGTGTGTTGAAGAAAGATGATATCTTGATCGGTTGATCCTTGTGATCAATTATTGGATCTATTGTCTTGTCCAAAACTTTGATTTGAGTGTGGGCTATCCTCAAATCAAATCAGAACCAATGATATTCGTAACGTTGTCTTACTCGTGGTTGATCCCTCGAGCATACACCATTATATCTCTTGGTCTGACCAATACTATCACTTGTTCACATAATTATGGAATTTCATCTCCATGGAAACCTGGATGAATTGTTGTTGAGCCCATCAGCAACACTGCTATCTTCTCCATGATTTTGTAGGACATTAAGCTAGTGTTGGAAACTTTGTAAGCATTGCCTTCGTGTCCCGTTCATGAGGTATATGTTGGATGAGAGAAAAAACTTTCCCTAATTCATGTGTAGTTGATGTAAGTTGCCACCGTGAGTTTGAGAAAGTTTATTTTGCTTTCTGTGGAATCATCCCAAGTCAGTCATGCATACGTGCGAAGTATTCTGTGGTTTGGAGACTTGCAACCTTCACTCTATATGTATCCCTAGCACACCAAGCCACTGATTGATTGTCCTAGGAGAAGAAGTTCCTTCTTAAGATCCGGACTTATGCAAGGACCTCGATATCCTCGATGATGGTTCCCCAACCCGAACTTGGTAGTGTTTCATTGTCAGACTACTACGTGGTCATGATTGTCTTGGACAACGTGTTCACATGTGTGTAGCAGAACCAGCTCATGTTTTGGAGCTTGCTATCGTAGTTCACTCCCGAGAATCTCGCAATGCCATCTCGTCGATTTGTGTTGTAAACTTTCATTTTCTCCTTCTAGACTCGATGAGTCTAGAATATCCTGACACCAACTAGAACTGAATCTCAGGCAGATATGATGGTTGGAGCTTTTCCGAAGAACTATAATATTGGTCTCTCGATAACCGGTAAAATGGATGTCGTGGCCAACACACCCAGCCGGAAGACCTATTGTTGTAGAATCTTGATTGAAGAAGTCGGCCACCTCCCCATAAGGACTCCGTAGGATTTACTCCCTAGTTGTTCCTTATAGATTCTTGTGCTCCCGAAGTCCGACCTTTGTTTGATGTTCGAGATGCCAAACATATCTATGAATGGCTTACGCGAACACATTAAGGAGAACATTAGAAGCGGAGTGCTAAATGTCTCTCGGTCGATCATCCAGATTTCGTCCCCTTGTCCTCGCCAAGGTGAAATCTGAGAAATGTTATCTTCCTTTGCATATGCATCATCCATCATTATTCATCATGGTAGTATGTGATGTTGCCAGGATCCTTGACACGGTTATTGGTAAACCTTGATGAATATGGGAATGCTCAAGTTCTTGAGAGCACGCACAAGCACTAGGTGTTATCACTGGCACTAACCGGGATTGCTCCCAATGTTCTTGGTTATGCTATAACCCCTTAGAAGTAGATTCCCTCAACTGTTGGGATTCATCCCAGTTACCAGAATCATTCCCAGCATCTGCTGTTCAGGATTATCTTCAAAAGTGGTCTTACCATGGGTCCCATTCATTTCCGATGATAAGCAAAATCATCCCTTGTGTTGTCTTCAACGAGGTAGTCCACATCATCCATTCTGGCCGAGAATGTCATTCCTTCGAACTCCGTCAAACGATCGGGTGTGATTTGCCTCCGGCTGGTATAGAGAATTTTAATGATCTCTATATCAAAAGTAATTCTTTTTGCCACTTAAGGGAATAACTCTACAAGCCACCTTCTCTAAAGGTGCCCCGTCTTGTGGTATCGTTACCATCACCTTAGGTGTGGAATTATTGCCGTCAAGTGAATCTTCATCGTTTGTTTCACTCCATCCCTTTGGATGTGTGTCCCGTGTCTCAGCTCAAGAGATGTTTCGACGTCTTAATCCATGAGTTGATCTTGAATTGCTCGATCTTCGAGAAGATCAAATCCTGTAGAACTCACGTTCTTTTGTTATCGTGTTGGATGAAGCTTTGAAATCAAAGATGCCAAGATCTACAGGATGCAATGAATCAACATTTTTCGAGGAGGGAACCGGGATCGAGAAGATTGTGTTAGATAGTGTCCCCTCTAATTTCTTATCTCACGTCCTGAATCTCGGGACGAGATTCTTGTTTAGTAGGGGTGAGTTGTCACATCCCTAGCTTCTGGTAATGCACTAGTCTAGCCTCATGTGTGCATCATGTTTCAATTTCTCAGAAACCTGAAATGGGGATGCTCAAACCCTAGCACTAAATGAATTTAACTAGGGTTAAATTTAAATCTTTTTCAATGAACCCAAAATGCCCTTGGGAAAAGTTTATCATTTTTGGATTGATTAAAAACCTCTGCCAAAAATGTTGCACATATTTCTAGGACCATTCTGGATTTTTGAATTAAATCATATCCTACTTGCATTTGGGCATTTAAATTTTATATATTATTTTAAATGCTCAAATAATCCTAAACTGAAATGTTCCATGTTGGTTATATGCTAAACAGTGGGCAAGAGCAGTTTGGTGATTTTTGAAAGTGCCTAAGTATTTTAAATAAAGCCCAGAACAAATTAACAAAATAGAATAACAGAAACTAAATAGAATAACAGAAACTAAATAGAAAAACAGAGAAAGAGGAAGCCCACCTGAGCCACTTACCTGTGCGGCCCAGCACTGTAGCGACCCAGCCCACCCCCACCGCGTCGTCTTCCTCCTGCCAGTCGGAGCAGCTCGCTGTCGCGCGCGCTCTCGCCCTGGCCAGCTCCTGCTTGCCACCTCCTGCTTCTCCTCGCGCCTGGAGACGTCCAGGGACTCACTAGTCCCCCTCTCTCTCTCCCTCGCCTCAATTTTCCCCCCTGGCTCTCTCCCTCGCCGTTCTTCACCTTGGCCGAGCGCCACCGTCGCCGTCGTTGCCGTAGCCGTAGCCACCGTGACCCCCGAGCCTCTCCGACTCATCCACGAGCTCCGCCTCCGTCTTCTACACCCCCCCCTAAGTACCTACGCGACGCCGGACGCCCCCGAACGCCCTCGCCACCGTCGTCTTCAACCGCGGCCGTCCGAGATCACTGTCGTCTCTCCATCGCCTCCAGAGCCTCCCCCGAGCCGCCGAGCTGCGCTTCAACCTCGCAGTGAGCTTCCCCGCCGTTTCCCCCTGTCCCCGTAGCCTGCAACTCGCTGTAGCGGTCGCCCCCTTTCTTACCGTACCCGCCGCCGCCACCGCACGTCGTCGTCGTGGCCACAGCCACGTTGGCCTGATTCCAAGCACGGCATCGTCTTCACCGCACCCGTAGAAGCCCGTAGCACCTCCTCGCTCATCTCCCCGAGCCCCGCAGCGCCTAGCTCGACGGAGCCCGAACTCCGGCGCCGCCGCAAGCTCGTTTCCGACGAGCTCCGGCCACCCCAGCTCCTCCCGATGGCATAAATGGATGCGCGAGCTCCCCAGCTACGCGTAGCACCAAGCCGCCGTCCAAATGGTCGCCGGAGGGCGATTTCCGAGCACCGCCGCCACGTTTGGCCTCGCCGGCGTCGAGCCGTCGTTGGTTTTGACCACGTTTGACTCCGGCTGGACCCCCCCTGTGTCCATGACATGTGGGGCCGGCCGTTGATTAGTTTCAGTTAGGTTTTAATTAGGTACTAATCTCTGTGCGCTCTATGAGTCACTGACACGTGGGGCCAACCCCTGGTAAATTAGTTTAGTTAAAACTAAACTTAATTAGGCCCTGAGAGACTGACATGTGGGCCCAGGCCCCACCAGCAGTTTAATTAGTGTTAGTTTAAAAAACTAACTAACTCTGTTAGCTAGTGGGTCACTGACCAGTGGGCCCCACTGGTCAGGTTTGACCCGAACAGCCCCTGTTGACTTGCTGACGTCACACAGACGTCATGCTGATGCAATAAAGCCTTTTCTGTAATTTTATATAAATCTAAATGATTTATTTCTTTCAGAAAATAGCCAAAACTTCTAAAAATCATAGAAATTAATCCATAACTCAGATGAAAATAATTTATATATGAAAATTGATCAGAAAAATTCAAGGAATCTGTTTATGGCATTTTCATGCATGTTTGAACAAGTTAAACCTGCTGATCAGGTCAAATCAATTAAATGGCATTTAAATAATCACATATGAAGTTTGAATTTGAACCTTTGGTTCAAACCATCTTCATTTAATTGTGTTGCTAGTTGCATTAGCTCAATAAATAGCATATTGCCATGTCATGATCATGCATCATATTGTCGCATTGCATTG
Source organism: Secale cereale (assembly GCA_902687465.1). Classification (NCBI taxonomy): domain Eukaryota; kingdom Viridiplantae; phylum Streptophyta; class Magnoliopsida; order Poales; family Poaceae; genus Secale; species Secale cereale. Next base: position 377,484,735 of record LR738715.1, on the reverse strand, counting down.
ATTGTGTTATTTCTCTGTTTGTCGGTTTTGTCCCCTCTCAGTAGACGACGTTCCGACGATGAGTTCGATGACACCGATGAAGACTCATTGTTATCTTCAGAAGTGCCAGGCAAGCAAAACCCCATTGAGCATTCCGATACAATCCCACTCTCTCGCTCTTGCTCTCTTCTACTGCATTAGGACAACAACGCTTCAACTGTTACTTGCTGCGGTAGTTGAACCCCTTTCCACTGCATGACCCGTCATTCCCACAGTAAATAGTTGAAACCCACTAGTATGAGTAGGAGTTGTTTGAGCCATGTTGTGCCTACTCATTCATGCTTTCTGGTTATGCCTGCTATTGCTTAGAGTTGTGTCAGGTCTGATTCATCGGGGATGAATTGGAATGTGGTGAACATGTCCTACTGTTGAGAGCTAAGTGTGTGAACACGATTTGGTAAAGGTAGCGATGAGAGGCCATGTAGGAGTACATGGTGGGTTGTCTCATTGCAGCCGTCCTCAGGAACTGAGTTCTGTGTTGGTTGGTCCATGAAACAGCTACTACCACACATTGGGATCCTTAATTGACTCTCTCGACTTATTAATCAACATGATCTCTGTCCAGGAGTTGCAACTAGTTTCTGGTGTTTGTAGTTTACTGGAGGTCGTGCGCAGCGCTGACCCTCGGGGTGGGCTGTGACGCGGCAGGTATGTGGCACGGTGTACCGATTGCCCGTTTGGTGATGCGGGAACCCTGTACACATCGTTTGGGGCCGTGAGCGACACCCCGGCCGGATCTCCCCACGGATGGAACCCAAATAGGCGATAAACCTGGACGAGAGACTTGTGTGGTTAGTCAGGTCGTGGCCGACACCCTCGCTGGACCTCCGCTTGAAGGTTGCCGAGTACATGTCGTGTAAACGGCGGTAAGTGGTGAGAGCGTGTCTGAAGAAGTACACCCCTGCAGGGTTAAATATAATCTATTCGAATAGCCGTGTCCGCGGTAATGGACTTCTGGGTTGCCTATTACAGTTCATAGACAAGTGAAAGTGGATACTCTAAAACGCGCTAGATAAGCGTGAGTGCTATGGATGGCCTTCTCGTAGGGAGACGGGAGCGGATCCATAGTGGTGTATTGATTGGTGAATATGTGGACTCGTGTGCGCCACCTCAAAAGAGTTTCTTGCAGTTGTAGTTTAGGATAGCCACCGAGTCAAAGCTGGCTTGCTGCAGTCAAACACCACCACCCCCTTTGTTGATACTGATGCATATGTAGCTAGTTCTGATGTAAGTCTTGCTGAGTACCTTTGTACTCACGTTTGCTTAATTTATGTTTTGCAGAGAGACTTCAGTCTCGCTAGTGGTTCCGCGTGGACTTCGACGTTTAGCTTGTTACCTCAGCTACGATCTTGAACCCTTGTAGGATTTGGTAGTTAGTCAGGCTTCTCAACCTTTTTCATTTGTAGTTGTCTGTACTCGGACATGTTATGCTTCCGTTTCATGTATGCTCTGTATGTTAGGTCATGTGACCTCTGATTGTAATAAATGCTATGATGGCTCTTCTGGGCCTTTATCTATATGAGTTGTTGAGTTATGTTGTGATGCCCTGTTGTACAGCACATACTTGCATGTTATGCGTACGTGTAATGTGTATTGCTATGTGTGGGATCCGACACCTAGTTGTTTACCTTTGGTAGCCTACCTTACAGGGAAATGTCTCCTAGTGCTTCCATTGAGCCTTGGTAGCTTGCTACTACTCCGGAACACTTAGGTTGGCCGGCATGTGTCCTTCTTTGTTCCTGTGTCTGTCCCTTAGGGGAAATGTCACGCGTTGTTCCTTCAAGTCCTTGTAGCTTGCTACGACTTGGGTTCATACGTTGATGACCGACACGTTCGTTGCTGGGTCATGTATGCCTGTCTCTGTAATTTAGTGCCACTTTTGGTTTATAACTGGTCATGTCGGCCCGGGTTCTCTGTCATATGGATGCTAGCGACACTATCATATACGTGTGCTAAAATGCGCAAACGGTCCCGGGCCAGGTAAGGTGGCACCCGTGGGGATACCGTGCGTGAGGCCGCAAAGTGATATGATGTGTTACCGGCTAGACCTGTGTGACTTAGGATCGGGGTCCTGACAGATATAGGGACCATGAGCTCGCTGGGGGCCGACGTCGAGGCCAGTGGCTCCGCCCCGCTGGGTTATTTATCGGTGGCTAGCCCAGCCGCCATGAACCTCGCGGTGCGGAACATCTTGGATCAGTTCAACGCCCATGGTGCCACCCTGATGAAGGTGGGGAACAAACTAAAGACGCTACGGGCCTCGGTCTGGGTATGCTTCTCCCCTGTTTTCTTGGAACTATAAGGCATGCTTCTAACTGTTGTGCTACTCTTGATGCGGGACTACCATAATATGCGGGTGGCCACCTACAAAATCTCATAACCAGGCGCTCGTTGCCCGGACCACCGAGTTATGGAGGATACGAGGTACGTATGCCATGTTAGAGTGGGGGCGCACAGGCGCACCCACCGGGTGTAGCCCCGAGATTCGGGCCGACTGCTGAGCAGTCAGGCCGTATCTTTCCAGCTGCTACTTGTCTTCGTCAATATTCTTGCTAGCAATTCTTCTTTTCTTCGGCAGAGTCCATCCTCCAGCTGCATGGCCACGTGCAGGAGATCGAGGGCCAGATGTCGGCCAAGGAGCGGGAACGCAGCCAGGCGGCCGCGGAAGGTGAGCGGCTCGAGAAGGCGCTGGCTGACAAGGCAGCCGAGCATGCAGAAGAGGTCCACTGGCTGAAAGGTGAGGAGGAGCTCCTCAGGGCCGAGTTTGAGACCCAGCGATCGACTTGTCCGAAAGGGAGTGGTCCATGACGGAGGGCTATGGGGTAATCGAGGAGCTTCTTGAAGGTATGTTTTCTTTTATTGATTTGTTCTTTGCCAACTGCTTGGAGGAGCCGGCTTCATGCTCTTTTGTGTTCCGACAGATTACTTCTCGGACCACACTAGCGCCATGTGTCGGGCGATCGAGGTGCGGCATGAGGAGCGGAGGCAGGATGGCATAGACATTGCGCAAGGCTGGCCCCGCAGTTTGGGCGAACGGCTCCGGGCTGTCCAGCTGCGTCTTGTGCCAGTTCGCTGGTGGCTCCGCCGGTTTGAACGCGCTGGCGCGCAAGTCTTGGAAGGGCTCTGGCTGGGTGCTCAGATCCCCCGGACTCCTAGCCGGATGGCCCACTGGTTGGAGGTGGATGGGGAGCGACTCGATGCCTGGAAGGCCGCCGCAGCACGGGCCGGCATCAAGGTGACGCTGGAGTTTGTCAAGGTGTGGTAGCTGGCCATCCGACTGGCATAGTTGGCCACATTCCGCTAGGAAGCCGTGCCATAGCTGGAGCAAGAGCGCGAGAGGATCACCATCCGCTCCTCGGCCCTTTCCGAGTACACCGACGGTGATGTCTTCATCCCAGAGCTGGCGGAAGACGACACCGAGGTACCACCATCTTGGTTTGGGCTGAACCCAGACGAGGCGGAGTACTTGGCGGAGGAGATGGCCTCCAGCAACGAGGCCGCGAAGGAGGATGAGGACGAGGAAGGCGGCGATGTCGCACCGGATAACGGAGCGACCAGCCGGAACCAGCCCGGTCCGGCCACGGTGGCAAGCATCCGAAAGCTACATTGGCAGCCACCACCGACCAGACCAGGCCTAACCAATCAGAGGCCCCGCCAGCCGGAGCTGCAACCACCGCCAACCCGTCTGGGCAGCCCGAAGTGCCGCCATCTTAGGCGGCCCGTATCTTGTTTTCACGCTTTTGCTGTCTTGTACATTGAGAACGGTTTGTTAGCTATGCACAGTTCCCCTCGCTGGGGGTGTATTTGTAGAACTTGATGGATGTCGACCGCAGGCCCTCTTGATATGTAAATCAATTTACTTGTTCCACATGCTTGTGTATTTTGTCGGATTCTAACTCTATTTTGCTTTGGCTCTCTTTGGTATTTTCCTTTGCCACGTTCGTTTGGCCGTCGCCCTGCTAGCCGGACAGCCGCGCTATGGTCTATGGCCGAGTCAGGGACTTGGCCGCTAGAGTAGGCGAAGTACTTTTGCCGCTTAGAGCATGAGCTAGTCGGGTGAGAAGCCGGCTGTCCGGCTGCTTAGCAGCCGGACAGGGGAGGCCAAGTGTAGGCTTGGCCACAGTCGGCGTTCTTCCTTAATCGTTTTTCGTGTGGACAACGTTTTCAGCCTTTAGCTCTTGCCAGTCAGACAGTCTCGCTACGAATTGTAACTAGGACGAAGAGAGGGCTTTGGCGTCGGCACACGACTAGGCCGACCTCGGGTGAGGCTAGCTTGGGCCCAGTCGGCGAGCCCCCCGGGTCGATTGGTCGGACCCGGGCGGGGCAAAATAATAAATACTCATATGCAGTAGAATTTGATCAGATAGATGAAAGGTAGCCCCCGAGTGCTCCTCAGGGTACCTATAGTGTTTACTTAATACAAAAGATAGCGTGGTACATACACTACATCAACTGTAAAACAGGTAGAGTAGGTTCGTGTTCCATGGGCGCTCCATCTCTTCGCCAGATGCGTCTTTCTTGCGTGCCTTGGGGTTCTGAGCATCGATCAGATAGTAGGAGTCATTTCCCAGGGCCTTGCTGATGATGAAGGGTCCTTCCCGCAGGGCCGAGAGCTTGTGCTAGCCGGCTATTCGCTGGATCAGTCAAAGCACAAGGTCGCCCTCACGGAAAGCATGCGGCTTGACCTTCTTGCTGTGGTAGCGGTGCAGGGTCTGCTAGTAGATGGCGGATTGGCTGTGTGCTAACAACTGGGCCTGTTCGAGCAGGTCGACGCCGTCTTCACATGCCTCCTTCGCTTCCGCCTCCGTGTACTGGGTGACACGAGGCGAGTCGAAGTCGATATCCGTTGGGATGATTGTCTCGGCCCCGTATACGAGGAAGAAAGGAGTGAAGCCAGTTGAGCGGTTCGGCGTCGTCTGGAGACTCCAAAGGACAACCGGCAGCTCCTCGATCCAGCAGCCGGCCGAGCGCTTTAGTGGCTAAACCAGTCGGGGCTTGATGCTGGACAGGATGAGGCCGTTTTCTCGCTCCACCTGGCCGTTTGAGTGCGTATGGGCAACCGACGCAAGGACCAGTCAGATGTCTTTTGCCGCGCAGAAACAAGCCAAGGTGCCTTTGGCAAAGTTCGTGCCATTGTCTGTGATGATGCTATGCGGTATGACGTATCGAACGGTGATGTTTTTGATGAATGTGACGGCCATGGGACCGTCCAGCTTCTTGATCGACCTTGCTTTTAACCACTGGGTAAACTTGTCCACGACGACCAGCAGATGGGTCATGCCGCCGCGTGCTATCTTGAACTGGCTCACCATATCCAATCCCCATATGGAAAATGACTCGCCTATGGGAAAGGTCTTGAGGGCGGAGGCCGGCTGGTGCTACTTGGCACTGAAGCGTTGGCACCCATTGCACTTGTCTACTAAGTCCTTGGCATCCGACAGGGCAGTAGGCCAGAGTAAACCATTGTGGAAAGCTTTGGCGATGAGGGCTCTAGAGCCGGCATGGTGGCCCCACTCGCCTTGGTGAACATCCTTCAGGATGGCGATGCCCTTCTCCTGCTTGATGCAGAGCTATAAGACACCAGTCGGACTGTGCTTGATGAGCTTTTTGTTAAGGATTGTGTAAGCAGCCGCCAGGCGCTGCACTTGTCGGGCCATGTCCTTGTCGGCTGGTAGCTCGTGGCTCACTAGGAAGTTGAGAATGGGCCACACCAAAGACGGAGCTGCCACCGCTGTCATGACAACAGCCAGAGTTAGGGTGGCTGGGCTAGGAGGCGGCGGGTTGGAGCTAGCGGCCGCTTGCTGCATCGTGGAAGTCCCCGGGCCGGCTACAGCAGTACCCGGGCCAGGTTCTGGACCCCCCGGGCCAAGTTTTGGCGCTGCAGCCCCTGGGGCGGCTTCAGAAGTCCCCGGGACGACTGCTGAAATCCCTGAGCCAGATCCGACTGCTCCACAGTCAGTCGGCACAAAGATGGATTCTGATTCCGACGAAGGTTGGATAGACGGCTGGCGTAAACACTCAAGGGAGACGCCAGTTGGAATTGCTTGCCGGGTGGAGCCGATCCGTGCCAGGTCGTCGGCTGCTTCGTTGGTGGGCCTTCGCACATGGATGAACTCGCACCCATTAAAGTATCCGCTGATCTACTGGATGAGGGAGCGGTAACTGGCCATGTTGGCATCCTTGGTGTCCTAGTCGAAAGAGGATTGTTGGACCACCAGGTCCGAGTCACCATAGCACAGGATGCGGCGGATGCCGACCTCCTTGGCCAGCCAGAGCCCATGGACGAGTGCCTCATACTCGGCCACGTTGTTGGAGGTGATGAAATGTATCTGCAGGGTGTACTTCAGCTTGTCGCCCTTGGGAGAGGTGAGGACGATGCTAGCTCCCAATCTGGTGCGCATCTTGGAGCCGTCGAAATGCATCTGCCTATGCGTGGAATCCGGCGCTCGCGGCAGGTACTGGGTGTCGGCCCAGTCGACAAGGAAGTCGACCATTGGTTGGGACTTCATGGTAGTGTGGGGCTGATAGAGAATGGCGTACGGAGCCAACTCGATGGCCCACTTGGCCACCCGGCTCGAGGCATCTCGGTTGCCAATGATCTCGACAAGAGGAGCGGTGCAGACAACTGTGGCTGCATGCTCCAGGAAGTACTGCTTCAGCTTCTTGGAGACAAAGTAAACGCCATAGAACATCTTCTGGTAGTGGGGGGTAGTTCTTCTTGGAGGCGGACAACAGCTCACTCAAATAATAGACCGTCCTCTAGACTGGCCGGGCCCTGCTGGTTTCTGGGTGCTCGACAATAATGACTATGCTGACAACCCGGTTCGTAGAGGCAATATAGAGGACCATGGGCTCTTTAGCAGTAGGAGTGGCCAGAATAGGCGGCTTGGACAGCATCCGCTTGAGCTGGAGGAACGCCTCGTCCTCCTAGTCGGACCACTCGAAGCCCTTGGTGTTCTTCATTAGCTTGTACAGGGGGAGGGCCTTCTCTCATAGCCAGCTGATGGACCGACTGAGAGATGCCAGGCACCCGGTGAATTTCTGGATGTCCCGTAGCCGGGTCGGCTTCTTCATATGCTTGATGGCCTTGATCTTCACGGGGTTACACTCGATCCCGCACTCAGAAACAAGAAAGCCGAGGAACTGGCTGGCTGGTACTCCACAGACAAACTTCTCCGGGCTAAGCTTGACTTGGAACAGGTCTAAATTGGTGAAGGTCTCCTTGAGGTCTTCCCAAAGGGTGCCACACTTTTCCTTCTTCACCACTATGTCATCCACATAGACGTGGGCATTCCGGCCGAGTTGTGGTAGGAGGCATTTCTGCATCCATCGCTGAAAGGTAGCGCCGGTGTTTCGCAAGCCGAACGTCATGACACCGAAAGGGATGATGAAGGCGGCCTTTATTTGGTCCTTCTGATTCAACTTGATCTTTCGTTAGCCGGAGTAGGCATCCAAGAAGCACAGTAGCTCATAGCCGGCTGTGGAGTCTATCACTTGATCAATCTGAGGCAAGGCAACCAAATCTTTGGGGCAGGCCTTGTTCAGGCTCATGTACTCGATAGACATGCGCCACTTGTTCGTTTTCTTCAAAACGAGGACTGGGTTGGCAAGCCAGTCCGGGTAGAACAGTTCCATGATGAAGCCGGCTGCCAGAAGCCAGGCGATTTCTTCACCAATGATCCTTCTCTTCTCTTCTGATAGGCGGCGGAGGGGTTATTTGACTGGCTTAGCATCCGACCATGGATGCCATGGGGTAGTTTGAGTTGAGGGCCATGTGAACGTCGATGGGTTCCGAAAGCGAGAGTGAGCAGGAGCTCGGTAGCACATGAGACGTACCCAGGTCCGAGGGCTCCTAATCTTGTAGAAATGATATGATCAATTGCTTAGAAGGTTGCTCCTTGAGCTATGTTGCTAAAGGAGGAAGAAGGGCAGAGCTATCCTTCTCCTCCTAGCTATTGTGTGTGTGTGGAGAGATGATCTTGAACCGTTTGCATTGGTGAGCCCTGGGGGTATTATAGGCCGACCCCCAGGGGCACAACGGTAATACAACCAGGTTGTAGGTCCTGGACGTCAGCTTCTAGGGTCGCCGGGTTCTCCGCCGGCCGGCTACCAAGAATCTGGCCGACAGGTAGGGCCCGCCGCCTGTGGGCTATGCCGATTCCCTTTCATTATGGCATTGTCTAGGTAGACAAACATGAGTGTATGTTTTCCCCTGCCTAGTGCCCGGACGACGAGCCAAGAGGCCCTAGAGCAAGTTTACCACACCAGCACCAGGTCAAGACTGGAAGGGATTAGTCCTTGGAAGAACCAGAGAGCTAGTCAAAGAAATCAATTTAACCAAGACAAGCTGACAAGGCAAGATACCACCAGAAGAAGAGCCCTCCTTGTCGGGCATGCGAGCCTGGAGGTGTGGGATCTCCCCGGAAACAAGCCTCCAACAGTGCCCCGGCAGCCCTGCAAGGGGCTCACGAAGGCAAGCCACCACCTCACATTGACGCCTGTCACTAATTAGTGCGGTGTCAATCTCCTGAGTGGCTTGGTGGCAGCACCCTACCACATGGCGCCCACTTCCTACGGAAAGAACCTGCAAATCACACACGTCATGTGACGTGTCAAGCAAGCAGGCGCGAAGCTGGAGAAACAGCCCGACAAGGCTTGCCGGGCGAGCAGTGATGTGATGTTAAGCTGTAGATTTGATGCACCCTGTCAGCCTGCGGATTTAGGTATGATAGCACCGTTTGCTATCTAATCAACCTAGAAATACTGATTTTCCACTATGGTAACCCTTTAGTCTACAAAAGGAGTTCCATTGCAACCGTAGAAAGGATTCGGTCATTCGAACCCCCACACTCATACGTGCGCGACCGCTCTTGCCCCGAAGCAACTCTGCCGGGCAAGAGCGTCGTGCTCATTTTCCACCATTCCACCGTCAATCCACCAAAAATAGGAGTAGGGTCTTATGCCTCGCGGTGGGCCGAACCTAGGTAAAAATTGCCTGTGTGATCTATGCCGTGCTGCGCCACGCTCTCCGCTCTTTGTGCAACGTGTCCATCCCCCTGCCGAAACAAAAAGGGACCCTTGTCCCATAGGTGGCTGTGGTATTCCTGCAACATCTTTGGCGTGCCAAGTAGGGGGGTCACTTGCGCGAATCGAAGGCGTAGGCGACACATAACGATTCACCAGAAGGTGCCGCTCTTTTGCGGCGCCCGAGAGGAGGATGGCCGGGGAGACGATATCTCTCCCGTGCCGACTTTACCCTCTGTCTCCGATCTCCACATGCCGTGGCCATGAAGAAGAAGTGGATTAACAGCGAAAACAATGGTCTCGCCCCGAGCGGGCCGGAAAACAACAGTGTCCTACGAGTTATGCTCGGGGGAAGAGACCGATGTGCAAATGTACCCAGTTTTCTCTCCTCATCGCTCCCGTTTCTCGATAATCCTGCTAATTTGGGTTTAAGTGTCATCGATGTTGACGATGCTCGTGCGACGCTCGGTTTAGCATCTTCCCTATTTAGGGAGATCCTGAGTAAATCACAAGCGCAAGTCCGTCGGTTGATGCCTCGGTAAGTATGCACCGGCAAGGCCGCCCACATTTGTGTGGCTACATGTGCCTTATGCCGTTAGATTAGACAAGGCATGTGGAGAAAGGAAAAGATGAGGAAAATGAGCCGTACTAGGCATCGCGCCTTGCCGTCAGAAGATACTTATGGTCCCAGTTGACCCGTGCCGGGGGCTGGGGACTAACGCGCAAACAATGCAACCCTTGCCAGGACAGGTGAACCGTGCGAGTCGTCTCTTCCGGAGAAAGGTTACATGAAGACACCGATGAAAGCTAAGTACATGCTACTTTTTACATCATTATGAATCTTAGAATCTGCATGTTTGTTTATCCCTCGAATATCTAGGTGCTCGTATGGGGAAATCTGGTATGTAAAGGTACCTCTGCTGGTTTCCTGCCTGCACCTTCGCTCCATGCCATAATAACTTTTAAGGGTGAGCCCCTTACAACATTTGCAGCAATATGGTACCAGCATGCAACCTGAAAAGTACACTGAGGCCATTCATACAAACACTATATGGATGAAACTTAGAAGGGATAAACACGTGATCCAGATTAAGCAAAAGTTTCGAGCTCTACATAAAACGTAAACAGAGCGATACATAAGTACTCAATGCACGTCATTTGTGTTGATTATAGGCCAACTCGGTGGCAAGAATAATTCAGCGTCAGGCCCGGCGGTCTCACGAAGAGACGAAGACGTCAAGAACCATGTCCGCAAGATGGGTGGCTTTCTCCTTGGTGGTGGAGACATCTACGTCTGGCGGCGGTTTCCTGAAGCCATCACGTAGATCGAGGTCCGAGTGACGGTAGGCCAGATTGCACAGGACCATGAAGAGGGCGTCGTGGGAAAGCTTCCGGGACTCAGTTGCGAAGCGGCCAGCCCTCCCCTCTTTGTGCGCCTTCAGCTGGCCAGCCAGCTCGTTGAAGAAGATACTCAGCTTGACGTTGGGGGCCTCCTGCTTACTAGTTGAGAAGACTGGCCCCTCCATGCCCATGTCTACAGCTTGGGCGGCAAGACGTACTGTGACCTTGATCAAGCTCTTGATCCAGAGTTCGAACTGCTCAGAATGATTAGCTAGCGTGTCCTCGGCGTCCTATCGTAGGCGTCTGGCGGTTTCTAGATCCTTCATCAGCTCCTGCACGTGGGCCTTATTGGATTCAGCCAAGCTTTCCAAGGTGCCAACTCTAGTTGTAAGATCCTCAATGGTGCCGTGGGCGCCCTCGAGCGCTTGACTTTTGGAGGAGAACTATGAGCGCGCGCCGTCCAGAAGGCCCTCTGCTTTCTGTGCCTCCTCCTTGAAGGTCTCGGACTCTTTGGCGCCCTGAGAGAGCTCTTCGGTCAGCTTGGCCACCTATTACTCAAGGGCAGACTTGGCAGAGGCTGCGGCAGAGATGTCATTAGCTAACTTCATCAGTTGGGCAGCAGAGTCTGCAGTTAGGGCTTCCGATGCATCTTTCTGCTCATACCTCAGCTCCCTAGTGCGCTGCTGGACCAGAGCCTCTAGATTATCATCCTTGGCACAAATAGTGGTCCCGAGCCTCTCTTCCCAGAGGGAAATTTCCTACTCCCTAGCACCTAGGAGTGCCTTGCGATCTTCCAGGCGCATCTCCCGAGCAATGACATCCTCCCTCGCCATCGAGATCGTTTCCTGCTGCCTCAAGAGAGACTGGAACTGCGTGCTGTGCCAGTCACGCAGCTCCACTCCCTTATCCTTCAGCCTGTGGTTCACCTTGCTGGCAGATTGGCACTGCTCTTTGAGCTCCTGCCACTTCCGTCTATGCCGCTCCAGCATACCCTTGAAGCCCGTGACCAAGGATTCCATAAAGGACGGATCCATGGCTACGACGGTGAAATTGTCCACCTCCCCAGCTTCCTGGCGCAGCGACGCCAATATGTGCTCAAGCTCCTCATCAAAGTCCCTGCTCGTTGCCACCGACGAGCCGGGAGCTCCAAGACCGGGCCGCGCCAGCACCAACGCCAAGTTTTCCAAGGATGGTGGCGGGGTTCCTACTGAGACGCCAAATGAGTGGAGGGGACTCATGGTCTGGAGTGGTACCTTCTCGTCGACCACAACCCCTGCCCCAAACACACTACTGGGGTTCCCTCTGGCTCCTTCAGAGGACCTAAGGCGCTCCCGACGGCCAGCTCCTGCTCCTCAACGCTGGCCATCGCGGCGGCCTCCTTCCCTATGTCAGCCACCACCTCTAGTAGGTCTGATTCCTCGCTTCAAGGGGCTGCAGGCAAGATCAACAACCATTGTCAAGGATACAAAATCAGGGGCAAGAATCAGAGCAACCAAAAGGAAAGCCAGAGATTTACCCGGAGAGGTTTGCCGAGCAGAGGGTTCGGTCTCCCTGGCAACATCAATGGTTGGGCCAGCATTTACATCCCCTCCCTCAGGAACCACGATATAACCCTTAAAAGGTTCTTCCATGGGGACCCTTGGCGGGATCCATCAGCTCCAACGACCTGCAGGATGGGCCCCTCTTCGAGGGGTTCGTCTCGAGCAGCTCTCTCTCCTCCTGCAGAAGGAAGCGCTTCGCCACCACCACCGACTGGTGGAACCTCCTCTGCACTCGCGGGCCGGGGGCTGAGCTGGGGGCTTGACATCAGGGTGCTCGCGTTGCTCCCTGCAAGGTGTGTCTCCTCCACCCTTGACGATGACTCGGCTCGCCTAAGTCGTTTGGACCGGTGGACGAGAATCTCTTCCTCCTCCTCCACCTCCTTGAGGGCAGCCAGCAAGACATGTCAGTTAGTAAATGAAGACAATCACACTCAGGAACACACAGGGGAAGATAATGAGGAGAAATCAGTTTATCTTAGTCTTCATCGATGGGCATGGAGTTCGACGTGAACTCCATGAGTGGCGTAGAGGCCCTGCTCCTCTTCTGGGGTAGAGGAACGAAGGTTCCCGGCAGCTTCGAGCCCTGCCGAGGCACTGGAGGCTGCGATGATGACGAGCTCTGCGAAGAACTCAAACTCGACTGGGCTCCAGAGTATCCCTCCAAGATTACGAATTGCTTGGGGGAGGGAGCCCCCCTCGGAAAGCCAGGGAGAGTGCTGGCGCACTACCTCAGAAACACTCACCTTGGAGGCGGTTTCCTTTGCCCTCCTCATAGTTGGCGCGGATTCGAGGGCTGTCACCCCTCGGTTGGCTACCCGCTTGTGGAGACGCAAGTCCAAGGTCGGCTCAGGGGCCTGGGGGCCTTTATCGAGACATTCCTCTCCTGGTACCTCCACTTCCCCAGCTCCTTCTTCCTCCAAGGACTCTGTTTCCACTCTGTAGAGAGCCTCGATCCCTGAAGGACCATCCTCGGCATACTCTTCCCTGGCAGCCTCTTCCGGGGCTTGCGTCCCGCCCTTGCCGTGGGACGAGCCTCCACTTCTATCCTTCCCCTTAACTTTGTTGCTTTCGTGTCCTTTGCCGCTGCTGCAGCTCGGGCCACCTTATCTTCCTGAAGGCGCTTCTTGATATACTGCACCTCCACCTCATAGGTGCGTTTATACATCCTGGTCTCCACCCTAGTAACCCTCTCCACTAAGGTGGAAGACCACGCCAACTATTTATCAAGAGTAGGTAGCTTCCAATCACCTGAGACGCCGTCAGCATTGCACTGCGGCATCCACTATAGAATCTTGCTCTTGATAGAGTTGATGTTGAGCGGGAAAATTTTTGCCGGCAACGAAAATAATCCAAAGCGGCCAAACTATTGATTGCATAACCAGGCATAGCCATTCACTGTCAGATTGTTAGCCAGCTGTGGGAGCAGTCTCATCCTGTCTCCTGCATCCCCATACTCCCAGGAAAATATGCCTCTCTTTTGCAGAGGAGCGATCCGGCGAAGAAGAAAATCCGCCCCTGCATGCTCAACAGTCAGCCCGGCAGCCTTCAAACGAGTGATCATCTTTATCTCCGGGCGCAGCCTGTCCTCAATGAGTCGAAGTGCCCTCCAAATGCTTTCACGCTCGAGACATTCCGTCCTTACTTGGCAGAAATCAGGGGCCTTCTCATTCTGGATCCAGCACAAGTCACCCCTCAATTCCTCCCATCTGCCACACTGATTGCCGGAGATAAAATGCCAACTCTCCCTTGGTATTGCCCGCGGCATCCAACTTATATTTACCGAGGGGTCGTTCTTATTCTCCACCCGAGGAACGAAATAATGCTGGAACAGATCAACATTGGGAACTATTCCAACAAAATTCCTGCACAAATGGGAGAAAATCTCCATGCACGCTATTGCATTTGGCGTGAAATCCAAGAGATGGAATCCATAGACCGCCATCATCGCTTCAAAGATATCCGAAAAAGGGGGACAGAGGCCGCAGGTGAAATATGCATAGAAGAATTTGTATGAATCTGGCGGGTCTTCTACCCCCTCCACCAAAACATTGGGAGCGCCATGCCCCTCCGGGACGACTCTCCCCAACAAATATCCATACCTTGCCAGCAAGATGTTGCGGTCGAGGTTCGACGGGTAGAAGACGACATCGCTTCTCCGCTTCCGGTCTTGCTTTCCTGAGTGGTCGTCTCCTTTACGACAACCGCTGACTTCCCCTTGGATGTAATCTTCTTCGTGCCCCCATTTTAAAAAGGGGCACAGGAGAGGATCGGAGAGGAGGCCGGCGGTAAATGTGGGAAGAAAGGAAGTGGGCAGTTGCTTGGCTTGCTTAGTGGGATGATGCAGGTGCAAGGAAGGCGACGAATGTGTAGTGTTGTTCCGTGTTTTTTCCCTCTTATGGGATGCGACAGGGGAGCGGAGCGGCCTTTCAGAAAAGTACCGCTTTTACATTAACTACCACTGTCCCACGCTCCCACGACTCGAGGTAATTATGTGAAGTGGATGTTGGATGGACTGGTCATCATGAGGAACCGCGGAGCGCACGGCATCCCTCCCACCACGTGTCCGCGCAATGTTGGGGCCCAACCCAACGTGCCCAGTGGAACATATGGCTCGGGCCCGGGGGCTTATGTCGGGGGTACACAAATAGGTGTGTATGTTTTCCCCTGACTAGTGCCCGGACGACAAGCCAACAGGCCCAGGAGCAAGTTTACGACACCAACACCAGGTAAAGACTCGAAGGAATCAATACGTAGAAGAACCAGAGAGCTGGTCGTAGAGATCAAGACAACCAAGGCTAGCTGACATGGGAAGATACCACCAGAAGGAGAGCCCTCCTTGCCAGGCATGAAAGCCTGGCGGGGTGGGATCGCCCTGGAAACAAGCCTTCAAGAGCGCCCCGGCAACCCTACCGGGTGCTCACGGAGGCAAGCCACCAGCTCACATGGACGCCCGTCGCCAATCAATGCGGTGTCAAGTTCCTAAGTGGCTCGGTGGGAACCCCTTGCCACATGGCGGCCATTACCTACGGAAAGAACCTGCAAACGACACCCATCCTACGACGTGTCAAGCAAGCAGGTGCGAAGCTGGTCAAACAGCCCAGCCAGGCTTCCCGGGCGAGCTGTGATGTGACGTTAAGCGGTGCATTTAATGCTCCCTGTCAGCGTGTGGAGTTAGGGTGGATAGCACCATTTGCTATCTAATCAGCCTAGAATGACTGATTTGACACGTTGGTAACGCCTTAATCTATAATAGGAGGCCCATGGCAACCATAGATAGGATTCGGCCATTCAAACACCCACACTCATACGCGCGCGATCACTCTCACCCCGAGGCAACTCTGCCGGGCATGAGCATCGTGCTCATTGTCGACCATTCCACCATGAATCCACCAAAACAGGAGTAGAGTTTTATGCCTCGCGGCGGCCCGAACCTTGGTAAAAACTGCCCGTGTGATCTCTGTCATGCTGCGCCACGCTCTCCTCTCCTTGTGCAACATGTCCACCCCCCTCCCACCCCCCCCGCCGAACCAAAAAGGGAGCCTCGTCCCATAGATGGCCGTGGTATTCCCACGACAGGCGCAGTCCTTGCTGACGAGGGCGGCGTCATGCGTCGCATGGCTACAATCCCGTGCCGTGCGGGCAGTTGGTCGCCTGGTCAGCGTGCACTGTAGCCACGCTCCCCCTGGATTCGAGGGGAGTACGTGGCACTGTTTCCCCGCTCTGTCTTGTCTTGGTAGGTGAGTGCGGACTTCTAGGAGGCGGGGCCGGTTGTCAGTGTTAAAACTGGCATATCTCGGGTAGGGGGTCCCTAACTATGCGTCTAAGGATCAATGGTAACACGAGACAGGGACACAATGTTTACCCACATTGAGGCCCTCTCGATCGAGGTAATACCCTACTTCCTTCTTGATTGATGTTGATGAATATGGTTAGAAGAGTTGATCTACGTCGAGATGGTAATGGCTAAACCCTAAAAGTATATCCTATGAGATTTCTATGTGTCACATCCCTAGTCAGTTCTTGCATTAGGACTAGCTAGAGTGTGCATCATGTTTACTTTCCAAAGAAACTTGAAATGGGAATGACAGAAACCCCAGCACCCCTCTTCTAACAACTAGGGTTTAATAAAATCTTTTCCAATGTACCCAAAATGCCCTTAAAAAATGTTCATCATTTCTGCCTTGGTCTTAAACCTCTGCCAAAAATGGTGCACAATTTTCTAGGACACCCAAGGTCTCTGGATTAATTCATATGGTATTTGCATTTGGGCATTTAAATGCTATAAAATATTCTATGTGCCCAAATAATCATAAACTAAAATGTTCCATACTGTTCATATTATATACAGTGGGCATGACTAGTTCTATGAGTTAGAAAAATGTTTTGGCATTTTTATTAATTCAACAAAGTTGCAAAATAAATGAAACAGAAAGTAAATACAAAAAAATAGGAAGAAGCAGACTTACCTGAGCCCACTTACCTGCTGGCCAAGACGGCCCAGCCCACCAGGGGCATCCCCGTCTTCTTCGTCGTGCCAGCGCACGAAGTAGCTCGGTGGCGAGCGCCGCCGACGCGCCGGCCACCTCCTGCCTGCCTGGCTGGCCCCTTCGACGCCTTGGATGGACCTGGACGACGCCACGCGGACCCCCTCGACCACTCCCCTCTCCCCTGTGTCTTTCCCCTCCTCTCTCCCCTCCGCCGAGCTCCACCAAGCGAGCTCGTCGCCGTCGATCGCTGCCACCGCGCCCTACGCCACTCCCTCGCCTCCCCGACACACCATTAGCTCCCCCGCATCGCCCCGAAGCTCCCCACCGAGGCACACGACGCCAGAAGCCCTACAACGCCCTTCCCGTCGTCGTCTTCAACCTTCGGCACCGGAGATCGCCGTCGCCCGTACGTCGCCGTCCGACATCCCCCGAGCTCGCTTCGACGCCCTCTGCGACCGCTGTGAGCTCACGCTTCGAACCCCTCTCTCCACGGGCTTGAATATGCCTTGTAGCCGCCGCCCCCTTGCTGACCGTAGCTCACCGCCGCCGGCCAACTCGCCGCCGTGGCCACAACCACTGTGCCTCGCGGCTGAGCACGCCATTAGGATAATTAGATCACCAGCAAGCTAATGCCAGCTCTAACTCCTCCTACCGTCCACCACAACGCCGTCCCGGCCAACTCCGTGCGAGCGCCGCCGCGGACGAGCTCGTCGCAATCGACTCCGGCGACCAATCGACCAACTAGTGGCACCGTTGGATGCGATGCATCACCAGGAGCACATAGAGGCCATCCGCGCGACAAATGGTCGCCGGAACAAGGATTCCGACGAGTCACCGCCGTGCGAAATGCTCGCCGCCGGCCAAACTCCGGCGAGCTGACGTGGCCTGTTAATTAGGAGCTAACAGTAATTAGATTAACCACCACAGTCACTGACAGTGGGCCCCATCGCTTAGTCAAACCCTGTCAACTCTAGTTTTGACCGGAATTAGCTCCAGAGACACTGACATGAGGGACCCACCAGTCAGGTTTGACCTTGATCAGGTCTGTTGACTTGCTGAGGTCAGCATGATGTCATGCTGATGCAGTAAAGGATTTTCTGGGATTATTTGATTTAAAAACAATTCAGGAAATTCCAGAAAATGCTTTAAACTTCAAAAAATCATATAAATTCAAAAGTAGCTAAGATGGAAAAGATTTATATATGAAAATTGATTAGAAAAATCCGATCTTTCCAATGGCACTGGTTTCATGCATGTTTGAGCAAGTTAACCTTGCTGTATAGTCCAAAACATGATAATGCACTTAAATAAATAATAGTTTGAGTTTCAATTTGAATCTTTGATTCAAATGTGCTCAAACCATTCTGGTTATAGTTGCATTAGCCCAAAACACATGCATCTTTCTATATCATGAGCATGCATCATATTGTTGCATTTGTTTGCTTATTGATTGTATCGCCGATATTCTTCATGTTAGGTCCTGCTCCCGAGGATACTTCTGCGTATCCAGCTGAAGAGCAGTACCCGACAACCACTCTGTCAGGCAAGCAATCATTGATCATTCCGATACAAACCCATCTTCTCGCTCCTGCTCTCTTTTACTGTATTAAGGCAACAGCGTGTGAACTGCTACTTGCTGCGGTAGTTGAACCCTATTCCCTTGCATGACCTGTCATTGCCACAGTAAATAGTTGAAACCCACTAGCATGTGTAGGAGTTGATTGAGCCATGTGATGTGTGATCCACCATGCTATTTGTTTATGTTGCCTGCTATGCTTAGAGTTGTGTCAGGTCTGCTTCATCTGGGTGATGGATCAGAGTGAAACGATCATAACGGTAAAGAGAGGGAAGTGTGGAACATGTTTGGTAAGGGTATCGATGAAAGGCCATGTAGGAGTACGTGGTGGGTTGTTCCATTGGAACCGACCATAGGACCTGAGATCTGTATGTGTGGTTCAAGTTACAGCTACTACCACACATTGGGCCCTGAAATATGACCCCGCTCGACTTATTGACTGCCCATGTTCTCTGTCTAGGAGTTGCAACTAGTTTCTGGTGTTTGTAGTTTACTGGTGATCGTGCACAGCGCTGACCCTCGGGGTGGGCTGTGATGCGACAGGTACGTGGCACGGTGTACCGGTTGCCCGTTTCATGACTCGGGAACCCTGCACACATCGTTTGGGGCCGTGAGTGACACCCTGGCCGGATCTGCCCACGGATGGAACCCAAATAGGCGATAAACCTGTACGAGAGACTTGAGTGGTTGGTTAGGTCGTGGTCTACACCCACATCGGCTTTTGCTTGAAGTCTGCCGAGCACATGTCGTGTGCAGACGCTAAGTGGTGAAAACATGTGTGAGTAAGTACACCCCTGCAGGGTTACCAATCTATTCGAATAGCCGTTGTTCGCGGTACGGACTACTTGGTTACGCTTAAAGTTCATAGACAAGTTGATGGATACTACTAAAAGCCTCAAGACAAGTGTGAGTGCCGTGGATGGCCCTTCCGTAGGATGACGGAAGAGGATCCTCGGTGGTGTATTGTTGTGGTGAGTAGAGGACTCGTGTACATAGTAATATATCGCAATCTGTAGAGAGTTGTAGTATAGGTTAGACAAGAGTCAAAGATGGCTTTCTGCTATGAACTCCACTACCCCCTTTTGATAATGTTGCATGTATGATAGGTTCTGTTGTAGGACTTGCTGAGTACCTTTGTACTCATGTTTGCTTAATAATTGTTGCAGAGGAGAACCCTGCCCCTTCTGATGGGTTCTACATAGACGTTGACGTCGACGAGTAGCTTGCTACCTAGACGGAGATCTGGAGCTTGTGAAGGGCCTTGTAGATAGTCAGGCTACACCAAGCCTATTTTATTTTCTAAGTTGTCTGTACTCAGACATGTAGCTCCCGCTTGTGCTTGTATGACTATATGACTTGAGTGCTGGGTCATGTGACCCCTACCTGTAAGAAAGAAAAGACCAAAAAGAAGGTTTTTTTAATACCTGGATATGTTATGTATGGCTCTTGGAGCCTCTTAAATAAAGTACTTTGACTCATAGAGTTCTGCTGTGATGCAATGTTGTATTTGCACATATTGAGCATATTGTGTGTATGATTGAAATGCTTGGTATGTGTAGGATCCGACACCTAGTTGTTTTCCTTTGGTAGCCTATCTTACAGGGAAATGCCTCCTAGTGTTTCTAATGAGCCCTGGTAGCTTGCTACTGCTCGGAACATGTAGGCTGGCCGGCATGTGTCCTTCTTTGTTCCTATGTCTGTCCCTTAGGGGAAATGTAACGCGTTGTTCCTTTAAGTCCATGTAGCTTCCTACGACTTGGGCTCATACGTTGATGACCGACACGTTCATTGTTGGGTCATGAATGCATGTCTTTGTAATTTAGTGCCACTTTTGGTTTATAACTAGCCATGTCGGCCCGGGTTCTCTGTCATATGGATGCTAGCGATAGTGTCATATAGGTGTGCCAAAATGCGCAAACGGTCCCGGGCCAGGTAAGGTGGCACCCGTGGGGATACCGTGCGTGAGGCCGCAAAGTGATATGACGTGTTACAAGCTAGAGCGGTGTGACTTAGGATCGGGGTCCTGACAGCGTTGGCATCAGAGCCGGACTGCCTGTAGGTTTCTCAAGCCAAACTGGTCGATGTTGAGTCTAGAAAAATTCTTAGTTATATGTAGGGGAATTGATTGTGGAAGGGAACGTAAGGCTCTTTTTGCTTCTTTACCTTATGCCCTTCTGATCTGAGTCAGTCTATTCTTTCTACGGGGGTTTAGGACTAGGCCTCTTTTCCTTACTAGGTTCACGTGTTACTAATCCGTAGACTCCTAGGATTGTTGGTTTCAAGCCTCAGTTCAATTTCTACCCTTTTAGTATGATGATTTGTTGGACCCGGAACCTTGATATGATATTGTTGAGTGGCTATGCTATCATTTTTATGATGTCTCAAAATCTTTTTTGTGCATTTACAGTTGTTATGCTGCCCGATTTCTTCCAGAAACACTAATGCCTTTGCATTACTTCGTGTTTCAGATATCTGGCCGCACACCTCACCAAGTGGTTCATTTGACTCGGTGCATTAATGTGCCCGGTCACACGGCCATGCTAGTCCGTGTGTGGACTGAGACCGGTTACCGTTGGTATACTAAGTACACCGTGGAGGAACAGTACCGAGATTTCAATCAGAGTCAGTATTTCTGCACAATCCGGATATACCCCTCATATCCCGGAGCTACCGACCCCATCCATTGGTCTTATGGACTCGGGGTTACTATCGAGATGGCAGTGCAGGATGCCGCTTATTTGATGATGACCATCCTCCGGGCTAGGCATGCCCTGTTGCTGAACACTGAGTTCTGTCACATGCCAGCCTCACTTCCCGGAGAGGAAGGCTACTATACTGGTATGTATACAGATGCTGCTCATGAGGAGCCACTACTTCAGACTACAGTCCAGATGCTGGAGGATAGGGACCGTGAGGTCCGTGCCCTCCGAATGGAGCTGTATAACACTCGAGCCGCCCACTGGACTACTTTGACATGGCTTGCACCTGCTGTGCACGCCGGATATCTGGATATGCGGGATTTGTACCCCGTGCGGACTCGTCTGCCTGATCGTATGGATTGGCGTGACGTTGGGGGTATTACACCTCCACGTGGGCGTCGGTTACCACCAGCATCAGGCCCGAGGCCACATCCATGTCCCTATGGTCCATAGCCTTCGAGTGCTCGAGAATTCTAAGATCCATCTGTTCCACTCCCAGGCTACGGTGGTAATCTTTATGAAGATTACTACGGGAATGTCTGAGCTAGACCGTGGCAGTAGTAGTATCATAGTAGTTGTATTTCCACAGTCCTGCGCGTCTTGTGGAATATGACTTAGCTAGTACTGAGTTCCGGAGGTGTAGTTAAATAATGAATAGGAGCTTGGAATGCCTCTGATGAGATGTATCGTCTTCACCGCAGTTGTACTTTAGCCTTGGCTTGTACTAAACTATGTATGGTGTGTATGACCACTGGTGTATATATGGCAGTTTCTATATTACCATGTCGTACGGATGATCATCTCTGCATTCCGTGTCATCCATTACATTCTGCACTCCTATGTCAAGTTTTTGCCATCCTTGTCTAAATCGTGGTTTTGTTTTCCTAGGATGGTCAACACTCGCAGCACTCCTGCTGCTCAGGAGCAGGGTGAGGCTAGTGGGGCTAGAGATGAGAATCTGCCCCAGCCACCCTCCTTGGCTGAAGTTATGCTCGAGGCAGAACGGAATAAGAGAGAGACCAACCGTCTGTAGGAACGCATAGAGCAGAACACTGGGTTCCGTCAGAGGAATGACGTGGTGTCAATCAATGACTTTATCAAGATGTGCCCACCTAAGTTCCATCATTCCACTGAAACTCTGGATGCGGATGACTGGCTTCGTAGTATCACCCACAAGCTACACTCTGCCCGTGTGGCCGAAGCTGACAAGGTTATCTACGCCGCCTACATCTTGAAGGCCCTGCCAGTCTATGGTGGGAAAACTTTGAGGCTATGCGCCCCGCTGGCCAAATCACTACTTGGGTTGAGTTCAGTGAGGCATTCCGTGAATATCACATTCCGGAAAGTCTCATGGATCGCAAGCGGGAGGAATTCTGCAATTTCACCCAGGGTCGGTTAATCGTGGATGGCTATAGTCGTGAGTTTGGCAACTTGGCACGCTATGCACCGGAGGAAGTATCCACCGATGCCAAGAAGCAGGCGAGGTTCCATAAGGGACTCAGCCCCGAACTCCGCCGAGATCTACGACTGCACAAGTGCACTTCCTTCCAAAAGCTGGTAAACAAAGCTATCAGTGCTGAGACGGGCCAGACTGATTTCGAAGCCACACGTAAGCATCCTCATGACTTTGGTTCCTCATCCGGCTCTGGCTCTCACAAGCGCCGTGTGTGGGTTCCTAACCCTGCTCTGCCACCCAAGTACACACCGAGGCCATCCTATGAAGCGCCTCGCCCAACTCAATAGTATGCACCTGCCAAGTCTTATGGAGGACCACCTACCAGCTTTGCTCCACGCACTGGCACTGTGACATGCTTCAAGTGTGGAGAACCGGGGCACTACATGCGTGAGTGTCCCCAGAACCAGCCAGGAAAACCCGTTGGCCGTGGTAAGCCAACCGGCAAGGTGAATTATGTCAAGCCAATCCCCACTGCACGTGGTCATGTCAACTATGTCTCTGCTGAGGAAGCTTATGAAGATCCTAACGTCGTCCTTGGTACGCTTCTTGGTAACTGCCATCCGGCATCTGTTCTTTTCGATACTGGAGCATCCCATTCGTTCATATATGAGAGCTATGCTCGAATGCACAACATGACTTTTTGTGACATGCCTACTTCCATGGTTATTCAAACTCCTGGTTCAAAGTGGCAAACCTCCAGGGTAAGCCATGGAAATGAAATTCTTGTCGATAGACTTGTTTTCCTTGCATCTCTAATCGCTCTCAAGTCCTCAGACATAAACATCATCTTGGGTATGGATTGGATGGCAACTCATTACGCCAAGATTGATTGCTACACTTGGACCGTTCAACCTACACACCCATCCGGCAAGACAGTCAATGTCTTGACCCGAATGGCTGAGCGTCAGCTCTACTCTCTTAATGCCAGCCCTCTACCAGAACTCGAAGATATTCCGGTAGTCCGTGATTTTCCGGATGTTTTCCCAGAAGAACTGCCAGGTATTCCACCTGACAGAGATGTCGAGTTCGTGATAGATCTTATTCCAGGAACTGTTCCAATCTCTAGGAGACCCTATAAGATGGCACCCCTAGAATTAGCTGAGCTTAAGAAACAACTCGATGAGTCCTTGAAAAAGGGTTTCATCCGTCCGAGTTCTTCCCCTTGGGCTTGTCCCGTCCTCTTCGTTAAGAAGAAGGATGGAACGGAACAGATTGTTGTAGATTACCGACCTGTCAATCTGGTCACCATAAAGAACAAGTATCCGCTCCCCAGGATCAACGACCTGTATGATCAGCTCGCTGGATCCTCAATCTTTTCTAAAATGGATTTGAGGTTGGGCTACCATCAAATCAAGATCAAGAATGGGGACATTCCTAAAACGGCTTTTGTTACTCGTTATGGCCAATACGAGTACACCGTCATGTCCTTCGGGTTAACCAATGCCCCAGCCACCTTCTCCAGGCTAATGAATTCGATATTCATGGAGTATTTGGATAAATTCTTCGTGGTATACCTCGATGATATACTCATCTACTCCAAGAACAAGAAAGATCATGCCGAGCATCTATTGCTGGTAACTTCGAGAGCACCGCCTTTATGCCAAATTCTCTAAATGTGACTTCTGGTTGCCGGAAGTGACCTATCTAGGCCATGTGATCTCTGGTAAGGGTATTGCCGTCAATCCCGAGCAAGTTCAAGCCGTCCTTGATTGGACTCCCCCTGAATCGGTCAAGCAAGTTAGGAGTTTCCTTGGCTTAGCGAGCTATTGCCGACGCTTCGTCAAGAATTTCTCCAAGGTTGCTAAACCTCTAACTGAACTACTCAAGAAAGAAAAAAAGTTTGAGTGGACCCCAGAGTGCGAGTCCAGCTTTCAGGAACTGAAAAGACGCCTGACATCTGCACCCGTAATGGTACCACCAGACTTTTCTAAGGACTTTATTATCTACTGCGACGCCTCGCGACAGGGACTAGGTTGCATACTCATGCAAGATCGTCAAGTGATTGCTTACGCATCCCGACAGTTGCGTCCACATGAGGATAACTATCCTACACATGATCTAGAGCTTGCAGTTGTAGTTCACGCACTCAAAACATGGCGACATTACCTTCTTGGTAATCGCTGTGAAATCTTCACTGATCACCAAAGTCTGAAATACATCTTCACCCAATCGGATCTAAATCTCAGGCAAAGACGTTGGGTTGAATTGCTCACAGATTATGACTTAAGAATCACTTACACCCCTGGGAAGGCCAATGTCATGGCTGACGCACTAAGTCGTAAGTCTTATTGTAACAACTTGATGTTACAACAAGGGCAACCACTTCTCCACGAGGAATTTCGTAAGCTTAACCTTCACATTGTTCCTCGAGGATTCCTTTCCACCTTGGTGGCGAAACCTACCCTTATGGATCAAATCATAGCTGCCCAGAAGCGTGATAAGGGTATATCCCGACTCCAGGAGAGCATTGCTAGCGGAGTCGCTAGAAGTTTCTCTACGGATGATCGAGGTGTTGTCTTCTTCGAGAACCGTTTAGTGGTTCCCAAGAACCAACATCTGTGGCAGCTGATTCTTAGGGAGGCTCATGAATCTCCTCTCACGATTCATCCCGGTAGTACCAAAATGTATCAGGACCTACGCCAGAGGTTCTGGTGGACTACGATGAAGAGAGAAATCACGCAGTTCATTGCTAACTGCGATGTTTGTCGTCGGGTCAAAGCAGAGCATCAACGGCCTGCTGGCACCCTTCAACCTTTAGCTATTCCTGAATGGGACAAGATCGGTATGGACTTCATTACCGGGTTTCCCAGGACCAGGAAAGGGAATAATGCTATCTTCGTCGTTATCGACCGCCTCTCCAAAGTAGCCCACTTCCTTCCTGTTCCAGAGAGTATAACCGCTAGCCAGCTAGCGGATTTGTATATCTCTCGGACAGTATCACTTCATGGTGTGCCGTAGGATATTAACTCAGACCGTGGAAGTCTTTTCACTTCACGATTTTTGGAAAATTTCCAGAATGCTATGGGAACTCATCTCTCTTTCAGCACCGCCTTCCATCATCAGTCAAGTGGTCAAGTGGAACGAGGTAATAAAATTCTTGAAGATATGCTTCGAGCCTCTGTCATCTCCTTCGGTATGGATTGGGAGAAGTGTCTTCCATTTGCTGAATTCGCTTATCACAATAGTTATCAAGCCAGCTTGGGCAAGGCTCCCTTCGAAGTTTTATATGGACGAAGGTGTCGAACACCTCTTAACTGGTCAGAAACCGGGGAAAGACAATTATTTGGTCCGGATATGATCCAAGAAGCAGAAGAGCAAGTTCGCATCGTTCGTGAGAAATTGAAAACAACCCAGTCTCGCCAGAAGAGCAAATATGATAGACATCATAAGGCTGTGTCTTTTGAAGGCGGCGATAAGGCTTACCTTCGAGTTACTCCTCTTAAGGGAACCCATCGCTTCGGTATCAAAGGCAAATTGGCCCCTCTTTACATCGGTCCTTTTCGCATTCTTGCCAAACGAGGAGAAGTTGCCTACCAATTGGAACTACCTCCGCACCTTTCTAGAGTTCATGATGTCTTCAACGTTTCTCAACTCAGGCGTTGCTTCTCGGATCCTATCCGCGGAGTGGACCACGAAACGCTTGATCTCCACGTACCACTCGACGTCTCAATATCAAGTTTCTCAAGGTTCAATGGTCACATCATTCCGAGAGTGAAGCTACCTGGGAAAGGGAGGATCGTCTTCGACTTGAGTACCCCACCCTCTTTCCGGAGGAACCCAAATCTCGGAACGCGATTCTTTTGAGTGGGGGTGTGTTGTCACATCCCTAGTCAGTGCTTGCATTAGGACTAGCTAGAGTGTGCATCATGTTTTCTTTCCAAAGAAACTTGAAATGGGAATGACAGAAACCCCAGCACCCCTCTTCTAACAACTAGGGTTTAATAAAATCTTTTCCAATGTACCCAAAATGCCCTAAAAAATGTTCATCATTTCTGCCTTGTTCTTAAACCTCTGCCAAAAATGGTGCACAATTTTCTAGGACACCCAAGGTCTCTGGATTAATTCATATGGTATTTGCATTTGGGCATTTAAATGCTATAAAATATTATATGTGCCCAAATAATCATAAACTAAAACGTTCCATACTGTTCATATTATATACAGTGGGCATGACTAGTTCTATGAGTTATAAAAATGTTCTGGCATTTTTATTAATTCAACAAAGTTGCAAAAGAAATGAAACAGAAAGTAAATAGAAAAAAATAGGAAGAAGCAGACTTACCAGAGCCCACTTACCTACTGGCCCAGACGGCCCAGCCCACCAGGGGCATCCCCGTCTTCTTCGCCGTGCCAGCGCACGAAGCAACTCGGTGGCAAGTGCCGCCGACGCGCCGGCCACCTCCTGCCTGCCTGCCTGGCACCTTCGACGCCCTGGATGGACCTGGACGACGCCACGTAGACCCCCTCGACCGCTCCCCTCTCCCCTGTGTCTTTCCCCTCCTCTCTCCCCTCCGCCGAGCTCCACCGAGCAAGCTCGTCACCGTCGATCACTGCCACCGCGCCCTACGC
The DNA here is from genome assembly GCA_902687465.1 of Secale cereale. Classification (NCBI taxonomy): domain Eukaryota; kingdom Viridiplantae; phylum Streptophyta; class Magnoliopsida; order Poales; family Poaceae; genus Secale; species Secale cereale. Next base: position 377,458,003 of record LR738715.1, on the reverse strand, counting down.
CACTCCTTCGCCTCCCCGACACACCATTAGCTCCACTGCATCGCCCCGAAGCTCCCCATCAACGCACACGACGCCAGAAGCCCTGCAACGCCCTCCCCGCCGTCGTCTTCAACCTTTGGCACCGGAGATCGCCGCCGCCCGTACGTCGCCGTCCGACCTCCCCCGAGCTCGCTTCGACGCCCTCTGCGACCGCTGTGAGCTCACGCTTCGAACCCCTCTCTCCACGGGCTCGATTACGCCTTGTAGCCGCCACCCCCTTGCTGACCGTAGGTCACCACCGCCGGGCAACTCGTCGCCGTGGCCACAGCCACTGTGCCTCGCGGCTGAGCACGCCATTAGGATCAGTAGATCACCAGCAAGCTAATGCCAGCTCTAACTCCTTCTACCGTGCACCACAACGCCGTCCTGGCCAACTCCGTGCGAGCGCCGCCGCGGATGAGCTCGTCGCCGTCGACTCCGGCGACCAATCGACCAACCAGTGGCACCGTTGGATGCGGTGCATCACCAGGAGCACATAGAGCCCATCCGCGCGACAAATGGTCGCCGGAACAAGGATTCCGACGAGTCACCGCCTTACGAAATGGTCGCCGCCGGCCAAACTCCAGCGGGCTGACGTGGCCTGTTAATTAGGAGCTAAGAGTAATTTAGATTAACCACCACAGTCACTGACAGTGGGCCCCATCGCTTAGTCAAACCCAGTCAACTCTAGTTTTGACCAGAATTAGCTCCAGAGACACTGACATGAGAGACATTGGGTCAGGTCTGTTGAGTTCCTGACGTCAGCATGATGTCATGCTGACGCAGTAAAGGATTTTCTGAGATTATTTGATTTAAAAAAAATTCAGGAAATTCCAGAAAGTGCTTTAAACTTCAAAAAATCATATAAATTCAACAGTAGCTCAAATGGAAAAGATTTATATATGAAAATTGATCTGAAAAATCCAATCTTTCCAATGGCATTGGTTTCATGCATGTTTGAGCAAGTTAACCTTGTTGTATACTCTAAAACATGATAATGCACTTAAATAAATAATAGTTTGAGCTTCAATTTGAATCTTTGATTCAAATGGGCTCAAATCCTTCTGGGTATAGTATCATTAGCCCAAAACACATGCATCTTGCCATATCATGAGCATGCATAATATTCTTTCATTTGTTTGCTTATTGATTGTATCGCCGATATTCTCCGTGTTAGGTCCTGCTCCCGAGGATACTTCTGCGTATCCAGCTGAAGAGCAGTACCCGACAACCACTCTGTCAGGCAAGCAATCATTGATCATTCCGATACAAACCCATCTTCTCGCTCCTGCTCTCTTTTACTGCATTAAGGCAACATCGTGTGAACTACTACTTGCTGCGGTAGTTGAACACTATTCCCTTGCATGACCTGTCATTGCCACGGTAAATAGTTGAAACCCATTAGCATGTGTAGGAGTTGATTCAGCCATGTGATGTGTGGTCCACCATGCTATTTGTTTATGTTGCCTGCTATGCTTAGAGTTGTGTCAGGTCTGGTTCATCTGGGTGATGGATCAGAGTGAAACGATCATATCGGTAAAGAGAGGGAAGTGTGGAATATGTTTGGTAAAGGTATCGATGAAAGGCCATGTAGGAGTACGTGGTGGGTTGTTTCATTGGAACCGACCATAGGACCTTAGATCTGTATGTGTGGTTCAGATTACAGCTACTACCACACATTGGGCCCTGAAATATGACCCCGCTCGACTTATTGACTGCCCATGTTCTCTGTCCAGGAGTTGCAACTAGTTTCTGGTGTTTGTAGTTTACTGGTGGTCGTGCACTGCGCTGACCCTCGGGGTGGGCAGTGATGCGACAGGTACGTGGCACGGTGTAGCGGTTGCCCGTTTGGTGACTCGGGAACCCTATACACATCGTTTGGGGCCGTGAGTGACACCCCGGCCGGATCTCCCCACGGATGGAACCCAAATAGGCGATAAACCTGGACGAGAGACTTGAGTGGTTGGTTAGGTCGTGGTCTACACCCACGTCGGCTTTCGCTTGAAGTCTGCCGAGCACATGTCGTGTGCAGATGCTAAGTGGTGAAAAGATGTGTGAGGAAGTACACCCCTGCAGGGTTACCAATCTATTCGAATAGCCGTTGTTCGCGGTACGGACTACTTGGTTACGCTTATAGTTCATAGACAAGTTGATGGATACTACTAAAAGCCTCAAGACAAGGGTCAGTGCCATGGATGGCCCTTCCGTAGGATGACAGAAGAGGATCCTCGGTGGTGTATTGTTGTGGTGAGTAGAGGACTCGTGTACGTAGTAATATCTTGCAATCTGTTGAGAGTTGTAGTACAGGTTAGCCAAGAGTCAAAGCTGGCTTTCTGCTATGAACTCCACTACCCCCTTTTGATAATGTTGCATGTATGATTGGTTCTGTTGTAAGACTTGCTGAGTACCTTTGTACTCATGTTTGCTTAATAACTGTTGCAGAGGAGAACCCTGCCCCTTCTGATGGGTTCTACATAGACGTTGACGTTGCGAGTAGCTTGCTACCCAGACGGAGATCTGGAGCTTGTGAAGGGCCTTGTAGATTGTCAGGCTACACCAAGCCTGTTTTATTTTCTAAGTTGTCTGTACTTAGACATGTAGCTTCCGCTTGTGCTTGTATGACTGTATGACTTGAGTGTTGGGTCATGTGACCCCTACCTGTATGGATATGTTATGTATGGCTCTTGGAGCCTCTTAAATAAAGTACTTTGAGTCATAGAGTTATGTTGTGATGCAATGTTGTATTTGCACATATTGAGCATATTGTGTGTATGATTGAAATGCTTGGTATGTGTGGGATCTGACACCTAGTTGTTTTCCTTTGGTAGCCTATCTTACAGGGAAATGCCTCCTAGTGTTTCCAATGAGCCTTGGTAGCTTGCTACTGCTCGGAACACGTAGGCTGGCCGGCATGTGTCCTTCTTCATTCCTGTGTCTGTCCCTTAGGGGAAATGTCACATGTTGTTCCTTTAAGTCCATGTAGCTTGCTACGACTTGGGTTCATACGTTGATGACCGACACGTTCGTTGCTGGGACATGAATGCCTGTCTCTGTAATTTAGTGCCACTTTTGGTTTATAACTAGCCATGTCGGCCCGGGTTCTCTGTCATATGGATGCTAGCGACGCTGTCATATACGTTTACTAAAATGCGCAAACGGTCCCGGGCCAGGTAAGGTGGCACCCCTGGGGATACCGTGCGTGAGGCCGCAAAGTGATATGACAGGTTACAAGCTAGATCGGTGTGACTTAGGATCGGCATCCTGACACTATGATTCTTCTGTCGTCCCTACGGACTGGTGGGCCGTGAAGATTATCGAGGGACCTAGGGTTGTACATGATCACCTTGTAGAGGAAAGAAAGTATTACACTCGGACTTTAAAATTGCTATTTTACACACGGGGAGTCCTATCCGGATACGGGAGATAGTCTTCATCGATAATCTTCACGGCCCACCAGTTCGGCCCATAAATAGTGACCCGGTCACATGAGGACCCCTTAATCAAGGACTCCCTCAGTAGCCCCTGAACCACTCTTGATGACGATGAGTTCGGCTGATGCACTGTCTTCAGCATTGCAACGCGGCTTCCTCCTTCTGAACATATTGAAGAAATATTCCCTACAAAAGGTACTGTGTTCGGCTCTGCATGGTTAGTACAACCCTTAGCCTTGAAGGCAAGGTATCGAAAAATGAGTAATGTGTCTTTACTGACAACCTTTCAGCGAAGTGTCACGTTTGTGCCTTTAACACATATCGAACCATTTTCTTGGCCCTGGTTTCACGTTTCAAGGTATAGCATCATTGACACATCTTGTCAAAACAAAGATTGTGCCCGCTTATGACGGGATCCTTATCAACCTGACGTGAGCATCTTAGCCGCGCCTTACGCACAACCTTGTTGCGAACAAGCGAGGTTTACAGCTGGTGTGGGGGGCGTTTAGCATTCACCGCTTATAAAAGGACCCAAAGTTATTTATCCCCACGCTCTCCTCAAGCCCTAGCTCTCCAATCTTCTCATCCCCCAGCGCCCACATCTCTTGCGCCCTCAATCCTCAACTCCTCCGCCACCATCGCCGTATCCAGCAATGGCTGGCTCCGGCTCCAAAGGCAAGTGGGAGGCATCTTCGTTCACAGAGAAGACCGTGAACAGCCACAGAAGCGCGGGCTATCTCGCTGATGAGGTGGCGCATCGAGTCCCCGAGAGGGACCAAGTGATCCCCGTCCCTAAGGCGGCTGAGAGGGTTGTATTCCTCTCGCACTTCATTCGGGGACTGGGATTTCCTTTCCACCCTTTTGTATGGGGTTTTCTGTTTTTCTACGGTTTTGATTTCCCTGATCTAGCCCCGAAGTTAATCCTTCACATATCCGCCTTCATAGTGGTGTGTG
>LR738715.1:377378923-377444736 GCA_902687465.1 Secale cereale | reverse complement strand
TGTCACATCCCTAGTTAGCACTTGCTTTAGTACCTAGCTAGAGTGTGCATCATGTCTTTTTTCAAAGAAACTTGAAATGGGATTAACAGAAAACCCCAGCACCCCTCTCCTAACAACTAGGGTTTGATAAAATATTTTCCAATGTACCCAAAATGCCCTTCAAAAATGTTCATCATTTCTGCCTTGGTCTTAAACCTCTGCCAAAAATGGTGCACAATTTTCTAGGACACTCTAGGGCTTTGGATTAAATCATATGGTATTTGTATTTGGGAATTTAAATACATAAAAATATTTTAAATGCTCAAATAATCATGAACTATAATGTTTCCTACTGTTCATATTATATACAGTGGGCATGTCAAGTTTCATGAGTTATAAAAATGTTTTGGCATTTTTATTAATTGAACAAAGCTGCAAAACTCCGGCGGGCTAACGTGGCCTATTGTTTAGGAGCTAACAGTAATTAGATTAACCACCACAGTCACGCACAGTGGGCCCCCTTTGTTTAGTCAAACCTAGTCAACCCTGGTTATGACCGGAATTAGCTCCTGAGACACTGACATGAGGGACCCACCGGTCAGGTTTGACTTGGACCGGCCCTGTTGACTGACTGATGTCAGCATGATGTCATGCTGACGCAGTAAAGGTTTTTCTGGGATTTTTAGATTTATAAATAATTCAGGAAATTCCAGAAAATACCCAAAACTTCTAAAAATCATATAAAAAATCAACCATAGCTCAGATGGAAAAGATTTATATATGAAAAATGATCAGAAAAATCCAATCTTTCCAATGGCACTGGTTTCATGCATGTTTGAACAAGTTAACTTGCTGTATACATCAAAAACATGATAATGCACTTATTTAAATAATAGTTTGAACTTCAATTTGAATCTTTGATTCAAATAGGTTCAAACCCTTCTGGTTTTAGTTGCATTAGCCAACACACATGCATCTTGCCATGTCATGAGCATGCATCATATTGTTGCATTTTTTTGTTAATAATTGTATCGCCGGTATTCTCTGTGTTAGGTCCTGCTCCCGAGGATACTGCTGCGTATCCAGTTGAAGAGCAGTACCCAACAACTACTTTGTCAGGCAAGCAATCATTGATCATTCCGATACAAACCCAGTCTTCTCGCTCCTGCTCTCTTTTACTGCATTAAGGCAACAACGTGTGAACTGCTACTTGCTGCGGTAGTTGAACCCTATCCCTTGCATGACCTGTCATTGCCACAGTAAATAGTTGAAACCCACTAGCATGTGTAGGAGTTGATTGAGCCATGTGATGTGTGATCCACCATGCTATTTGCTTATGTTGCCTGCTATGCTTAGAGTTGTGTCTGGTCTGGTTCATCTGGGTGATGGATCAGAGTGAAATGATCATATCGATAAAGAGAAGGAAGTGTGGAATACGCTTGGTAAAGGTATCGATGAAAGGCCATGTAGGAGTACGTGTTGGGTTGTTTCATTGGAATCGTCCATAGGACCCGAGATCTGTGTGTGTGACCCAAGTTATAGTTACTACCACACATTGGGCCCTGAAATATGACCCCGCTCGAATTATTGACTGCCCTTGTACTCTGTCCAGGAGTTGCAACTAGTTTCTGGTGTTTATAGTTTACTGGAGGTCGTGCACAGCGCTGACCCTCGGGGTGGGCTGTGATGCGACAGGTACGTGGCACGGTGTACCGGTTGCCCGTTTGGTGACTCGGAAACCCTGTACACATCGTTTGGGGCCGTGAGCGACACCCCGGCCGGATCTCCCCACGGATGGAACCCAAATAGGCGATAAACCTGGACGAGAGACTTGAGTGGTTGGTTAGGTCGTGGTCTACACCCACGTCGGCTTTCGCTTGAAGTCTGCCGAGCACATGTCGTGTGCAGACGCTAAGTGGTGAAAACATGTGTGAAGAAGTACACCCCTGCAGTGTTATCAATCTATTCGAATAGCCGTTGTTCGCGGTACGGACTACTTGGTTGCTCTTACAGTTCATAGACAAGTTGATGGATACTACTAAAAGCCTCAAAATAAGTGTGAGTGCCGTGGATGGCCCTTCCGTAGGATGACGGAAGAGAATCCTCGGTAGTGTATTGATGTGGTGAGTAGTGGACTCGTGTTCGTAATAACATCTTGCAATCCGTTGAGAGTTGTAGTATAGGTTAGCCAAGGTCAAAGCTGGCATTCTGCTATGAACTCCACTACCCCCTTGATAATGTTGCATGAATGATAGGTTCTGTGGTAAGACTTGCTGAGTACCTTTGTACTCATGTTTGCTTAATAACTGTTGCAGAGGAGAACCCTGCCCCTGCTGATGGGTTCTACATAGACGTTGACGTCGACGAGTAGCTTGACACCCAGACGGAGATCTGGAGCTTGTGAAGGGCCTTGTAGATAGTCAGGCTACACCAAGCCTGTTTTATTTTCTAAGTTGTCTATACTCAGACATGTAGCTTCCGCTTGTGCTTGTATGACTGTATGACTTGAGTGTTGGGTCATGTGACCCCTACCTGTATGGATATGTTATGTATGGCTCTTGGAGCCTTTTAAATAAAGTACTTTGAGTAATAGAGTTCTGTTGTGATGCAATGTTGTATTTGCACATATTGAGCATATTGCGTGTATGTTTTAAATGCTTGGTATGTGTGGGATCCGACACCTAGTTGTTTTCCTTTGGTAGCCTACCTTACAGGGAAATGCCTCCTAGTGATTCCAATGAGCCTTGCTAGCTTGCTACTGCTCGGAACACGTAGGTTGGGCGGCATGTGTCCTTCTTCGTTCCTGTGTCTGTCCCTTAGGGGAAATGTCACGCGTTGTTCCTTTAAGTCCATGTAGCTTGCTACGACTTGGGTTCATACGTTGATGACCGACACGTTCGTTGCTGGGTCATGGATGCCTGTCTCTGAAATCTAGTGCCACTTTTGGTCTATAACTAGCCATGTCGGCCCGGGTTCTCTGTCATATGGATGCTAGCGACACTGTCATATACGTGTGCCAAAATGCGCAAACGGTCCCGGGCCAGGTAAGGTGGCACCCGTGGGGTTACCAGGCAAAGTGATATGACATGTTACAGCTAGATCGGTGTGACTTAGGATCGGGGTCCTGACAGCGTTGGCATCAGAGCTGGACTACCTGTAGGTTTCTCAAGCCAAACTGGTCGATGTTGAGTCTAGAAAAATTCTTAGTTATATGTAGGGGAATTGATTGTGGAAGGGAACGTAAGGATCTTTTACTCCTTTACCTTATGCCCTTCTGATCTGAGTCAGTCTATTCTTTCTACGGGGAATTAGGACTAGGCCTCTTATCCTTGTTAGGTTCACGTGTTACTAATCCGTAAACTCTTAGGATTGTTGGTTTCAAGCCTCAGTTCAGTTTCTATCCTTTTAGTATGATGATTGTTGGACCGGAACCTTGATATGGATTGTTGAGTGGCTATGCTATCATTTGTATGATGTCTCAAATCTCTGTTTGAGCATTTACAGTTGTTATGCTGCCCGATTTCTTCCAGAAACACTAATGCCTTTGCATTATATCGTGTTTCAGATGTTTGGCCGCATCCCCCACCAAGTGGTTCGTTTGACTCGGTGCATTAATGTGCCCGGTCACACGGCCATGCTAGTCCGTGTGCTGACCGAGACCGGTTATCGCCGGTATCCTGAATACACCGTGGAGGAACAGTACCGGGATTTCAATCAGAGTCAGTATTTTTGCACAGTCCGGATATACCCCTCATATCCCGGAGCTAATGATCCCATCCATTGGTCTTATGGACTCGGGATTACCATCGAGATGGCAGTGCAGGATGCCTCTTATTCGATGATGACCATTCTCCATGCTAGGCATGCCCTGTTGCTGAACACTGAGTTCTGTTACATGCCAGCCTCACTTCCCGGAGAGGAAGGCTACTACACTGGTCTGTATACTGATGCTGCTCATGAAGAGCCACTGCTTCAGACTACTGTTCAGATGTTGGAGGATAGGGACCGTGAGGTCCGTGCCCTCCGAATGGAGCTGTATAACACTCGAGCCGCTCATTGGAATACTTTGACACGGCTTGCACCTGCTGTGTACGCGGGATATCTGGACATGCGGGATTTGTACCCCGTGCGGACTCGTCTGCCTGATCGCATGGATTGACGTGACGTTGGGAGTATTACACCTCCACGTGGGCGTCGGTTACCACCAGCATCGGGACCGAGGCCACATTCATGTCCTTATGGTCCACAGCCTTCGAGCGCTCGCGAGTTCCAAGATCCATCTCTTCCACTTCCAGGCTACGGGGGTAATCTTTATGAGGATTACTACGCGAATGTCTGAGCTAGACCGTGGTAGTAGTAGTATTGTAGTAGTTGTATCTCCACAGTCCTGCGCGTCTTGTGGAATATAACATAGTGTGTACTGAGTTCTGGAGGTGTAGTTAAATAATGTATAGGAGCTTGGAATGCCTCTGATGGATGTATCGTCTTTCACCGCAGTTGTACTTTAGCCTTGGCTTGTACTAAACTTTGTATGGTGTGTATGACCGCTGGTGTATATATAGCAGTTCCTATATTACCATGTCGTACGGATGAACATCTTTGCATTCCGTGTCATCCATTACATTCTGCACCTCTATGTCAAATTTTTGCCATCCTTGTCTAAACCGTTGTTATGTTTTCCTAGGATGGTCAACACTCGCAACACTCCTGCTGCTCAGGAGTAGGGTGATGCTAGTGGGGCTAGAGATGGGAATCTGCCCCAGCCACCCTCCTTGGCGGAAGTTATAATTGAAGCAGAACGGAACAAGAGAGAGACCAACCGTCTGCTGGAACGCATAGAGCAGAACACTGGGTTCCGCCAGAGGAATGACGTGGTGTCAATCAATGACTTTATCAAGATGTGTCCACCAAAGTTCCATCACTCCACTGAACCTCTGGATGCTGATGAATGGCTACGTAGTATCACCCATAAGCTACACTCTGCCCGTGTGGCCGAAGCTGACAAGGTTATCTACGTTGCCTACCATCTGGAGGGCCCTGCCAGTCTTTGGTGGGAAAACTTTGAAGCTATGCGTCCTGCTGGCCAAGTCACTACATGGGTTGAATTCAGTGAGGCATTTCGTGAACACCACATTCCGGATGGTCTCATGGATCGCAAGCGGGAGGAATTCTGCAATTTCACCCAGGGCCGTTTAACTGTGGATGGCTATAGTCGCGAGTTTGGTAACCTGGCACGCTATGCACCTGAAGAAGTATCCTCCGATGCCAAGAAGCAGGCGAGGTTCCGCAAGGGACTCAGCCCTGAACTCCGCCGAGATCTACGTCTGCACGAGTGCACTTCCTTCCAGAAGTTAGTTAACAAGGCTATCAGTGCTGAAACAGGCCAGACCGACTTCGAGGCCACCCGCAAGCATACTCGAGACTTTGGTTCCTCATCCGGCTCTGGCTCTCACAAGCGCCGTGTGTGGGTTCCTAACACTGCTCTGCCACCCAAGTACACCCCGAGGCCATCCTATGAGGCACCTCGCCCAACTCAACAGTTTGCACCTGCTAAGACCTATGGAGGACCACCTTCCAACTTTGCTCCACGCACCACCACTGTGACATGTTTCAAGTGTGGAGAACCGGGACACTACATGCGTGATTGTCCCCAGAACCAGCCAGGAAAAACCGTTGGCCGTGGTAAGCCAACCGGCAAGGTGAATTATGTCAAGCCAATCCCCACTGCACGTGGTCATGTCAACTATGTCTCTGCCGAGGATGCTTATGAGGATCCTAACGTCGTCCTTGGTACGCTTCTCGTCAACTGCCATCCGGCATCTGTTCTTTTCGATACTGGAGCATCCCATTCGTTCATATCTGAGAGCTATGCTCGATTGCACAACATGACTTTTTGTGACATGCCTACTTCCATGGTTATTCAAACTCCTGGTTCAAAGTGGCAAACCTCTAGGGTATGCCATGGAAATGAAATCCTTGTCGATAGACTTGTTTTCCTAGCATCTTTAATCGCTCTCAAGTCCTCGGACATAAACATCATTTTGGGTATGGATTGGATGACAACTCATTACGCCAAGATTGATTGCTTTACTAGGACCGTTCAACTTACACATCCATCCGGCAAGATAGTCAATGTCTTGACTCGAATGGCTGAGCGTCAGCTCTACTCTCTTAATGCCAGCCCTCTACCAGAACTCGAAGATATCCCGGTAGTCCGTGACTTCCCGGATGTTTTTCCAGAAGAACTGCCAGGAATTCCACCTGACAGAGATGTTGAGTTCATGATAGATCTTATCCCTGGAACTGTCCCAATCTCTAGGAGACCTTATAAGATGGCACCACTAGAATTAGCTGAGCTAAAGAAACAACTCGATGAGTCCTTGCAAAAAGGTTTCATCCGTCCTAGTTCTTCCCCTTGGGCTTGCCCCGTCCTCTTCGTTAAGAAGAAGGATGGAACGGAGCGGATGGTTGTAGATTACCGACCTGTCAATCTGGTCACTATAAAGAATAAGTATCCGCTCCCCAGGATCTACGACCTATATGATCAGCTCGCTGGATCCTCTGTCTTCTCTAAGATGGATTGAGGTTGGGCTACCATCAAATCAAAATCAAGAACGGGGACATTCCTAAAACGGCTTTTGTTACTCGTTATGGCCAATATGAGTACACCGTTATGTCCTTCGGATTAACCAATGCCCCAGCTACCTTTTCTCGGTTAATGAATTCTATATTCATGGAGTATTTGGATAAATTCGTCATGGTATACCTCGATGATATACTCATCTATTCCAAGAACAAGGAAGATCATGCCGAGCATTTAAGGCTGGTATTGACGAAACTTCGAGAGCACCGCCTTTATGCCAAATTCTCTAAATGTGAATTTTGGTTGCCAGAAGTAACTTATCTAGGTCATGTGATCTCTGGCAAGGGTATTGCTGTCAATCCCGAGTGAGTTCAAGCCGTACTTGATTGGACTCCCCCTGAATCGGTCAAGCAAGTTAGGAGTTTTCTTGGCTTAGCGAGCTATTACCGACGTTTCGTCGAGAATTTCTCCAAGGTTGCTAAACCTCTAACCGAACTCCTCAAGAAAGATAAAAAGTTTGAGTGGACCCCACAGTGCGAGTCCAGTTTTCACGAACTGAAAAGACGCCTGACATCTGCACCTGTACTGGTACCACCAGATTTTTCCAAGGATTTTATAATCTATTGTGACGCCTCGCGACAAGGACTAGGTTGCATTCTCATGCAAGATCGTCAAGTGATTGCATATGCATCTCGATAGTTGCGTCCACACGAGGATAACTATCCTACTCATGATCTAGAGCTTGCAGCTGTAGTCCATGCACTCAAAACATGGCGACATTACCTTCTTGGTAATCGCTGTGAAATCTTCACTGATCATCAAAGTTTGAAGTATATCTTCACCCAACCGGATTTGAATCTCAGGCAAAGACGTTGGGTTGAGTTGCTCACAGACTACAACTTAGGAATCACTTACACTCCTGGAAAGGCCAATGTCATGGCTGATGCACTAAGTCGTAAGTCATATTGTAACAATTTAATGTTACAACAAAGTCAACCACTTCTCCACGAGGAATTCCGTAAGCTTAACCTTCACATTGTTCCTCGAGGATTCCTTTCCACCTTGGTGGCGAAACCTACCCTTATGGATCAAGTTATAGCTGCCCAGAAGCGTGATAAAGGTATAACCCGACTCCAAGAGAACATTGCTAGCAGACTCGCTAAAAGTTCTCTATGGATGATCGAGGTGTTGTTTTCTTTGAGAACCGTGTAGTGGTTCCCAAGAACCACCATCTACGGCAGTTAATCCTTAAGGAGGCTCATGAATCTCCTCTCACGATTCATCCCGGTAGTACCAAAATGTATCAGGATCTACGCCAGAGATTCTGGTGGACTAGGATGAAGAGAGAAATCGCTCAATTCATTGCTAACTGCGATGTTTGTCGTCGGGTCAAAGCAGAGCATCAACGGCCTGCTGGCACCCTTCAACCTTTAGTTGTTCCTGAATGGAAATGGGACAAAGTCGGTATGGACTTCATTACCGGGTTTCCAAGGTCCAGGAAAGGGAATAATGCTATCTTCGTCGATATCGACCGCCTCTCTAAAGTAGCTCATTTCCTGCCTGTTCGCGAGAGTATTACCGCTAGCCAGCTAGCAGACTTATATGTCTCTCGAATAGTATCACTTCATGGTGTGCCATTGGATATTAACTCATACCGTGGAAGTCTTTTCACTTCACGATTTTGGGAAAGTTTCCGGAATGCTATGGGAACTCATCTCTCCTTCAGTACCGCCTTCCATCCCCAGTCAAGTGGTCAAGTGGAACGAGTCAATCAAATTCTGGAAGACATGCTTCGAGCCTCTGTCATTTCTTTCGGTATGGAATGGGAAAAATGTCTTCCATTTGCCGAATTCGCTTATAACAATAGTTATCAAGCCAGCTTGGGCAAAGCTCCCTTCGAAGTTCTATATGGACGAAGGTGTCGAACACCTCTTAACTGGTCAGAAACCGGGGAAAGACAATTCTTTGGCCCGGATATGATCCAGGAAGCAGAAGAGCAAGTTCGCATCATTCGTGAGAAATTGAAAACAGCCCAGTCTCACCAGAAGAGCCAATATGATAGTCATCATAAGGCTGTGACTTTTGAAGTCAGCGATAAGGCTTACCTTCGGGTTACTCCTCTTAAGGGAACCCATCGCTTCGGTATCAAAGGCAAATTGGCCCCTCGTTTCATCGGTCCTTTTCGCATTCTTGCCCAACGAGGAGAAGTTGCCTACCAACTGGAACTACCTCCGCACCTCTCCAGAGTTCATGATGTTTTCCACGTTTCTCAACTCAGGCGTTGCTTCTCGGATCCTATCCGCGCAGTGGACCACGAAACGCTTGATCTCCAGGACAATCTCACATATCGAGAATACCCTATTCGTATTCTTGATCAAACCGAGCGCACCACTCGACGCCACAATATCAAATTTCTCAAGGTTCAATGGTCACATCATTCCGAGAGTGAAGCTACTTGGGAAAGGGAGGATCGTCTTCGACTTGAGTACCCCACCCTCTTTCCGGAGGAACCCGAATCTCGGGACGCGATTCTTTTAAGTGGGGGTGAGTTGTCACATCCCTAGTTAGCACTTGCTTTAGTACCTAGCTAGAGTGTGCATCATGTCTTTTTTCAAAGAAACTTGAAATGGGATTAACAGAAAACCCCAGCACCCCTCTCCTAACAACTAGGGTTTGATAAAATATTTTCCAATGTACCCAAAATGCCCTTCAAAAATGTTCATCATTTCTGCCTTGGTCTTAAACCTCTGCCAAAAATGGTGCACAATTTTCTAGGACACTCTAGGGCTTTGGATTAAATCATATGGTATTTGTATTTGGGCATTTAAATACTTAAAAATATTTTAAATGCTCAAATAATCATGAACTATAATGTTTCCTACTGTTCATATTATATACAGTGGGCATGACAAGTTTCATGAGTTATAAAAATGTTTTGGCATTTTTATTAATTGAACAAAGCTGCAAAAGAAATGAAACAGAAAAGTAAATAGAAAAAAAAATAGGAAGAAGCAGTTTTACCTGAGCCCACTTACCTGCTGGCCCAGACGGCCCAGCCCACCAGGGGCATCCCCGTCTTCTTCGCCGCGCCAGCGCACGAAGCAGCTCGGTGGCGAGCGCCGCCGACGCACCGGCCACCTCCTGCCTGCCTGGCTGGCCCCTCGACCCTCTGGATGGACCAGGACGACGCCACGCAGACCCCTCGACCGTTTCCCCTCTCCCCCGTGTCTTTCCCCCTCCTCTCTCCCCTCCGCCGAGCTCCCCCGAGCGAGCTCGTCGCCGTCGATTGCTACCACCGCGCCCCACGCCACTCCCTCGCCTTCCCGACGCACCACTAGCTCCGCCGCATTGCCCCGAAGCTCCCCACCGACGCACATGACACCAGAAGCCCCGCAACGCCCTCCCCGCCGTCGTCTTCAACCTTCGGCACCGGAGATCGCCGCCGCCCGTACGCCGTCGTCCGACCTTCCCCGAGCTCGCTTCGACGCCCTCTGCGACCCCTGTGAGCTCACGCTTCGAACCCCCCTCTCCACGGGCCCGTTTGTGCCTTGTAGCCGCCGCCCCCTTGCTGACCGAAGATCACCGCTGCCGGCCAACTCGCCGCCGTGGCCATAGGCACCGTGCCTCGTGGCTGAGCACGCCATTAGGATCAGTAGATCACCAGCAAGCTAACGCCAGCTTTAACTCCTCCTACCGTGCACCACAACACCATCCCGGCCAACTCCGTGCGAGCACCGCCGCGGACGAGCTCGTCGCCGTCAACTCCGGCGACCTTTCGACCAACCAGTGGCACCGTTGGATGCGGTGCATCACCAGGAGCACACAGAGCCCATCCGCGCGGCAAATGGTTGCCGGAACAAGGATTTCGACGAGTCACCGCCGTGCGAAATGGTCGCCGCAGGCTAAACTCCGGCGGGCTGACGTGGCCTGTTGTTTAGGAGCTAACAGTAATTAGATTAACCACCACAGTCACTGATAGTGGGCCCCCTTTGTTTAGTCAAACCAGTCAACCCTGGTTATGACCGGAATTAGCTCCTGAGACACTGACATGAGGGACCCACCTGTCAGGTTTGACTTGGACCGGCCCTGTTGACTGACTGACGTCAGCATGATGTCATGCTGACGCAGTAAAGGTTTTTCTGGGATTTTTAGATTTATAAATAATTCAGGAAATTCCAGAAAATACCCAAAACTTCTAAAAATAATATAAAATCAACCATAGCTCAGATGGAAAAGATTTATATATGAAAAATGATCAGAAAAATCCAATCTTTCCAATGGCACTGGTTTCATGCATGTTTGAACAAGTTAACTTGCTGTATACATCAAAAACATGATAATGCACTTATTTAAATAATAGTTTGAACTTCAATTTGAATCTTTGATTCAAATAGGTTCAAACCCTTCTGGTTTTAGTTGCATTAGCCAACACACATGCATCTTGCCATGTCATGAGCATGCATCATATTGTTGCATTTGTTTGTTAATAATTGTATCGCCGATATTCTCTGTGTTAGGTCCTGCTCCCGAGGATATTGCTGCGTATCCAGTTGAAGAGCAGTACCCAACAACTACTTTGTCAGGCAAGCAATCATTGGTCATTCCGATACAAACCCAGTCTTCTCGCTCCTGCTCTCTTTTACTGCATTAAGGCAACAGCGTGTGAACTGCTACTTGCTGCGGTAGTTGAACCCTATCCCTTGCATGACCTGTCATCGCCACAGTAAATAGTTGAAACCGACTAGCATGTGTAGGAGTTGATTGAGCCATGTGATGTGTGATCCACCATGCTATTTGCTTATGTTGCCTGCTATGCTTAGAGTTGTGTCTGGTCTGGTTCATCTGGGTGATGGATCAGAGTGAAATGATCATATCGATAAAGAGAAGGAAGTGTGGAATACGCTTGGTAAAGGTATCGATGAAAGGCCATGTAGGAGTACGTGGTGGGTTGTTTCATTCGAATCGTCCATAGGACCCGAGATCTGTGTGTGTGACCCAAGTTACAGTTACTACCACACATTGGGCCCTGAAATATGACCCCGCTCGACTTATTGACTGCCCTTGTACTCTGTCCAGGAGTTGCAACTAGTTTCTGGTGTTTATAGTTTACTGGAGGTCGTGCACAGCGCTGACCCTCGGGGTGGGCTGTGATGTGATAGGTACGTGGCACGGTGTACCGGTTGCCCGTTTGGTGACTCGGGAACCCTGTACACATCGTTTGCGGCCGTGAGCTACACCCCGGCCAGATCTCCCCACGGATGGAACCCAAATAGGCGATAATCCTGGACGAGAGACTTGAGTGGTTGGTTAGGTCGTGGTCTACACCCACGTCGGCTTTCGCTTGAAGTCTGCCTAGCACATGTCGTGTGCAGACGCTAAGTGGTGAAAACATGTGTGAAGAAGTACACCCCTGCAGGGTTATCAATCTATTCGAATAGCCGTTGTTCGCGGTACGGACTACTTGGTTGCTCTTACAGTTCATAGACAAGTTGATGGATACTACTAAAAGCCTCAAAATAAGCGTGAGTGCCGTGGATGGCCCTTCCGTAGGATGACAGAAGAGAATCCTCGGTAGTGTATTGATGTGGTGAGTAGTGGACTCGTGTTCGTAATAACATCTTGCAATCCGTTGAGAGTTGTAGTATAGGTTAGCCAAGGTCAAAGCTGGCATTCTGCTATGAACTCCACTACCCCCTTGATAATGTTGCATGTATGATAGGTTCTGTGGTAAGACTTGCTGAGTACCTTTGTACTCATGTTTGCTTAATAACTGTTGCAGAGGAGAACCCTGCCCCTGCTGATGGGTTCTACATAGACGTTGACGTCGACGAGTAGCTTGACACCCAGACGGAGACCTGGAGCTTGTGAAGGGCCTTGTAGATAGTCAGGCTAGACCAAGCCTGTTTTATTTTCTAAGTTGTCTGTACTCAGACATGTAGCTTTCGCTTGTGCTTGTATGACTGTATGACTTGAGTGTTGGGTCATGTGACCCCTACCTGTATGGATATGTTATGTATGGCTCTTGGAGCCTTTTAAATAAAGTACTTTGAGTCATAGAGTTCTGTTGTGATGCAATGTTGTATTTGCACATATTGAGCATATTGTGTGTATGTTTGAAATGCTTGGTATGTGTGGGATCCGACACCTAGTTGTTTTCCTTTGGTAGCCTACCTTACAGGGAAATGCCTCCTAGTGATTCCAATGAGCCTTGGTAGCTTGCTACTGCTTGGAACACGTAGGTTGGCCGGCATGTGTCCTTCTTCGTTCCTGTGTCTGTCCCTTAGGGGAAATGTCACGTGTTGTTCCTTTAAGTACATGTAGCTTGCTACGACTTGGGTTCATACGTTGATGACCGACACGTTCGTTGCTGGGTCATGGATGCCTGTCTCTGTAATCTAGTGCCACTATTGCTCTATAACTAGCCATGTCGGCCCAGGTTCTCTGTCATATGGATGCTAGCGACACTGTCATATACGTGTGTCAAAATGCGCAAACGGTACCGGGCCAGGTAAGGTGGCACCCGTGGGGTTACCGTGCGTGAGGCCGCAAAGTGATATGACGTGTTACAGCTAGATCGGTGTGACTTAGGATCGGGGTCCTGACAATATCAATTCTATCGGTGGTATAAGCCATGGAGAAGTTATAGTGCAGTAGCTAAAATGCAAAACGAAATACGAATGGGTTTGCAATAATACTTGAAGTAGTGATTTGCATTATTATACTAACGGATCTCACGAGCTTTCTGTTGAGTTTTGTGTGGATGAAGTGTTCGAAGATCTTGGAGGTCTCGATATGAGGAGAAGGAGGAGAGGTAAGAGTTTAAGCTTGGGCATTCCCAAGGCACTCCAGGTAAATATTCGAGGTGACTCAACTATCTAAGCTTGGGGATGCTAGATGTCGCTTGAAGCTTCGTCCGTATTTGCCCCAAGAGGAAGGGATAATGCAGCATCGCTACGGTAGGAATTTCCCTCAGTGATGAAACAAAGGTTATCGAACCAGTAGGAGAACCACACAACACTATGTAAACGGTACCTGCACACAAAGAACAAATACTTGCAACCCAACGTGTTAAAGGGGTTGTCAATCCCTTTCGGGTAACGGTGCCAGAAATTGCCAAGTTGGCGAGATAAAATTGTAGTAGACTGAAAGATGCAAATAAAAGCAAATAAAATGCAGCAAGGTATTTTTTGTGTTTTTGAAAATATAGATCTAAAAATAAAAGTTGCAAATAAAGGAAAAGGAAAATACCAATATAGATATGAAAGTACATGATTGGAAAATAGACCCGGGGGGCGTAGATTTCATGTGTGGCTTCTCTCGAGAAAAAATAGCATACAGTGGGTAGACAAATTACTGTTGGGCAATTGATAGAAAAGCAAATAATTATGACAATATCCAAGACAATGATAATGTATATAGGTATCACGTCCAAGATTAGTAGACCGACTCCTGCCTGCATCTAGTACTATTACTCCACACATCGACCGCTATCGAGCATGCATCTAGTGTATTAATTTAATGGAAAAATCGAGTAATGCAATAATAACGATGACATGATGTAGAAAAGATCTATTCATGTAGGAATAGACCCCATCTTTTTATCCTTAATAGCAATGATATATGCGTGCCTTGCTGCCCCTTCTGTCACTGGGAAAGGACACCGCAAGATCAAACCCACTACAAAGCACCTCTTCCCATTGCAAGATAAATAGATTAAGTTGGCCAAACAAAACCCAAATATCGGAGAAGAAATACGAGGGTATAATAATCAGGAATGGATATTCAATCAAGGCAAAATTGATCATAAACTCACAATTCATATGATCGCAACAAACACACGGCAAAAACTCATTACATCAAATAGATCTCCAAGAGACCATTTTATTGAGATACAAAGAGAGAAGAAGCCATCTAGGTACTGCATAAGGACACGTAGGTCTGTGGTAAACTACTCATGCATCATCAGAGATGCACCAATGAGGATGATGATCCCCTCTATGACTATGTTCCCCTCCGGCAGAGTGCCGGAAAAGGGCTCTAGATTGGATCTCGTAGTTCTGGAACTTGCGATGGCTGGAATAAAATTTCGTCGATTCCCCTAGGGTTTCTGGAGTATGGAGGTATTTATAGAGCAAAGAGGCGGTGCGGGCGGCCACCAAGGAGGGAAAAAC
Organism: Secale cereale; assembly: GCA_902687465.1. Classification (NCBI taxonomy): domain Eukaryota; kingdom Viridiplantae; phylum Streptophyta; class Magnoliopsida; order Poales; family Poaceae; genus Secale; species Secale cereale. The sequence continues at coordinate 377,430,003 of LR738715.1, read as the reverse complement.
CCACCTGGGCGCGCCTAGGGCTCAGGCGCGCCCTGGTGGGTTGTGCCCCCCTCGGTGCACCCCCAGACTCTCTTATTGATCATTATTAGTTTGCGACCGTCATGCGTAGTTACTCTTGTTATTCTTGTACTCGTAAGTTAGCCACCATATAATACTTAGTGGTGCTCCAACCTCACCACTTATCCATTCCATACACATTAAGCTTTCCTAGTCTTGATACTTATGGTAATGGGATTGCTGAGTCCTCATGGCTCATAGATTACTACAACAATAGTTGCAGGTACAGGTAATGTGATGATCTGACGTGAGAGCGATACTTGCTTGTTTTAGATTTCTTATGCTTCTTCTTGTCTGATCAAGGGATAGGTTCCTGGTCGGCAGCCTGTACTAGTAGGATGGATGTCGTTTGTGTTCTTTGTGTGTTTTCATCTGTAATCGATGATCTTTTGTATGATGTTTGATGTATTCATGTGGCATTTGTATGCCTTTGACTATATCCCGTCTATTATACAATGGTACGATGTAATGATATCTACCTTGCAAAGTGTCTTCAATATGCGCTTCTATCCTTGATGGGACCTTCGAGTTTCTCGAGGATGTTCTTTGGTGAATGTAGGTGTGGAAATTTGGTTTTCTACTACGATTCCTAACATCGTGGAGCCGTCGGTCACCCCAGAGAACAGCTTGGTGGGCATGAGTTGTTCATACAGCACCTGAATCATCTCAAACTTCTCCACGTAGAGCATATTGAGGCCAGTGCCGCCGCCGATGAGGGTCTTGGTGATTGCCATGTTGCTGTTGGTGGGCATGCACAGCATGGGGAGCACGCCGGTGATGGCAGTGCACCTGAGGTGGTCCTTGGAGTCGAACGTGATGGTGTACTGCGATCACCTCAGGGGACGCACAACCTCAAGCTTCGGGAGAGCCGCATACACCTCGTGGCAGAATTGCATGAAGATTTAGTTTGAAGCGGGGGCTTGAGCTCCTCCGAGGATGCAGGCGATGGCGCGAGGCTCTTGGTATCCCCCGGTCCCGTCATCTTGCTGGTTGTCGTCGTTCCTCCTGGGTTGCGGCGGTAGAGGAGGGAGGCCAGCGTTGCCTTCCGGACAGGCCTCACGAGGCTGATCACGCCATGCGCCGTCCCGAGGTTGATTGCGCCAGCCGTAACAAGGGTTGCGATTGCCCTAGCGGCCCCCTACACGGTCGCCTCCACTAATGAAACGACGGTCAGCATGCTCTGGGCGGCGGCCCAGGCGCTCGTCGCAAACCGCCCTGAGCTCCTGGCAGTCGTTAGTGTTGTGGGAGTGCATGTTGTGGAAGACACAGTATGGGCGAGCGCCCTTGGAGGACTCGTCGTGGTCACGGACACGCTTCAGTTCTGGTTCCACCGCTAGCACAACGGGACCCTTGCGATTCTCTTCCTTGATCTTGACCTTCTTGTCTTCAGGATCTTCGTCCGGCTGCATTAGGAGTGATAGGCGACTTTCTTCCGCCCTGACGCACTTGTCCGTCAAGTTGAACATCCCAGGAGCTGTGCACGGGTCATCGTTGAAGCTCCTCACTAATCTTGATGTCCATGACTCCCTCCATTAATGCTGGGATGATGGCTTTATCTGATGCCTTCGGGATCTTCAGGAGGACTTGAGTGAAGCGATGCATGTACTTGCCGAGAGTCTCACCTGGATGCCGGTCCATGCACCGCGGGTCATTGAAGGTGAGGGAACGGTCTCACGTGCCTTGGAAGTTGGCGATGAAGCACTCGTGGAGCTCATCCAACAAAGAGATAGACCCCTCGGGGAGGTGCATGAGCCAGGAGCGCACCCCATCCTTTAGAGCTATCGGGAACTAGTTCGCCATGACCTTCTCGTCTCCGTGCACCGCTTCGACACGCGTAGAGCTCTAGGAACTCTGTAGGGTCAGGGATGCCGTCATTGTATGGGGTAGATTCGTCTTGAACTTGACAGGCCAGACCACCTGGCGCAGCTCACGGGTGAAGGGGCGGTAGCCTTCGGCCCTCACGGGCACGTCACAGGCGGGGGTAGTGAGGTCCTGGTGCCCTCGCGTCGTGGCTTCCTGAACGTCTCGGTATTGGTGCTGGTGCAGTGGCGCCAGAAGAACACACACATCCTGTTGTGGCTGGGGCACAATATGGCAGGTGGCCTTGTCCCGAGCCTGCACTGGTGCAGCTCGCGGAGAGTCTCGTGGTGGTGCCTCGCGTCGATGCCCAACATCGTCGCTACAAAGGGGAGGAAGCGGAGTCGCACCATGCACTACGTCGACCATGCGGGATGGTGGGGGATGGAGCGAGTGGATGGGCGCCGGGCATCGCCTGTGATGTTGACGAGCTCAGTGATGCGGCCTAGCTAGGCGTCGCAGCCCTCATCGGCAGGACGGTAGCGCAGCAACTCGGGTGCCATGAGCAGCGCCGCCTGTGCATTTGCCCGCTGCGGTGGGCGTGGGAGGAGGAAGTCGTGGCCGGAGTGGGAGAAGGCATGCGGTGCGGCCATCACGTTGCAAGGACAGTTGGAGAGAAGAGGCCTGGTGCTCATGTGCAGCAGGGTCAGATGCAGCGTTGGCACCACCAGAAGTAGAGTGGCGAGGAGTGCAGTGTCCTGTCGGCGCCTTCTAGGCGATGCTGGCAGCCGACGGTCAGCACAAACACGGTGAGCATCGCCCATGGAGACGGTTGGACCGAAGAGGATGGAAGCAATGAAACATAGCATGTCCCTACCTGGCGCACCAAATGTTGGAATCCGGGATCCGCCATCCGCGGTTCCTTGAGAGGTTCAAACACTGGGGCGTGTGTAAAGGACGTGCTTGCTCTCAACCAATCTCACACCGCACCAAGCCCATGGTTTGTCGAGCCCGAGCCGGAGCATCGGGGGAGGAAGGGACACGATGAGTTACCTTGGTTCGGGGCACCTTGTGGTGTAGAACCCTAGTCCTGCTTTGTGGTGGATTGCCTCATATGGAGGATGAATATGAGTGAGTACAAGGATGAGTTGCCTCGCGAGGGCTCTAGGAGTAGCTCAGGCTTGAGGGGTGGATGAAATAGATGCCACCAAATCGAGTCCCCTACCATCTCCTCCTCTGATGGAGTCGAGCCTATACTTATACTGGCCTGGTCCTCTTCCCCAACGACAAAGGCGGGAAGGGATGCCACAAACGCCAAATTCGAAGGGGGACAACAATACACCCTATCCTGGCTAAAGTTGGTCTTTCCCTGCAAAGTTTTGGTCGATGACGCGCATGTGGGCGCGGTGATGACCTCCATCCTGCTGAGCTCATGGTCTTGGTCTCATTGCACTGGAATGGAAACCTTTGGGGGATTCCTCGGGAACCGACGTACGTCCTTGCCTCCTTAGAGGAAAAGAGGAAACCTAACCCTGAGTTTTTTAATCAAATATATTCTAAGAAAATTTTCTTGTGGATAGGAAGTTCTCAGTCGTGACAAGAAACTAGGCGTTAACTTTGTGCGTAGAATCAGAAAAGGAGATTAGCACAAAGAGGTCGAACAATACCCTAACTTGGTAATGATTCTCTACGATGACAACGGTGGAGGAGATTTCCATTCAGGGCACATGCGAAGATGGCGATGATCCTGAGAGCAGGGGGGCAGGATCGCTGGTGCGTGGACTCGTGTGGTTTGAACAATTTTTAAACCGTATGGGTACGCTTGATATATATACCTAGTCGCTGTCCGTGGCTCTGAGTGGAATGGCTCGTTGGCGCCGAGATGCAAAACTGCATGCAGTTAGTGCAACTCAGTGGAACCGAGTCATTCTAATCATTATAACCAAGATGAAAACCAATATCAGTCTGGTGATTTCGGTGGGACCGAATAGGAGTGTGTTGGTCTGACCGAAATGCGCAAGAAGATTTTGGAAAGTAGCCATTGTCGGATCGATGACTCCGATTGCTCCTCACCAGGAGGGTCCGAAAAGACTTGTTCAAATTTTGTGATGTAGCATGAATAGAATTTGAGACAAGAAGAGCATATATAGCTAGAGAAACTTCTTAGGCATTCTTGTACATCCACTTGGTCAATAAAAACCAAACAATAAAAGCAACAAATGGATGTCCTCGAATGAAGAAAATATTAAACCAACATGCTCACACAATAAGATAGCAAATAAATCATGTGTCGAGGCATGCACAAACAATTCTAGCATCTATCAAGCAATTCGCGATGACTAGGTAATATATATACGAGTATGTTGACTTAGGAGTGAAATGAGAACATTTGATCATAGGTCATACTCATCATTTAAGCACACGTGAGGTTACCACTTTTACATAAAGCATTAATGTGTTCACACCATTAGAGTTGCCTTAGCTCATTTTCTTAGAGTAAAGCTCCCCCTAGATGTGATATCCCCCCTAAGAGGGATGAACTAACCTTGGTTTTGTTAATGATAACTTCATGTAGATAGTGAAGATGTGGATGCTCAATGTCGAGGTGGATCATTTGGAGCAATCCTTTCAAGTGTTGCACTTTCAATAACGACATGGGTTAGTCCCACAAGGAACATACAAATATATCCATGGACATAGAGTGAATTGCACATATGGTGATATCCATGAAAGCATTTGGTTACCTTGTCCCTTGTCTTACGAACTAGAGGGTTTGTGACTCCATCAACTTGTTGCAAGATATGAAAGTTGATTGCATAAGTCCTTACCAATATGAATATGAGTGAAGTATGTTGGCGGAGTCACCCACAAGAACACTCTAATTCTTGTTCTTTGGTATCCACATCAACTTGATGGGAATCCTTGGAATCGTAGTTAAACTTGAAGACGTAGAGCTTGATGTTCATGGGAACCCATTTGACCATGGCCTTAGGAGCTTCTTCAAATGAGTCACTCTCTTCTTGAAGCTTGTCCTTGCCTTTTAGCTTGTGATCCTGCGGAGGAAGATCATCTTAAGCTTGTGTTACCTCAAAAGAAGTGGGGACATACTTTAGTTGTGAGGAAGAATATTTGTCTTGGGATATTGTTTTTCTTCCTATTCAACTCCATTGGCATTGAACTTTCGTTCAAAATCAACACCTTGATTCTTCCGGTGCCTTCCTTGCTTGCGTACAATTTCCTCAAAATGCTTACTCCCGGCAAGGCTTTTGTAAACACCTTTATCTGTAGTTCCCTTCAAAAAGCTATTTTCGTGCTCGAGTGTAACTTGGCTAAGAGAATCATTATGGGAATCAAGATAATTACTAGAAGCAACAACATTGGATTTAGCATGGTTATTGTTACTACTATAAGAAGAATCATTTTTGTTCTTGTTGCTAGATTTTACTTGTGGCATATAAGTAGACAAGAGGAGACATTTGGCAATATAAGAAGAACTCTTCTTTCGAAGACCATCATTGATATGTTTTAGAAACCCATGCTCTTACTCTAAATTTAGCTTCTTGAAGCGTAGCTTCTCTTGAGTTTTTAGGAGATCTCTATGATGCTCTAGAGTTGTTTCATGAGTTAACTTAAGAGTGTTTAGTTCTTTAGTTAGATGCTCAATCTCCTTCTGATCATTGTCATTAGTTTCATCCTGACTATTATGTTACCAACAAGTTCATCATAGTTTTCATGACTAGCTTTGTCAACAAGTAACTCATCCTCACCTAGCTAGTCATCTTCATCACTATTGAAATCAATGGTAAAAAGGTACAACAAGGACATGATGTTTACCCAGGTTTGGGGCCTCTTAAGGGAGGTAAAACCCTACTTCCCGCTTGATTGAATTTGATGTGTATAGGGGTTACAAGAGTTGATCTACCTTGAGATCGTATTGGCTAAACCCTAGGTGTCTAGCCTGAGATTATTCTGATAGCCTCTACGGAGTAAACCCTCCAGATTATATTCACACCGGAGGGACCTAGGGTTGTATAGAGTCATCTTGCAGAGGAAGAAAACATTACACCTGGACACAAAACTTGCCATTTTACGCACATAGGAGTCCGTCCCAGACATGGGGGATAATGTTCTTCTTTATCTTCATAGCCCATCAGTCCATCCCATATCAAAAAGTTTGGACACCCGAGGACCCCGTAGTCTAGGACTCCCTCAGTAGCCCCTGAACCAGTCTTCAATGACGATGTGTTCGGCACGCAAACTGTCTTCGGCATGGCAAGGCGGGTTCCTTCTTCTGAACATTTTAAATTAGCTTCCTGCATAAAGGAACTATGTCTAGCTCTGGATGATTAATACAACCCTTAGCGATGAAGGCAACTCGTCAAAATAAGAACAGTGTCTTTAGTGACAACTTTGTTCAGGAAACATCACACTTAACCCTTCAACATTTCGAACCATTTTCACGCCTCTTGTTCTGCGTTTCGAGGCATAGCCTCCATTGGCACGTCTTGTCAAAATAGAGATCATGTCCGCCCATCATTGGATTTTCATCAATATGGTTTGGGTAACTCAACCGTACCTTATGCATGATCCCATCAGGAATAAGCGAGTTTTATGTCTTGAGCGGGGGACGTTTGGTCTTTTCACCATCTATAAAAGGATAAAGAGCCCTCCTTTACCCTCACTGTCACAGCCCTAGATCAGCCCTTGTTGTCTTTGCTTGTAATTAGTTGCACTTGAGTGCATCATGCATCATGTCTACTTTCCTTTGAAGGTTGAAATGGGGATGTTCAAACCCTAGCACCAAATGAATTTAACTAGGGTCAAAAATAAAATCATTTTCAATGACCCAAAATGCCTTCATCAATGTTTCATAATTTTGGCAAGGCTTTGAGACCAAACAAAAAATAGTGAACATTTATGAAAAATATTTTGGGCACTGAATTAAATCATACCATATTTGCATTTGGGCATTTAAATTTTATATATTATTTTAAATGTCCAAATATTCATGAACTGAAATGTTGGCTGTTGGAAATAATCCAAAGTGGCCACAATCAGTCTCATGATTTTTGAAAATGCTCTGGCATTTTTAATAAAGCCAAAACAACTACAGAAAATAGAAAACAGAAAGAATTAGAAAAGGGAGAGAGAGAAGGACTTACCTGTAACTTACTAGTGCCGCCCAGGAGCTGGCCCAGCTCCTGTAGCAGCCTAGTCCACCAGAGCCAGCCCAGCCGCCCCACCGTCTTCAACCTCCTGCCAGTAGGCAGGAGGGCATGTGCTCGCCGTGCGCTGGCACGCGTCGGCCACCTCCTGCTTGCCGCCAAGAGCCTGGAGGCCTCCACGAGTGCCACGCTACCCCCTCGGACCCCTTTCTCCTCTCCGTCGCCGCTTCTCTCTCTTCCCTCCTCTGTCTCCCTCGTACGCACCACTCGAGCGCGCCCGTCGTCGCTGCCGACGCAGTTCACCGTAGCCACCGCCTCCCCTTGAATATCTCTCTGTGTCCAGAAGATCCCCCACGACCACCTCTTCCTCCTCGACGAGTCACGTGAGCTCGGCCGCACTGCATCGCCGTCTGCATCGCCTTCTTCTTCCTCCGGCCGCCGAGATCGCCGGCAACACTACGACGCCGTCCGTGCCTCCCCGATCCCGCTATTCTGCTTTGCGTGTGCGCTGTGAGCTCCTGCCTCTAACCCCCCTCCTCTGTACCCCGGATGCGCCCCCTAACCGCCACCTGCACCAAGCCTGAGAGCTCTGCTCCGCCGGCGACACAGCCGTCGTGGCAACAGCCACGGGAACCCGCAACTGAGCAGTCCACTGTGCTCAGCTCGTCCTCAGGACTTGAATGCGCCTACCCCCGACACCTTCTGCACACTGTAGCTCCTTCTCCCTCTCTGCCCGAACTCCAGCCGCTGCGGCCGAGCTACTCGCTCTCGCCTCCGGCCAACCCAGGCCCTACTGGTGCGCCCACCCGACGCGCGCTGGTCTGGGCTCTTGAACGAGCATAGCCACGCTGCGAACAGGGCACCACAGCCCGTTCCCGCAGCCATCCGCCGCATTCGGCGTCGCCGGCGGCTAACCGCCGGTCGTTTGACCTGTTCAACCGGGGGTTTGACCTCCCCCGGGCCACTGACAAGTGGGCCCCGTGCCTACTAACCTTAGTTAAGTTTTTAACTAAGCTTAATTAACCCCCCTGACTCACTGACGTGTGGGCCGGGGCCTCTAACTGTTTAGTTAGTGTTAACCCAGTGCTAATTAACCCTATTAATTCGATGTGAGGTTCACGTGTGGGACCACACTGTCAGGTTTGACCTGGAGCGGTCGGTTTACCTGCCGACGTCACTGTGACGTAATGATGATGCAATAAAACATTTTCTGGATTTAGTTTCTTTTTAAATAACCAGGAAATTCCAGAAAATGTTATAGACTTCAGAAAATCATAGAAAATAATCTATAACTCGGAATGAAATAATTTATATATGAAAAATTATCAGAAAAATATGAGGAATCTGTTTATGGCATTTTCATGCATGTTTGAACAACTTATAATCACTGAATTGTACACATCAATTAAAGGCCATTTGTAATGCTTCTTTTGGAGTTTGAATTTGAATCTTTGATTCAAATGAACTTCAACCAACATGGTAGCCTTTTGCATTTGGTCAATAAATATCATATTGCCATGTCATGATCAAGCATCATATTGTCGCATTGCATTGATTGTGTTCTTTCTCCGTTTGCCGGTTTTGTCCCCTCTCAGTGGACGTAGCTCCGAGGACGAGTTCGATGACACCGATGAAGAGCTTTACTATCTTTAGAAGTGCCAGGCAAGCAAACCCTCATTGAGCATTCCGATACAATCCCACTCTCTCGCTCCTGCTCTCCTTTACTACATTAGGACAACAACGATTGAAATGCTTTTTGCTGCGGTAGCTGAACCCCTTTCCTCTGCATGACCTGTCATTGCCACAGTAAATAGTTGAAACCCACTAGCATGAGTAGGAGTTGTTTGAGCCATGTTGTGTCACAGCCCTAGACCAGTCCTTGCCTGTCTTGCTTGGTCTTCATGTGCATCATGTTTAAGTTCTCAGAAACTGGAAATGGGGATGTTCAAACCCTAGCACTAAATGAATTCAACTAGGGTCAAATTAAAATCTTTTTCAATAAACCCAAAATGCCCTTGGGAAAAGTTCATCATTTTTGGATTGATTAAAACCCTCTGCCAAAAATGTTGCACATATTTCTAGGACGATTCTGGATTTTTGAATAACCCATATTGTATTCAAATTGGGGCATTTAAATATTTTTAATATCTTTAAATGCTCCAACAATTCTGAAAATAGTTGAGGGCCTCTGTAATAATTTATTTAATGCCCACAATTATTTTTTAGGATTTATTAAAATGATTTGGGCTATAAACTAAATCAAAACAAAATAACAAAAAATAGAAAACAGAAACATAATTAGAAGAGAAGGAAAGGCTTACCTGTCCAGCCTGGCCGGCTTGCTACTGTGCGGCCCAGCCCATAGCGCGGTGCCAGTCACCCTCAACCTCCTGCCAGGAGGATGAGAAGCGTGTGGCCGCGGCACGCCGGCACGCGCGAGCCACCTCCTGCCTGCTTGCTGCCTCTCCGACGCCGCCACGGATGCCACGCACCCCCTGGACCTCCTTCCACTCTCCCTCGGCCTCATCCCCTCCTCTAGCCCACTCTGTCTCGCAGCCGAGCGCCACCCGAGCGCTGCCGTCGCCGTCGTCCACTGCCACCGCGGCCACCGAGACTCCCCCGCCTAGCTAGCCTATCCATCGGCTTCGCCGCGTCGCCCCGATGCTCTCCACCAACGAACACGATGTCGGACGCCCCGTAGCGTCTTCCCCGACCTCGTCTTGAAGCTCCGGCTGCCGAAGATCGTCGTCATCGATTCGCGTCGTCCGAGCCTCCCCCGAGCCCACGTCGACGCCTCTGCAATCACCGTGAGCCCCCGCTTCGGATTTCCCTCTCCCCAAACTTGTTTACCTCCCCCAGCTAGCCTAGCCACCGCGCCCAAGAACTTCGCCCCGCCGGCCATGGCGCCGCCGTGGCCATAGTCGTCACAGCCCGCGGATGGGCATCCCAACGTGCTCACCGTGCTCCCAGGAGCCGAACGCACGCACCATCTCCCTTCCTAGTGCACCACAACCCCAAACCCGCACAGACCCGAGCTCCGGCCGCCGCAAATCCCGCCGCCGGCGCTGTTTCCGGCCACCCCAGGCCAGGAGACCACCACCATCCGACGTGACACATCGCCAACGTCCCATTTATGCCCTCAGAGCATCGATCCGAGCCCCGTGGAGGATTTCCGCACCTCGCCGCCGTGTCTGGACTCGCCGGCGTTGAGTCGCCGGTGGGCTTGACCCCTTTGACCACGGCTGGACCCCCCTGTGTCCATGACATGTGGGGCTGGCCTGTGACAAAATTAGTTTAGGGTTTTTGTTAAGTGCTAATTGTTGTTATTAACCTAATTAGACACTGACATGTGGGCCCCGTGTCTGTTTAGTTTAGTTTTAAACTTTTAGTTAGTGCTGAGAGACTGACCAGTGGGACCCACTGGTCAGGTTTGACTCAAACAGCCCCTGTTGACTTGCTGACGTCACAAAGACGTCATGCTGACGCAGTAAAACCTTTTCTGGAATTTATATAAATCTAAATGATTTATTTATTTCAGAAAATAGCTAAAACTTCTAAAAAAAATCACAGAAAATTAACTATAACTCAGATGAAAATAATTTATATATGAAAATTGATCAGAAAAATTCAAGGAATCTGTTTATGGCATTTTCATGCATGTTTGAATAACTTACAGCCACTGCCTAGGACAATTTGAATAAATGGCATTTGAATAATCACATATGAAGTTGAATTTGAACCTTTGGTTCAAACCAACTTCATTTAATTGAGTTGCTAGTTGCATTAGCTCAATCAACAGCATATTGCCATGTCATGATCATGCATCATATTGTCGCATTGCATTGATTGTGTTCTTTCTCTGTTGCCGGTGTTTGTTCCCTCTCAGTAGACGACGTTCCGACGATGAGTTCGATGACACCGATGAAGACCCAATGCTATCTTCAGAAGTGCCAGGCAAGCAAAACCCCATTGAGCATTCCGATACAATCCCACTCTCTCGCTCTTGCTCTCTTTACTGCATTAGGACAAAAACGCTTCAACTGTTACCTGCTGCGGTAGTTGAACCCCATTTCCACTGCATGACCTGTCATTGCCACAGTAAATAGTTGAAACCCACTAGTATGAGTAGGAGTTGTTTGAGCCATGTGGTGCCTACTCATTCATGCTATCTGGTTATGCCTGCTATTTCTTAGAGTTGTGTCAGGTCTGATTCATCGGGGATGAATTGGAAGGGTGATGAACATGTCCTACTGTGTGTGAGCTAACTGTGTGAACACGATTTGGTAAAGGTAGCGATGAGAGGCCATGTAGGACTACATGGTGGGTTGTCTCATTGAAGCCATCCTCAGGAACTGAGTTCTGTGTTGGTTGATCCATGAAACAACTACTACCACACATTGGGATCCTTAATAGACTCTCTCGACTTATTAATCAACATGATATCTGTCCAAGAGTTGCAATTAGTTTCTGGTGTTTGTAGTTTACTGGAAGTCGTGTGCAGCGCTGACCCTCAGGGTGGGCTGTGACGCGGCAGGTACGTGGCACGGTGTACCGATCGCCCGTTTGGTGATGCGGGAACCTTGTACACATTGTTTGGGGCCGTGAGCGACACCCCGGCCGGATCTCCCCACGGATGGAACCCAAATAGGCGATAAACTTGGACGAGAGACTTGTGTTGTTAGTCAGGTCGTGGCCGACACCCTCGCCAAGCTTCCGCTTGAAGGTTGCCGAGATACATGACGTGTACATGGAGGTAAGTTGCGAGAGCGTGTGTGAAGAAGTACACCCCTGCAGGGTTATATATATGATCTATTCGAATAGCCGTGTCCGCGGTAATGGACTTCTGGGTTGCCTATAACAGTTCGTAGACAAGTGAAAATGGATACCCTAAAACACGCAAGATAAGCATGAGTGCTATGGATGGCCTTCTCGTAGGGAGACGGGAGCGGATCCATAGTGATGTATTGATTGGTGAATATGTGGACTCATGTGCGCCACCTCAAAAGAGTTACTTGCAGACGTAGTTTAGGATAGCCACCGAGTCAAAGCTGGCTTCCTGCAGTCAAACTCCACCACCCCTTGTTGATACTTATGCATACGTAGATAGTTCTGATGTAAGTCTTGCTGAGTACCTTTGTACTCACGTTTGCTTAATTTATGTTTTTGCAGAGAGACTCCAGTCTCACTAGTGGTTCCGCGTGGACTTCGACGTTTAGCTTGTTACCTCAGCTACGATCTTGTACCCTTGGGAGGGTCTTGTAGATAGTGAGGCTCCTCAGCCTTTTTCATTTGTAGTTGTCTGTACTCAGACATGTTATGCTTCCGTTGCCTGTATGCTCTGTATGTTGGGTCATGTGACCTCTGTTTGTAATAAATGCTATGATGGCTCTTCTGGGCCTTTATATATATGAGTTGTTGAGTTATGTTGTGATGCCATGTTGTACAGCACATACTTGCATGTTATGCGTACGTGTAATGTGTATTGTTATGTGTGGGATCCGACACCTAGTTGTTTACCCTTGGTAGCCTACCTTACAGGGAAATGTCTCCTAGTGCTTCCACTGAGCCTTGGTAGCTTGCTACTGCTCCGGAACACTTAGGCTGGCCGGCATGTGTCCTTCTTCGTTCCTGTGTCTGTCCCTTAAGGGAAATGTCACACGTTGTTCCTTTAAGTCCTTGTAGCTTGCTACGACTTGGGTTCATACGTTGATGACCGACACGTTCGTTGCTGGGTCATGTATGCATGTCTCTGTAATTTAGTGCCACTTTTGGTTTATAACTAGTCATGTCGGCCCGGGTTCTCTGTCATATGGATGCTAGCGACACTATCATATACGTGTGCCAAAATGCGCAAACGGTCCCGGGCCAGGTAAGGTGGCACCCGTGGGGATACCGTGCGTGAGGCCGCAAAGTGATATGATGTGTTACAGGCTAGACCTGTGTGACTTAGGATCGGGGTCCTGACAGCGTTGGTATCAGAGCCTGACTGCCTATAGGATTAGCAAGCCAAACTGGTCGAAGTCGTGTCTAGGAATTCTTTAGTTATGTAAGGGAATTGATTGTGGAAGGGAACGTAAGGCTCTTTTTACTCCTTTGCCTTATGACCATCTGATCTGAGTCATCCTCTTCTTTTCTACGGGGTTAAGAAACTAGGATTCTCATTCTATTTTTCAGGATCACGTTAATGGTGGATTCAAACCTCAGTTCAGTTCCTACTACTTCTGTTTGATAAACTGTTGGTCTCAGAACCTTGACATTATGATGTTGAGTGGTTATGCTATCTTTGTGCATGAGTCTCAAAAGTATTTTTGAGCATTTGCAACCGTTATGCTGTCCGAGTCATTCCAGGTTTCTAAATAATCTGATGCATTTGCAAACCTTTCCTTCATGTTCCGATGTACCTTTGGGCCAGACTAAGCACACTAGTCAGTGTGTTGAGGTACTCTGCTACCTCGACATATATGTTGGAGTTATTATTATGACCCTAGGTGTCTTAGAGGATCACCCAGTAATCTAGCAATGCTTTATATTCTCAGTATGATGATTCTGGCCATTATTCTCGAAAGCATCCCGTGATGCCATTTAGTTGGTAAGCATTCTATTCCTGGGTTGTTGAACCCAAGATTCTTTCTACCTACTTCATGTTGGTAGTATTTGCTCGTCCCTTTAGGATATTAGTAACCTTGTGATAGTCCTCGAGGTCCGTGGTATATCATTCTTCCAAATACCATGAACCATCCTTGGCAGAAGTTCTCCCGAACCAAAAGATCACAACTAGAGTGCTCTTGATAAGTTCTCTATTCCACATTGTGACTCTGCCAGTCCTACCTTTCTGCATGTGTTATCCGGAAGAAATATGTTGAACTAGTTCGACATACTAATCTATAAATCCACAACTCAGAAAGATATATGTTCCTTTGAGTTGCCCCTTTTTAGTTGTATTGTGACCCTCGTCTATCAGTTGGTGGTCAGGAGTAGTTGTGCATTCGTGTTCATCGATGCCTTTTACTCTTGTGGTCCGTCAAGCCATTCTATTCTGAAATGACTAGGAGAAACAAACTCCAGTATCTTATCCTTATCCAGGATTGGGTCAAGTAGTTGTATTCCGCAGATCAAAATGCCAATCCAGCTTTTCCTCTGCTCTACCTCGGAGTGTCACCCTCTTTTATGTCAAGAATGTCCTGGGAATTGCACAACCTCCTATGAACCCTTGATACAGTGATACTTCTCACCATCATCGTTCATTCCTCGTTCTCCGTGTTATTGTAACCGGAATACCGACAAGTAAATCGTGATGTGTGAAATCAATACTCCTAGCAACTTCGTTGCTTGGTAGCAAATGGGCAATAATCTCATTCTTAGCATGTTGGTTACCAAATCACCATTATAAGATCGATCGTGCTACTAGCCCATCTTTCTTGGTGCACTCCTTGACCAATGAGTTAGGATTAATCAATTCATTGCTTATTTGATCATATCGTCGTGCTCTGAAAAGCAAGACTATTTTCGGGCTTAGCAACATATCGGTGGTTCGTGATTTTCTGAATATCTTCTCGGAAGTATTACCAGGTTGTCACCTGACCGCTATGCTGAGTTCGTGATCTAGTTGGTTCTTGTAAACCAGCCATTCCCCAAGAATCTGTGTTGGTTACCCCCTGAGCTAATTGGTTAAGCTAAAACAATAACTTGGAGAGTTGGAAGATAAAAGCTTGCCAGCTTAGTTCATCTCAAGGGGTATATTTGCATGTGTTGAAGATAGATGATATCTTCATCAATTGGTCCCTGTGATCAGTTGTTGGATCTATTGTCTTGCCAAAACTTTGGTTGAGTGTGGGCTATCCTCAAATCAAATCAGAACCAACGATGTTCTTAATGTTGTCTTACTTGTGGGTGTTCCCCGAGCATACCTCATTATATCTCTTGGTCTGACCAATGCTACCACCTTGTTCATATAAATTGTGGAATTCCATTTCCATGGATATCTCGATGACCCGTTGTTGAGCCCATCAACATCGCTTGTCTTGATCATGATTCACGTTTGAAAATTTAAGTTAGTATTGGGAATTTTTCGAGCATGGCCTTCGTGTTCCGTTCGTGAGGTATATGTTTGGATGAGAGAAGTGACTTCCTCCAATTCATGTGCAGTTGGTGCAAGTTGTCACCGTGAATTTGAGAAAGCTTGTTTTACTTCCCTGGAATCATCCCAATTCAGTCATGCATACGTGCGAAGTATCCCATGGTCTGATAGACTAATCATCTTCATTCCATATGTATCCCTAGCACACCAAGCCACTGATTGATTTGTTCAAGGAGAAGAAGTTCCTTCTTAAGATCCGGACTTATGCAAGGACTTCGATATCCTCGATGATGGTTCCCCAACCCGAACTTGGAAGTGTTTCATTGAAAGACTACTATGTGGTCATGTTTGTCTTGGACAACGTGTTCACATGTATGTAGCAGAACCAGCTCATGTTCTGGAGCTTGCTATCGTAGTTCACTCCCCGAGAATCTCGCAATGCCATCTCGTCGATTTGTGTTGTAAACTTTCATTTTTCCTTCTAGACTCGATGAGTCTGGAATATCCTGACACCAACCAGAACTGAATCTCAAGCAGATATGATGGTTGGAGCCTTTCCCAAGAACTATAATATTGGTTTCTCGATAACCGGTAAAGTGGATGTCATGGCCAACACACCCAGTCGGAAGACCTGTTGTTGTAGAATCTTGATTGAAGAAGTTGACCACCTCCCCATAAGGACTTTGTAGGATTTACTCCCTAGTTGTTCCTTATGGATTTTTGTGCTCCTGAAGTCCGACCTTTTACTTGACGTTCTAGGTACAAAACCATTTTAATAAATGGGTTACGCTAGAACATCAAGGAGAACGTTAGAAGCGGAGTGCTAAATGTCTCTCGGTTGATCATCCAGATTTCGTCCCCTTGGCCTCGCCACGGTGAAATCCGAGAAGGTGTTATCTTCCTTTGCATCTGCATCATCCATCATTATTCATCATGGTAGTATGTGATGTTACCAGGATCCTTGACACGAATATTGGTAAAACCTTGATGAATATGGGAATGCTCAAGTTCTTGAGAGCACGCACAAGCACTAGGTGTTATCCTCGACACTAACCGGGATTGCTTCCAGTGTTCTTGGTTATGTTATACACTCTCAAAGAGTAGATTTACTCTCTACTGTTGGGTTTCTTCCCAGTTACCAGAATCATTCCCAGCATTTGCATTTTGTTCCCAGCTTGCACTGCCAATGTGCCAATTTTCCATGGGTTGCCCTTCTCAGCATTTGCTGTTCAGGATTATCTTCAAAAGTGGTCCTACCATGGGTCCCATCCATTTTTGATAATAAGCAAAATCAACCTTGGCATTTTCTTTTACAAGGCAGTCCACATCATCCATTCTAGATGGAGATTGTCATTCTTTCGGACTCCGTCAAATGATCGATTGTGATTTGCCTTAGGCTAGTATAGAGGATTTCAATCATCTCTATATCAAAAGTAATTCTTTTTGCCACTTAAGGGAATAACTCTACGAGTCACCTTCTCTAAGGTACCCCGTCTGGTGACATCGATCATTATCTTCTTAAGTGTGGAATTATTGCCTATCAAGTGAACCTTCATCATCTGTTTCACTCCATCCCTCTGGAGGTGTACTCCGTGTCTCAGCTCAAGGGACGTTTCGACGTCTCAATCCATGAGTTGATCTTGAATTGCTCGATCTTCGAGAAGATCAAATCCTGTAGAATTCACGTTCTTGTCAGGACCCCGATCCTAAGTCACACCGATCTAGCTGTAACACGTCATATCACTTTGCGGCTTCACGCACGGTAACCCCACGGGTGCCACCTTACCTGGCCCGGGACCGTTTGCGCATTTTGGCACACGTATATGACAGTGTCGCTAGCATCCATATGACAGAGAACCCGGGCCGACATGGCTAGTTATAATCCAAAAGTGGCACTAAATTACAGAGACAGGCATCCATGACCCAGCAACGAACGTGTCGGTCATCAACGTATGAACCCAAGTCGTAGCAAGCTACATGGACTTAAAGGAACAACGCGTGACATTTCCCCTAAGGGACAGACACAGGAACGAAGAAGGACACATGCCGGCCAGCCTATGTGTTCCGAGCAGTAGCAAGCTACCAAGGCTCATTGGAATCACTAGGAGGCATTTCCCTGTAAGATAGGCTACCAAAGGAAAACAACTAGGTGTCGGATTCCACACATACCAAGCATTTCAATCATACACGCAATATGCTCAATATGTGCAAATACAACATTGCATCACAACAGAACTCTATGACTCAAAGTACTTTATTTAAAAGGCTCCAAGAGCCATACATAACATAGTCATACAGGTAGGGGTCACATGACCCAACACTCAAGTCATACAGTCATACAAGCACAAGCGGAAGCTACATGTCTGAGTACAGACAACTTAGAAAAATAAAACAGGCTTGGTGTAGCCTGACTATCTACAAGGCCCTTCACAAGCTCCAGATCACCGTATGGGTGTCAAGCTACTCGTCGACGTCAACGTCTATGTAGAACCCATCAGCAGGGGCAGGGTTCTCCTCTGCAACAGTTATTAAGCAAACATGAGTACAAAGGTACTCAGCAAGTCTTACCACAGAACCTATCATACATGCAACATTATCAAAGGGGGTAGTGGAGGTTATAGCAGAATGCCAGCTTTGACCTTGGCTAACCTATACTACAACTTCCAACAGATTGCAAGATGTTATTACGAACACGAGTCCTCTAGTCACCACATCAATACACTACCGAGGATCCTCTTCCGTCATCCTACGGAAGGGCCATCCACGGCACTCACGCTTATCTTGAGGCTTTTAGTAGTATACATCAACTTGTCTATGAACTGTAAGAGTGACCAAGTAGTTCGTACCGCGAACAACGGCTATTCGAATAGTTTGATAACCCTGCAGGGGTGTACTTCTTCACACACGCTTCCACCGCTTATCGCCGTTTACTCGGCGTGTACTCGGCAACCTTCAATCGGAAGCCCAGCGAGGGTGTCGGCCACGACCTGACTAACTACTCAAGTCTCTCGTCCAGGTTTATCGCCTATTTGGGTTCCATCCGTGGGGAGATCCGGCCGGGGTGTCGCTCATGGCCCCAAACGATGTGTACAGGGTTCCCGAGTCACCAAACGGGCAACCGGTACACCGTGCCACGTACCTGTCGCATCACAACCCACCCCGAGGGTCAGCGTTGTGCACGACCTCCAGTAAGCTATAAACACCAGAAACTAGTTGCAACTCCTGGACAGAGATCAAGGATAGCTAATAAGTCGAGAGGGTCCATTGGTTTCGGGCCCAATGCATGGTAGTAACTGCAACTTGAACCACACATACAGATCTCGGGTCCTATGTACGGTTCCAATGAAACAACCCACCATGTACTCCTACATGGTCTTTCATCGATACCTTTACCAAGCGTATTCCACACTTCCTTCTCTTTATCGAAAGATTGTTTCACTCTGATTCATCACCCAGATGAATCAGACCAGACACAACTCTAAGCATAGCAGGCAACATAAACAAATAGCATGGTGGATCACACATCACATGGCTCAATCAACTCCTACACATGCTAGTGGGTTTCAACTATTTACTGTGGCAATGACAGGTCATGCAAGGGAATAGGGTTCAACTACCGCAGCAAGTAGCAGTTCACGTGCTGTTGCCTTAATGCAGTAAAAGAGAGTAGGAGCGGGAAGATTGGGTTGTATCGGAATGATCAATGATTGCTTGCCTGACAAGGTAGTTGTCGGGTACTGCTCTTCAACTGGATACGCGGCAGTATCCTCGGGAGCAGGACCTAACATAGGGAAAACCGACGATACAATCATTAACAAACAAATGCAACAATATGATGCATGTTTATGACATGGCAAGATGCATGTGAGTTGGCTAATGCAACTAAAACCAGAAGGGTTTGAACCTATTTGAATAAAGGATTCAAGTTGAAGTTCAAACTAGTATTTAAATAAGTGCATTATCATGTTTTTGATATATACAACAAGTTAACTTGTTCAAACATGCATTAAACCAGTGCCATTAGATAGATTGGATTTTTCTGATCATTTTTCATATATAAATCTTTTCCATCTGAGCTATGGTTGATTTTATATGATTTTTAGAAGTTTTGGGTACTTTCTGGAATTTCCTGAATTAATATTATATCTAAAAATCCCAGAAAAACCTTTACTGCGTCAGCATGACATCATGCTGACGTCAGCCAGTCAACAGGGCCAGTCCAGGTCAAACCTGACCAGTGGGTCCCTCATGTCAGTGTCACAGCTAATTAACTGAGTTAATTAGAGTTAACTAAAACTAATTAGCTGTCAGTGGGGCCAGGGCCCACATGTCAGTGACTAAACTAAGTAACTAATTAATATTAATTTAACACCTAAACTGAGTTTGACTTGCGGGCAGGGCCCACATGTCATTGACCCAGGGGGTCAAACCCGTGGTCAAAACAGGTCAAACTCGCCGGCGTTTAGCCGCCGGCGAGGCCAAACGCGGCGGCGTGCCTCGGAAAACGTCTGTGGTGCACGGTTCGAGCTGTGGTTGGGTGCGTTGGAGAGCTCTTGCTCTTCCGCATCGGATGGTGGTGGTCGCCGGACCTGGGGTGGCCGGAGACGACGGCAACAAGCTCGACGGCGGCGACCGGCGTCGGGCGTGTGTGGGGATGCGGCTGCAGGTGCCTAGGCGATGCGTGCGTAGCACCGTTCGCATCTACGTGCTGCGGTGAGTGCGATGGACGGGTGCCGGTGACCAAATGGGCACGGGAGCATCACCGGCGACGAGCACGGCGGCGGTGCGTGCGGTGGAGCTACGTGCAGTGGGCTACAGGGCAAGAGGGAGCCAACGGAGAGGGGGAGGAGGTAGCTAGTCTCACAGCGGTTGCAGCGAGCACCGAAGCGAGCTCGGAGGTGGTCGGAGCTGAGCAGCACGGCGAGGGGGATCTCTGCGGCCGGAGTTGGGGAAGAAGAGCTCGGGGGCGTCTCCGGGGCGGGCGAGCGCTCGGGGCTCGGCCTGTCGAAGCAGTCGAGGACGGCGGAGACGAGGGACAACACGGCGGAGCTCGGGGACGACGGTGGACGTGGTTTCTACGACGGTGCGATCACGGCGGCGTCGGCCATGGCGCGGGGAGAGCGGAGGAGAGGAGCCGGGGAGAAACGGAGGTGTCTGAGGGGTCGGGGGAGACGTGGACGTTCGATCCACTCCTCCAGGACGGCGAGGGGGCGAAGCAGGGCGGCGGGCAGCTCCGTGGCGCGCGGCGCGGTCGCCGTCGAGCACCTGCCTGCCTGCCTGGCCGAGCCAAGCAGCTCGCTGGAGCGGCAGCTGGGCTGGGCCGGCAGGTGGGCCGGGTGGGCGCCAGGTAAGTGTTCTCTCTCTCTCCCTTTTCTATTTTCTTTTCTGTTTCATTTCTTTTGCAACTTTGTTCATTTAATAAAAATGCCTAAACATTTTTATAAATCATAACACTTGTCATACCTGCTGTATATAATATGAACAGTAGGAAACATTATAGTTTATGATTATTTGAGCATTTAAAATATTTTAAAGCATTTAAATGCCCAAATTCAAATACCATATGATTTAATCCAAAACCCTAGATTGTCCTAGAAAATGGTGCACCATTTTTGGCAGAGGTTTAAGACCAAGGCAGAAATGATGAACATTTTGAAGGGCATTTTGGGTACATTGGACAATATTTTATCAAACCCTAGTTGTTAGGGGAGGGGTGCTGGGGTTTCTGTTAATCCCATTTCAAGTTTCTTTGAAAGTAAACATGATGCACACTCTACTCAGGCCCTAATGCAAGTGCTAGCTAGGGATGTGACAACTCACCCCCACTTAAAAGAATCGCGTCCCGAGATTCGGGTTCCTCCGGAAAGAGGGTGGGGTACTCAAGTCGAAGACGATCCTCCCTTTCCCAAGTGGCTTCACTCTCGGAATGATGTGGCCATTGAACCTTGAGAAACTTGATATTGTGGCGTCGAGTGGTGCGCTCAGTTTTATCAAGAATACGAATGGGTATTCTCGATATGTGAGATTGTCTTGGAGATCAAGCGCTTCGTGATCCACTCCGCGGATAGGATCCGAGAAGCAACGCCTGAGTTGAGAAACGTGGAAAACATCATGAACTCTGGAGAGGTGCGGAGGTAGTTCCAATTGGTAGGCAACTTCTCCTCGTTTGGCAAGAATGCGAAAAGGACCGATGTAACGAGGGGCCAATTTGCCTTTGATACCGAAGCGATGGGTTCCCTTAAGAGGAGTAACCCGAAGGTAAGCCTTATCGCCGACTTCAAAAGTCACAGCCTTATGATGACTATCATATTGGCTCTTTTGGCGAGACTGGGCTGTTTTCAATCTCTCACGAACGATGCGAACTTGTTCTTCTGCTTCCAGAATCATATCTGGGCCAAAGAATTGTCTTTCGTCGGTTTCTGACCAGTTAAGAGGGGTTCGACACCTTCGTCCATATAGAACTTCGAAGGGAGCTTTACCCAGGCTGGCTTGATAACTATTGTTATAAGCGAATTCGGCAAATGGAAGACATTTTTCCCATTCCATACCGAAAGAAATGACAGAGGCTCGAAGCATGTCCTCCAGAATTTGATTGACTCGTTCCACTTGACCACTTGACTGCGGATGGAAGGCAGTACTGAAAGAGAGATGAGTTCCCATAGCATTCTGGAAACTTTCCCAAAATCGTGAAGTGAAAAGACTTCCACGGTCTGAGTTAATCTCCAACGGTACACCATGATGTGACACTATTCGAGAGATATATAAGTCTGCTAGCTGGCTAGCGGTAATACTCTCCCGAACAGGCAGGAAGTGAGCTACTTTAGAGAGGCGGTCGATAATGACGAAGATAGCATTATTCCCTTTCCTGGACCTGGGAAACCCGGTAATGAAGTCCATACCGACTTTATCCCATTTCCATTCAGGAATAGCTAAAGGTTGAAGGGTGCCAGCAGGCCGTTGATGCTCTGCTATAACTCAACGACAAACGTCGCAGTTAGCAATGAATTGAGCGATTTCTCTCTTCATCCTAGTCCACCAGAATCTTTGACGTAGGTCTTGATACATTTTGGTACTACCGGGATGAATCGTGAGAGGAGATTCATGAGCCTCCTTGAGGATCAAACGTCTTAGGTTTCGCACTTTAGGAAGCACTAAGCGGTTGCCAAAGAATACGACTCCTTGATCATCAATTGAGAAACATCCTGCAACTCCTTTCTTGATGTTCCTCTTAATACGGGAAATTCCGGGATCAACCTTCTGTGCTTTGATGACTTGATCCAAAAGGGTAGGTTTTGCCACCAAGGTGGAGAGGAATCCTCGAGGAACAATGTGAAGGTTAAGCGTACGAAATTCCTCGTGGAGAAGTGGTTGACTTTGTTGTAACATTAAATTGTTACAATAAGACTTACGACTTAGTGCATCAGCCATGACATTGGCCTTTCCAGGAGTGTAAGTGATTCCTAAGTCGTAGTCGGTGAGCAACTCAACCCAACGTCTTTGTCTGAGATTCAAATCCGGTTGGGTGAAGATATACTTCAAGCTTTGGTGATCAGTGAAGATTTCACAGCGATTACCAAGGAGGTAATGCCGCCATGTTTTGAGTGCATGGACTACAGCTGCAAGCTCTAAATCATGAGTAGGATAGTTGTCCTCATGTGGTCGCAACTGTCGGGATGCGTATGCAATCACTTGACGATCTTGCATAAGAATGCAACCTAGTCCTTGTCGCGAGGCGTCGTAATAGATTATAAAATCCTTGGAAAAATCTGGTGGTACCAGTACAGGTGCAGATGTCAGGCGTCTTTTCAGTTCCTGAAAACTGGACTCGCACTGTGGGGTCCACTCAAACTTTTTATCTTTCTTGAGGAGTTCGGTTAGAGGTTTAGCAACCTTGGAGAAGTTCTCGACGAAACGTCGGCAATAGCTCGCTAAGCCAAGAAAACTCCTAACTTGCTTGACCGATTCAGGAGGAGTCCAATCAAGGACGGCTTGAACTCGCTCGGGATTGACAGCAATACCCTTGCCAGAGATTACATGACCTAGATAGGTTACTTCTGGCAACCAAAATTCACATTTAGAGAATTTGGCATAAAGGCGGTGCTCTTGAAGTTTCGTCAATACCAGCCTTAAATGCTCGGCATGATCTTCCTTGTTCTTGGAGAAAATGAGTATATCATCGAGGTATACCACGACGAATTTATCCAGGTACTCCATGAATATAGAATTCATTAACCGAGAAAAGGTAGCTGGGGCATTGGTTAATCCGAAGGACATGACGGTGTACTCATATTGGCCATAACGAGTAACGAAAGCCGTTTTAGGAATGTCCCCGTTCTTGATTTTGATTTGATGGTAGCCCAACCTCAAAGCCATCTTAGAAAAGACTGAGGATCCAGCGAGCTGATCATACAGATCGTTGATCCTGGGAAGCGGATACTTATTCTTTATGGTGACCAGATTGACAGGTCGGTAATCCACAACCATCCGCTCCGTTCCATCCTTCTTCTTGACGAAGAGGACGGGGCAAGCCCAAGGGGAAGAACTAGGACGGATGAAACCCTTTTGCAAGGACTCATCGAGTTGTTTCTTTAGCTTAGCTAATTCTAGTGGTGCCATCTTATAAGGTCTCCTAGAGATTGGGACAGTTCCAGGAATAAGATCTATCACGAACTCGACATCTCTGTCAGGTGGAACTCCTGACAGTTCTTCTGGAAAAACATCCGGAAAGTCACGGACTACCGGGATATCTTCGAGTTCTGGTAGAGGGCTGGCATTAAGAGAGTAGAGCTGACGTTCAGCCATTCGAGTCAAGACATTGACTATCTTGCCGGATGGATGTGTAAGTTGAACGGTCCTAGTAAAGCAGTCAATTTTGGCGTAATGGGTTGTCATCCAATCCATACCCAAAATGATATTTATGTCCGAGGACTTGAGAGCGATTAAGGATGCAAGGAAAACAAGTCTATCGACAAGGATTTCATTTCCATGGCTTACCCTAGAGGTCTGCCACTTTGAACCAGGAGTTTGAATAACCATGGAAGTAGGCATGTCACAAAAAGTCATGTTGTGCAATCGAGCATAGCTTTCAGATATGAACGAATGGGATGCTCCAGTATCGAAAAGAACAGATGCCGGATGGCAGTTTACGAGAAGCGTACCAAGGACGACGTTAGGATCCTCATAGGCTTCTTCAGCAGAAACATAGTTGACATGACCACGTGCAGTGGGGATTGGCTTAACATAGTTCACCTTGCCGGTTGGCTTACCACGGCCAACGGGTTTTCCTGGCTGATTCTGGGGACAATCACGCATGTAGTGTCCCGGTTCTCCACACTTGAAACATGTCACAGTGGTGGTGCGTGGAGCAAAGTTGGAGGGTGGACCTCCATAGATCTTAGCAGGTGCAGACTGTTGAGTTGGATGAGGCGCCTCATAGGATGGCCTCGGTGAATACTTGGGTGGCAGAGCAGTGTTAGGAACCCATACACGGCGCTTGTGAGAGCCAGAGCCGGATGAGGAACCAAGGTCTCGAGTATGCTTGCGGGTGGCCTCGAAGTCGGTCTGGCCTGTCTCAGCACTGATAGCCTTATTAACCAACTTCTAGAAGGAAGTGCACTCGTGCAGACATAGATCTCGACGAAGTTCAGGGCTGAGTCCCTTGCGGAACCTCGCCTGTTTCTTGGCATCGGTGGATACTTCTTCAGGTGCATAGCGTGCCAGATTACCGAACTCACGACTGTAGCCATCCACAATCAAACGACCCTGGGTGAAATTGCGGAATTCCTCCCGCTTGCGATCCATGAGACCTTCCGGAATGTGGTGTTCACGGAATGCCTCACTGAACTCAACCCAGGTAGTGACTTGGCCAGCAGGACGCATAGCTTCAAAATTTTCCCACCAAAGACTAGCAGGGCCCTCAAGATGGTAGGCGGCGTAGATAACCTTGTCAGCTTCGGCCACGCGGGCAGAGTGTAGCTTGTGGGTGATACTACGTAGCCAGTCATCAGCATCCAGAGGTTCAGTGGAGTGATGGAACTTCGGTGGACACATCTTGATAAAATCGTGGATTGACACCACGTCATTCCTCTGGCGGAACCCAGTGTTTTGCTCTATGCGTTCCAGCAGACGGTTGGTCTCTCTCTTGTTCCGTTCTGCTTCAAGCATAACTTCCGCCAAGGAGGGTGGCTGTGGCAGATTTCCATCTCTAGCCCCACTAGCCTCACCCTGCTCCTGAGCAGCAGGAGTGTTGCGAGTGCTGA
Organism: Secale cereale; assembly: GCA_902687465.1. NCBI lineage: Eukaryota > Viridiplantae > Streptophyta > Magnoliopsida > Poales > Poaceae > Secale > Secale cereale. The sequence goes on along the minus strand of LR738715.1, from coordinate 377,404,648 downwards.
CCATCCTAGGAAAACAAAACAACGGTTTAGACAAGGATGGCAATATTTGACATAGAAGTGCAGAATGTAATGGATGACACAGAATGTAGAGATGTTCATCCATACGACATGGTAATATAGGAACTGCTATATATACACCAGTGGTCATACACACCATACAAAGTTTAGTACAAGCCAAGGCTAAAGTACAACTGCGGTGAAAGACGATACATCCCATCAGAGGCATTCCAGGCTCCTATACATTATTTAACTACACCTCCGGAATTAAGTACACACTAGTCATATTCCACAAGACACGCAGGACTGTGGAAATACAACTATTACAATACTACTACTACCACGGACTAGCTCAGACATTCGCGTAGTAATCCTCGTAAAGATTACCACCGTAGCCTGGAAGTGGTACAGACGGATCTTGGAACTCGCGAGCACTCGAAGGCTGAGGACCATAAGGACATGGGTGTGGTCTCGGCCCCGATGCTGGTGGTAACCGACGCCCACGTGGAGGTGTAATACCCCCAACGTCACGCCAATCCATGCGATCAGGCAGACGAGTCCGCACAGGATACAAATCCCGCATGTCCAGATATCCGGCGTGCACAGCAGGTGCAAGCCGTGTCAAAGTAGTCCAGTGAGCGGCTCGAGTGTTATACAGCTCCATTCGGAGGGCACGGACCTCACGGTCCCTATCCTCCAACATCTGAACAGTAGTCTGAAGCAGTGGCTCTTCATGAGCAACATCAGTATACAGACCAGTGTAGTAGCCTTCTTCTCCGGGGAGTGAAGCTGGCATGTAACAGAACTCAGTGTTCAGCAACAGGGCATGCCTAGCACGGAGAATGGTCATCATCGAATAAGCGGCATCCTGCACTGCCATTTCGATGGTAATCCCGAGTCCATAAGACCAATGGATGGGATCATTAGCTCCGGGATATGAGGGGTATATCCGGACTGTGCATAAATACTGACTTTGATTAAAATCCCAATACTGTTCCTCCACAGTGTATTCAGGATACCAGCGATAACCGGTCTCAGTCATCACACGGACTAGCATGGCCGTGTGACCGGGCACATTAATGCACCGAGTCAAACGGACGACTTGGTGAGGAATGCGGCCAGACATCTGAAACACGAAATAATGCAAAGGCATTAGTGTTTCTGGAAGAAATCGGGCAGCATAACAACTGTAAATGCTCAAACAGAGATTTGAGACATCATACAAATGATAGCATAGCCACTCAACAAATCCATATCAAGGTTCCGGTTCAACAATCATCATACTCAAAAGGATAGAAACTGAACTGAGGCTTGAAACCAAAAATCCTAAGAGTCTACGGATTAGTAACACGTGAACCTAGTAAGGATAAGAGGCCTAGTCCTAAATCCCCGTAGAAAGAATAGACAGACTCAGATCAGAAGGGCATAAGGTAAAGGAGTAAAAAGAGCCTTACGTTCCCTTCCACAATCAATTCCCCTACATATAACTAAGAATTTTTCTAGACTCAACATCGACCAGTTTGGCTTGAGAAACCTACAGGCAGTCCAGCTCTGATGCCAACGCTGTCAGGACCCCGATCATAAGTCACACCGATCTAGCTGTAACACGTCATATCACTTTGCGGCCTCACGCACGGTAACCCCACGGGTGCCACCTTACCTGGCCCGGGACCGTTTGCGCATTTTGGCACACGTATATGACAGTGTCGCTAGCATCCATATGACAGAGAACCCGGGCCGACATGGCTAGTTATAATCCAAAAGTGGCACTAAATTACAGAGACAGGCATCCATGACCCAGCAACGAACGTGTCGGTCATCAACGTATGAACCCAAGTCGTAGCAAGCTACATGGAGTTAAAGGAACAACGCGTGACATTTCCCCTAAGGGACAGACACAGGAACGAAGAAGGACACATGCCGGCCAGCCTACGTGTTCCGAGCAGTAGCAAGCTACCAAGGCTCATTGGAATCACTAGGAGGCATTTCCCTGTAAGATAGGTAACCAAAGGAAAACAACTAGGTGTCGGATTCCACACATACCAAGCATTTCAATCATACACGCAATATGCTCAATATGTGCAAATACAACATTGCATCACAACAGAACTCTATGACTCAAAGTACTTTATTTAAAAGGCTCCAAGAGCCATACATAACATAGTCATACAGGTAGTGGTCACATGACCCAACACTCAAGTCATACAGTCATACAAGCACAAGCGGAAGCTACATGTCTGAGTACAGACAACTTAGAAAAATAAAACAGGCTTGGTGTAGCCTGACTATCTACAAGGCCCTTCACAAGCTCCAGATCACCGTCTGGGTGTCAAGCTACTCGTCGACGTCAACGTCTATGTAGAACCCATCAGCAGGGGCAGGGTTCTCCTCTGCAACAGTTATTAAGCAAACATGAGTACAAAGGTACTCAGCAAGTCTTACCACAGAACCTATCATACATGCAACATTATCAAAGGGGGTAGTGGAGGTTATAGCAGAATGCCAGCTTTGACCTTGGCTAACATATACTACAACTTCCAACAGATTGCAAGATGTTATTACGAACACGAGTCCTCTAGTCACCACATCAATACACTACCGAGGATCCTCTTCCGTCATCCTACGGAAGGGCCATCCACGGCACTCACGCTTATCTTGAGGCTTTTAGTAGTATACATCAACTTGTCTATGAACTGTAAGAGTAACCAAGTAGTTCGTACCGTGAACAACGGCTATTCGAATAGTTTGATAACCCTGCAGGGGTGTACTTCTTCACACACGCTTCCACCGCTTATCGCCGTTTACTCGGCGTGTACTCGGCAACCGTCAAGCGGAAGCCCAGCGAGGGTGTCGGCCACGACCTGACTAACTACTCAAGTCTCTCGTCCAGGTTTATCGCCTATTTGGGTTCCATCCGTGGGGAGATCCGGCCGGGGTGTCGCTCACGGCCCCAAACGATGTGTACAGGGTTCCCGAGTCACCAAACGGGCAACCGGTACACCGTGCCACGTACCTGTTGCATCACAACCCACCCCGAGGGTCAGCGTTGTGCACGACCTCCAGTAAGCTATAAACACCAGAAACTAGTTGCAACTCCTGGACAGAGATCAAGGATAGCTAATAAGTCGAGAGGGTCCATTGGTTTCGGGCCCAATGCATGGTAGTAACTGCAACTTGAACCACACATACAGATCTCGGGTCCTATGTACGGTTCCAATGAAACAACCCACCATGTACTCCTACATGGCCTTTCATCGATACCTTTACCAAGCGTATTCCACAGTTCCTTCTCTTTATCGAAAGATTGTTTCACTCTGATTCATCACCCAGATGAATCAGACCAGACACAACTCTAAGCATAGCAGGCAACATAAACAAATAGCATGGTGGATCACACATCACATGGCTCAATCAACTCCTACACATGCTAGTGGGTTTCAACTATTTACTGTGGCAATGACAGGTCATGCAAGGGAATAGGGTTCAACTACCGCAGCAAGTAGCAGTTCACGCGCTGTTGCCTTAATGCAGTAAAAGAGAGCAGGAGCGGGAAGATTGGGTTGTATCGGAATGATCAATGATTGCTTGCCTGACAAGGTAGTTGTCGGGTACTGCTCTTCAACTGGATACGCGGCAGTATCCTCGGGAGCAGGACCTAACATAGGGAAAACCGACGATACAATCATTAACAAACAAATGCAACAATATGATGCATGTTTATGACATGGCAAGATGCATGTGAGTTGGCTAATGCAACTAAAACCAGAAGGGTTTGAACCTATTTGAATCAAGGATTCAAGTTGAAGTTCAAACTAGTATTTAAATAAGTGCATTATCATGTTTTTGATATATACAACAAGTTAACTTGTTCAAACATGCATGAAACCAGTGCCATTAGATAGATTGGATTTTTCTGATCATTTTTCATATATAAATCTTTTCCATCTGAGCTATGGTTGATTTTATATGATTTTTAGAAGTTTTGGGTATTTTCTGGAATTTCCTGAATTAATATTATATCTAAATATCCCAGAAAAACCTTTACTGCGTCAGCATGACATCATGCTGACGTCAGCCAGTCAACAGGGCCAGTCCAGGTCAAACCTGACCAGTGGGTCCCTCATGTCAGTGTCACAGCTAATTAACTGAGTTAATTAGAGTTAACTAAAACTAATTAGCTGTCAGTGGGGCCAGGGCCCACATGTCAGTGACTAAACTAAGTAACTAATTAATATTAATTTAACACCTAAACTGAGTTTGACTTGCGGGCAGGGCCCACATGTCATTGACCCAGGGGGTCAAACCCGTGGTCAAAACAGGTCAAACTCGCCGGCGTTTAGCCGCCGGCGAGGCCAAACGCGGCGGCGTGCCTCGGAAAACGTCTGTGGTGCACGGTTCGAGCTGTGGTTGGGTGCGTTGGAGAGCTCTTGCTCTTCCGCATCGGATGGTGGTGGTCGCCGGACCTGGGGTGGCCGGAGACGACGGCAACAAGCTCGACGGCGGCGACCGGCGTCGGGCGTGTGTGGGGATGCGGCTGCAGGTGCCTAGGCGATGCGTGCGTAGCACCGTTCGCATCTACGTGCTGCGGTGAGTGCGATGGACGGGTGCCGGTGACCAAATGGGCACCGGAGCATCACCGGCGACGAGCACAGCGGCGGTGCGTGCGGTGGAGCTACGTGCAGTGGGCTGCAGGGCAAGAGGGAGCCAACGGAGAGGGGGAGGAGGTAGCTAGTCTCACAGCGGTTGCAGCGAGCACCGAAGCGAGCTCGGAGGTGGTCGGAGCTGAGCAGCATGGCAAGGGGGATCTCCGCGGCCGGAGTTGGGGAAGAAGAGCTCGGGGGCATCTCCGGGGCGGGCGAGCGCTCGGGGCTCGGCCTGTCGAAGCAGTCGAGGACGGCGGAGACGAGGGACAACACGGCGGAGCTCGGGGACGACGGTGCTGGGGTTTCTGTTAATCCCATTTCAAGTTTCTTTGAAAGTAAACATGATGCACACTCTAGTCAGGCCCTAATGCAAGTGCTAGCTAGGGATGTGACAGTTCTTTTGTTGTCATGTTGGATGAAGCTTTGAAATCAAGGATGCCAAGATCTACATGATGCATTGAATCAACAATTTCGAGGAGGAAAACTGGATCGAGAAGATTGTGTTAGTTAGTGTCCCCTCTGATTTCTTACCCTACGCTTGAATCTCGGGACGAGATTCTTGTTTAGTGGGGGTGAGTTGTCACAGCCCTAGACCAGCCCTTGCCTGTCTTGCTTGGTCTTCATGTGCATCATGTTTAAGTTCTCAGAAACTGGAAATGGGGATGTTCAAACCCTAGCACTAAATGAATTCAACTAGGTTCAAATTAAAATCTTTTTCAATAAACCCAAAATGCCCTTGGGAAAAGTTCATCTTTTTTGGATTGATTAAAACCCTCTGCCAAAAATGTTGCACATATTTCTAGGACCATTCTGGATTTTTGAATAACCCATATTGTATTCAAATTGGGGCATTTAAATATTTTTAATATCTTTAAATGCTCCAAAAATTCTGAAAATAGTGGAGGCCCTCTGTAATAATTTATTTAATGCCCACAATTATTTTTTAGGATTTATTAAAATGATTTGGGCTATAAACTAAATCAAAACAAAATAAGAAAAATAGAAAACAGAAACAGAATTAGAAGAGAAGGAAAGGCTTACCTGTCCAGCCTGGCCGGCTTGCTACTGTGCGGCCCAGCCCACAGCGCGGTGCCAGTCACCCTCAACCTCCCGCTAGGAGGATGAGAAGCGTGTGGCCGCGGCACGCCGGCACGCGCGAGCCACCTCCTGCCTGCTTGCTGCCTCCCCGACGCCGCTACGGATGCCACGCACCCCCTGGACCTCCTTCCACTCTCCCTCGGCCTCATCCCCTCCTCTAGCCCACTCTGTCTCGCAACCGAGCGCCACCCGAGCGCTGCCGTCGCCGTCGTCCACTGCCACCTGGGCCACCGAGACTCCCCCGCCTAGCTAGCCTGTCCATCGGCTTCGCAGCGTCGCCCCGATGCTCTCCACCAACGAACACAATGCCGGACGCCCCGTAGCGTCTTCCTCGACCTCGTCTTGAAGATCCGGTCGCCGGAGATCGTCGTCATCGATTCGCATCGTCCGAGCCTCCCCCGAGCCCACGTCGATGCCTCTGCAATAACCGTGAGCCCCCGCTTCGGATTTCCCTCTCCCCAAACTTGTTTACCTCCCCCAGCTAGCCTAGCCACCGCGCCCGAGAACTTCGCCCCGCCGGCCATGGCGCCGCCGTGGCCATAGTCGCCACAGCCCGCGAATGGGCATCCCAACGTGCTCACCGTGCTCCCAGGAGCCGAACGCACGCACCATCTCCCTTCCTAGTGCAACACAACCCCAAACCCGCACAGACCCGAGCTCCGGCCGCCGCAAATCCCGCCGCTGGCGCTGTTTCCGGCCACCCCAGGCCAGGAGACCACCACCATCCGACGCGACACATCGCCAGCGTCCCATTTATGCCCTCAGCGCATCGATCCGAGCCCCGTGGAGGATTTCCGCACCTCGCCGCCGTGTCTGGACACGCCGGCGTCGAGTCGCCGGTGGGCTTGACCCCTTTGACCACGGCTGGACCCCCCCCCCCTATGTCCATGACATGTGGGGCCGGCCTGTGACAAAATTAGTTTAGGGTTTTTGTTAAGTGCTAATTGCTGTTATTAACCTAATTAGACACTGACATGTGGGCCCCGTGTCTGTTTAGTTTAGTTTTAAACTTTTAGTTAGTGCTGATAGACTGACCAGTGGGACCCACTGGTCAGGTTTGACTCGAACATCCCATGTTGACTTGCTGACGTCACACAGACGTCATGCTGACGCAGTAAAACCTTTTCTGGAATTTATATAAATCTAAATGATTTATTTATTTCAGAAAATAGCCAAAACTTCTAAAAAATCACAGAAAATAAACTATAACTCAGATGAAAATAATTTATATATGAAAATTGATCAGAAAAATTCAAAGAATCTGTTTATGGCATTTTCATGCATGTTTGAATAACGTACAGCCACTTCCTAGGACAATTTGAATAAATGGCATTTGAATAATCACATATAGAGTTGAATTTGAACCTTTGGTTCAAACCAACTTCATTTAATTGAGTTGCTAGTTGCATTAGCTCAATCAACAGCCTATTGCCATGTCATGATCATGCATCATATTGTCGCATTGCATTGATTGTGTTCTTTCTCTGTTGCCGGTGTTTGTTCCCTCTCAGTAGACGACGTTCCGACGATGAGTTCGATGACACCGATGAAGACCCAATGTTATCTTCTGAAGTGCCAGGCAAGCAAAACCCCATTGAGCATTCCGATACAATCCCACTCTCTCGCTCTTGCTCTCTTTACTGCATTAGGACAACAAGGCTTCAACTGTTACCTGCTGCGGTAGTTGAACCCCTTTTCCACTGCATGACCTGTCATTGCCACAGTAAATAGTTGAAACCCACTAGTATGAGTAGGAGTTGTTTGAGCCATGTGGTGCCTACTCATTCATGCTATCTGGTTATGACTGCTATTGCTTAGAGTTGTGTCAGGTCTGATTCATCGGGGATGAATTGGAAGGGTGATGAACATGTCCTACTGTGTGTGAGCTAAGTGTGTGAACACGATTTGTTAAAGGTAGCGATGAGAGGCCATGTAGGACTGCATGGTGGGTTGTCTCATTGAAGCCGTCCTCAGGAACTGAGTTCTGTGTTGGTTGATCCATGAAACAGCTACTACCACACATTGGGATCCTTAATTGACTCTCTCGACTTATTAATCAACATGATCTCTGCCCAGGAGTTGCAATTAGTTTCTGGTGTTTGTAGTTTACTGGAGGTCATGCGCAGCGTTGACCCTCGGGGTGGGCTGTGACGCGGCAGGTACGTGGCACGGTGTACCGATTGCCCGTTTGGTGATGCGTGAACCATGTACACATCGTTTGGGGCCGTGAGCGACACCACGGCCGGATCTCCCCACGGATGGAACCCAAATAGGTGATAAACCTGGACGAGAGACTTGTGTGGTTAGTCAGGTCATGGCCGACACCCTCGCCAGGCTTCTGCTTGAAGGTTGCCGAGATATATGACGTGTACATGGCGGTAAGTGGCGAGAGCGTGTGTGAAGAAGTACACCCCTGCAGGGTAATATATATGATCTATTTGAATAGCCGTGTCCGCGGTAATGGACTTCTGGGTTGCCTATAACAGTTCATAGACAAGTGAAAGTGGATACCCTAAAATACGCAAGATAAGCGTGAGTGCTATGGATGGCCTTCTCGTAGGGAGACGGGAGCGGATCCATAGTGGTGTATTGATTGGTGAATATGTGGACTCGTGTGCGCCACCTCAAAAGAGTTACTTGCAGTCGTAGTTTAGGATAGCCACCGAGTCAAAGCTGGCTTGCTGCAGTCAAACTCCACCACCCCTTGTTGATACTAATGCATACGTAGATAGTTCTGATGTAAGTCTTGCTGAGTACCTTTGTACTCACATTTGCTTAATTTATGCTTTTGCAGAGAGACTCCAGTCTCACTAGTGGTTCCGCGTGGACTTCGACGTTTAGCTTGTTACCTCAGCTACGATCTTGTACCCTTGGGAGGGTCTTGTAGATAGTCAGGCTCCTCAGCCTTTTTCATTTGTAGTTGTCTGTACTCAGACATGTTATGCTTCCGTTGCCTGTATGCTCTGTATGTTGGGTCATGTGACCTCTGTTTGTAATAAATGCTATGATGGCTCTTCTGGGCCTTTATATGTATGAGTTGTTGAGTTATGTTGTGATGCCATGTTGTACAGCACATACTTGCATGTAATGCGTACGTGTAATGTGTATTGTTATGTGTGGGATCCGACACCTAGTTGTTTACCCTTGGTAGCCTATCTTATAGGGAAATGTCTCCTAGTGCTTCCACTGAGGCTTGGTAGCTTGATACTGCTTCGGAACACTTAGGCTGGCCGGCATGTGTCCTTCTATGTTCCTGTGTCTGTCCCTTAAGGGAAATGTCACGCGTTGTTCCTTTAAGTCCTTGTAGCTTGCTACGACTTGGGTTCATACGTTGATGACCGACACGTTCGTTGCTGGGTCATGTATGCCTGTCTCTGTAATTTAGTGCCACTTTTGGTTTATAACTAGTCATGTCGGCCCGGGTTCTCTGTCATATGGATGCTAGCGACACTATCATATACGTGTGCCAAAATGCGCAAACGGTCCCGGGCCAGGTAAGGTGGCACCCGTGGGGATACCGTGCGTGAGGCCGCAAAGTGATATGATGTGTCACAGGCTAGACCTGTGTGACTTAGGATCGGGGTCCTGACATGTTGTGCCTACTCATTCATGCTATTTGGTTATGCCAGCTATTGCTTAGAGCTGTGTCAAGTCTGATTCATCGAGGATGAATTGGAATGGTGATGAACATGTCCTACTTTGTGTGAGTTAAGTGTGTGAACATGTTTTGGTAAAGGTAGTGGTGAGAGGCCATGTAGGAGTACATGGTGGGTTGTCTCACTGGAACCGTCCTTAAGAACTGAGTTCTGTGTAAGTTGTCCAATGACTAGCTACTACCACACATTGGGTTTCGGTAACTCAACCCCTCTCGACTTATTAATCAACTAGATCTCTGTCCAGGAGTTGCAACTAGTTTCTCGTGTTTGTAGGTAGTACTAGTAGACTACCAAGTGGCACCTGGTACAGGTGGGCTTGGGACAGACTAGGTGTAGTGGCACGGTGTACCAAGTGGCACACGGATGGTGCGCTTGGGAACCCTGCTCACATCCTTTGGGGCCGTGAGCGACACCCCGTCCGGATCTGCTTGCGGATGGAACCCGAATAGGCAATAAACATGGACTAGAGTCTTGTGTGGTTAGTTAGGTCATGGCCGACTCCCTCGCCAGGCTTCCGCTTGAAGGTTGCCGAGATATACAACGTGTACATGGTGGTAAGTGGCGAGAGCATGTGTGAAGAAGTACACCCCCGCAGGGTTAACATGATCTATTCGAATAGCCGGGTCCGCGGTTATGGACTTCTTGGATGCTTACGTGGTACATAGACAAGTGAAAGTGGATACTCTAAAATGCGCAAGATAAGCGTGAGTGCTATGGATGGCGTTCTCGTAGGGAGACGGGAGCGGATCCATAGTGGTGTATTGATATGGTGAATATGTGGACTCGTGTGCGCCAGCTCAAAAGAGTTACTTGCAGTCGTAGTTCAGGAAAGCCACCGAGTCAAAGCTGGCTTATTGTAGTCAGAATCCATCACCCTTTGTTGATAATGATGCATATAGAGATAGTTCTGATGTAAGTCTTGCTAAGTACCTTTGTACTCACGTTTGTTTAATTTATGTTTTGCAGAGAGACTTGAGTCTCACTAGTGGTTCCGCGTGGACTTTGATGTTTAGCTTGTTACCTCAGCTACGATCTTGTACCCTTGGGAGGGTCTTGTAGATAGTCAGGCTTGTCAGCCCTTTTCATTTGTAATTGTCTGTACTTAGACATGTTATGCTTCCGTTGCCTGTATGCTCTGTATGTTGAGTCATGAGAACCACTGCTTGTAATAATTGATATGATGGCTCTTCTGGGCCTTATCTATTTGAGTCGTTGAGTTATGTTGTGATGCCATGTTGTACAACACATACTTTCATGTTATGCGTACGTGTAATGTGTATTGCTATGTGTGGGATCCGACACCTAGTTGTTTACCCTTGGTAGCCTATCTTACAGGGAAATGTCTCCTAGTGCTTCAACTGAGCCTTGGTAGCTTGCTACTGCTCCGGAACACTTAGGCTGGCCGGCATGTGTCCTTCTTCGTACCTGTGTCCATCCCTTAGTGGAAATGTCACGCGTTGTTCCTTTAAGTCCTTGTAGCTTGCTACGACTTGGGTTCATACGTTGATGACCGACACGTTCGTTGCTGGGTCATGTATGCATGTCTCTATAATTTAGCGCCACTTTTGGTTTATAACTAGTCACGTCGGCCCGGGTTCTCTATCATATGGATGCGAGCGAAACTATCACATACGTGTGCCAAAATGCGCAAACGGTCCCGGTCCAGGTAAGGTGGCAACCGTGGGGATACCGTGCGTGAGGCCGCAAAGTGATATGATGTGTTACATGCTAGACCTGTTGGGGAACGTTGCATGGGAAACAAAATTTTTTCCTACCGTTCACCAAGATCAATCTAGTAGATGCAACTACGAGGGGAGAGTGTGATCTACGTACCCTTGTAGATCGCTAAGCGGAAGCGTTATGAACGCGGATGATGGAGTCGTACTCGTCGCGATTCAGATCGCCGAAGACCTAGCACCGAAGCAACGGTGCCTCCGCGTTCTTCACACGTACGGCTCGGGGACGTCTCCTCCTTCTTGATCCAGCAAGGGGTGGAGGAGAGGTTGATGGAGAACCGGCAGCACGACGGCGTGGTGGTGATGGTGGAGAAGAACTCCAGCAGGGCTTCGCCTAAGCTCCGCGGGAGAAGATATGACGGGAGAGGGAGGGCAGCACCGAGGCACAAACTGTGTTGGCTGCCCTCCCTTTGCCCCACTATATATAGGGGGGGTGGAGAGGTGAGGGCGCCCTAGGGTTTCCCCCTAGGGGCCGGCGGCCAGGGCAAGGGGAGGGGGCGGCGGCCAGGGCAGGGGGGCGGCCAGGCCCTAGGGTTTCCCCCCCTAGGTGCCTTGCCCCCCAAGGCCAAGGGGTGCGGCCAGCCCTAGGGGGTCCCACCCCCTTAGCCGCATGGGGAGAGGGCCCAGGGGAGGCGCACAGCCCCCTGAGGGCTGTGGTGTCCCCCCTTGTGGCCCAATAGACCCAGAACAACTTCCGGACCCCCCGAAATCCCTTCCGGTACTCCGCCGATTTCCCGATGCTCCCCGGAACACTTCCGGTACTCCGAAACCTTTCATCCTATATATCAATCTTCGTCTCCGGACCATTCCGGAGACCCTCGTCATGTCCGGGATCTCATCCGGGACTCCGAACAACCTTCGGTAACCATGCACTCTTCTCACTAACAACCCTAGCGTCACCGAACGTTAAGTGTGTAGACCCTGCGGGTTCGGAAACCATGTAGACATGACCGAGACACTCCCAGGTCAATAACCAATAGCGGGATCTGGATACCCATATTGGTTCCCACATGTTTCTCGATGATCTCATCGGATGAACCACGATGTCAAGGATTCAGGCAATCCCGTATACAGTTCCCTTTGTCTCGTCGGTATGTTACTTGCCCGAGATTCGATCGTCGGTATCTCTATACCTAGTTCAATCTCGTTACCGGCAAGTCTCTTTACTCGTTACCGTAATACATAATCCCATGACCAACTACTTAGTCATTTTGAGCTCATTGAGATGACGTATTACCGAGTGGGCCCGGAGATACCTCTCCGTCATACGGAGTGACAAATCCCAGTCTCGATCCATGTCAACTCAACAGACACCCTCGGAGATACCTGTAGAGTACCTTTATAGTCACCCAGTTACGTTGTGACGTTTGGCACACACAAAGCACTCCTACGGTGTCAGTGAGTTACATGATCTCATGGTCATAGGAACTTATACTTGACATGCAGAAAACTATAGCGATAACTGACACGATCAAAAGCTATGTTTACGTTTGGGTCTCGTCCATCACATCATTCTCCTAATGATGTGATCCCGTTATCAAATGACAACTCATGTCTATGACCTGGAAACCGCGGTCATCTTTGATCAACGAGCTAGTCCTGTAGAGGCTCACTAGGGACACAAAGTCTGTCTATTCATCCACACGTGTATTTGAGTTTCCAATCAATACAGTTATAGCATGGATAATAAACGATTATCATGAACAAGGAAATATAATAATAACTCTTTTATTATTGCCTCTAGGGCATATTTCCAACAGTCTCCCACTTGCACTAGAGTCAATAATCTAGTATTACAAGGTAATGAATCTAACACCCATAGAGTCTTGGTGTTGATCGTGCTTAGCCCGTGGAAGAGGCTTAGTCAACGGATCTGCAATATTCAAATCCGTGTGTACTTTGCAAATGTTTATGTCCTCCTCCTTGACTGAATCGCGGATGGAATTGAAGCGTCGCTTTATGTGTCTGGTCCTCTTGTGAAACCTTGGTTCCTTGGCTAGAGCAATGGCACCAGTGTTGTCACAGAACAGAGTCATTGGGTTCAGTGCACTAGGCACAACTCCAAGATCTGTCATGAACTCCTTCATCCAGACACCTTCCTTAGCCGCCTCCGAGGCAGCTATATACTCCGCTTCACATGTAGAATCGGCTACCACGCTCTGCTTGGAACTGCACCAGCTTACCGCTCCCCCGTTGAGAATATATACGTATCCGGTTTGAGACTTAGAGTCATCCGGATCAGTGTCAAAGCTTGCATCGACGTAACCCTTTACGACGAGCTCTTGATCACCTCCATAAACGAGAAACATATCCTTAGTCCTTTTCAGGTACTTTAGGATATTCTTGACCGCTGTCCAGTGATCCATACCAGGATTACTTTGAAACCTTCCGGCCATACTTATGGCAAGGCTGACATCTGGTCTTGTGCACAGCATTGCATACATGATAGAGCCTATGGCTGAAGCATAGGGGACGACACTCATCTTTTCTCTGTCATCCGCAGTCACTGGGCATTGAGTCTTACTCAACTTCGTACCTTGCAATACCGGCAAGAACCCCTTCTTGGATTGATCCATTTTGAACTTCTTCAAAACTTTATCAAGATATGTGCTTTGTGAAAGTCCTATCAAGCGTCTTGATCTATCTCTATAGATCTTGATGCCCAATATGAAAGCAGCTTCACCGAGATCTTTCATCGAAAAACTCTTGTTCAAATACCCCTTCACGCTATCCAAAAATTCTATATTGTTTCCAATCAGCAATATGTCATCCACATATAATATTAGAAACGCTATAGAGCTCCCACTCACTTTCTTGTAAATACAAGCTTCATTGTAAACTTGTATAAACCCAAACGCTTTGATCACCTCATCAAAGCGAAGATTCCAACTCCGAGATGCTTGCACCAGCCCATAAATGGAACGCTGGAGCTTGCATACTTTGTCAGCATTCTCTGGATCGACAAAACCCTCTGGTTGCATCATATACAACTCTTCCTTAAGAAAACCGTTAAGGAACGCTGTTTTGACATCCATCTGCCAAATTTCATAATCGAAATATGCAGCTATTGCTAACATGATTCGGACGGATTTAAGCATCGCTACGGGTGAGAAAGTCTCATCGTAGTCAATCCCTTGAACTTGTAAAAAACCCTTTGCCACAAGTCGAGCTTTATACACGGTGACATTACCGTCAGCGTCCGTCTTCCTCTTAAAAATCCATTTATTCTGAATGGCCTTCCGCCCTTCAGGTAATACTTCCAAAGTCCATACTTTGTTTTCATACATGGATCCCATCTCGGATTTCATGGCCTCTAACCATTTGTCGGAATCTGGGCCCACCATCGCTTCTCCATAGCTCGTAGGTTCACCGTTGTCTAACAACATGACCTCCAAGACAGTGTTACCATACCACTCAGGTGCAGTGCGTACCCTTGTCGACCTACGAGGTTCGGTAGTAACTTGATCGGAAGCTTCTTGATCATCATCATTGGCTTCCTCTTCAACCTCTGTAGGCTCCACAAAAACATCTTTCTGTGCTGCGCTACTTTCTGGTTGAAGCAGAGGTTCAATAACCTCATCAAGTTCTACCTTCCTCCCACTCAATTCTTTCGAGAGAAACTCTTTCTCGAGGAAGGACCCGTTCTTAGCGACAAACACTTTGCCCTCGGATCTGAGATAGAAGGTGTACCCAACTGTTTCTTTTGGGTATCCTATGAAGACACATTTGTCCGCTTTGGGTTCGAGCTTTTCTGGCTGAAGCCTTTTGACATAAGCATCGCAACCCCAAACCTTGAGAAAAGACAACTTAGGTTTCTTACCAAACCACAGTTCATACGGTGTTGTCTCAACGGACTTAGATGGAGCCCTATTTAAAGTGAATGCAGCTGTCTCTAACGCATATCTCCAAAACGATAGTGGCAAGTCGGCAAGAGACATCATAGAACGTACCATATCTAATAGGGTTCGATTACGACGTTCGGACACACCATTACGCTGTGGTGTTCCAGGTGGTGTCAACTGTGAAACAATTCCACATTTTCTTAAGTGATCACCAAACTCATAACTCAGATATTCTCCCCCTCGATCAGATCGTAGGAACTTGATCTTCTTGTTACGATGATTTTCAACTTCACTCTGAAATTGCTTGAACTTTTCAAAAGTTTCAGACTTATGCTTCATCAAGTAAATATACCCATATCTACTTAAGTCGTCAGTGAAGGTGAGAAAATAACGATATCCACCGCGCGCCGTTACACTCATCGGACCGCACACATCAGTATGTATGATTTCCAATAAGTCACTTGCCCGTTCCATTATCCCCGAAAACGGGGTCCTTGTCATCTTGCCCATGAGGCACGGCTCGCACGTGTCAAGTGATTCAAAATCAAGAGACTCCAAAAGTCCATCAGCATGGAGCTTCCTCATGCGTTTCACGCCGATATGACCGAGACGGCAGTGCCACAAGAAAGTGGTATTATCATTATCTACTCTACATCTTTTGGCATCAATGTTATGAACATGTGTATCATCACTATCGAGATTCAATAAGAATAAACCCCTAACTTCGGGTGCATGACCATAAAAGATATTACTCATATAAATAGAACAACCATTATTCTCTGACTTAAATGAGTAACCGTCTCGCAATAAACAAGATCCAGATATAATGTTCATGCTTAACGCAGGCATTAAATAACAATTATTCAGGTTCATAACTAATCCCGATGGTAATCGAAGAGCGAGCGTGCCGACGGCGATCACATCAACCTTGGAACCATTTCCCACGCGCATCGTCACTTCGTCCTTCGCCAGCCTCCGTTTATTCCGCAGTTCCTGTTTAGAGTTGCAAATGTGAGCAACCGAACCGGTATCAAATACCCAGGCACTACAACGAGAGTTGGTAAGGTACACATCAATAACATGTATATCATATATACCTTTGTTGTTGTTGGCCCCCTTCTTGTCCGCCAGATACTTGGGGCAGTTCCGCTTCCAGTGGCCATTCCCCTTGCAATAGAAACACTCAGTCTCTGGCTTGGGCCCAGCCTTGGGTTTCTTCACTGGATTAGCAACTGCTTTGCCACCCTTCTTAGAGTTACCCTTCTTGCCCTTGCCATTCTTCTTGAAACTGGTGGTCTTATTGACCATCAACACTTGATACTCCTTCTGGATGTCTGCCTCAGCGACTTTCAGCATCAAAAACAGCTCGGCGATGGTTTTATTCATCCCTTGCATGTTGTACTGCTGGACGAAGCTTTTGTAGCTTGGAGGGAGTGACTGGAGAATTCTGTCAATGATAGCCTCATCCGGGAACACAAGTCCCAGATCAGCTATGCGGGTATAGTACCCAGACATCTTCAGTAAGTGCTCACTGACAGACGAATTCTCCTCCATCTTGCAAGCGAAGAATTTATCGGTGGTCTCATACCTCTCGATCTTAGCATTCTTCTCAAAGATGAATTTCAACTCCGTGTACATCTCATATGCACCATGACGTTCAAAACGCCTTTGGAGTCCTCCTTCCAAGCCGTACAACATGGCACATTGTACTATCGAATAGTCA
The DNA here is from genome assembly GCA_902687465.1 of Secale cereale. Taxonomy (NCBI): domain Eukaryota; kingdom Viridiplantae; phylum Streptophyta; class Magnoliopsida; order Poales; family Poaceae; genus Secale; species Secale cereale. Next base: position 377,387,953 of record LR738715.1, on the reverse strand, counting down.
TCCGAACGCGTCTGCCAGACGTTCATATCGTCCGCAGAGGCTCCAGGAGCGGGGGGTTGACCTAGCGGTGCATTTAGGACATAAACCTTTTGGGCAGCTGTGAGGATGATCCTCAGATTGCGGAGCCAGTCCACAAAGTTGCTCCCATCATCTTTCAGTTTAGCTTTCTCTAGGAACGCATTAAAATTCAGGGGAACTCCTGCGCGAGCCATCTACAACATAAATTTACAAAGACATTTTAGACTATTGTTCATGATAAGTGAGTTATTACCTAATCAAATTAATTATAACTCCCACTCAAATTGACATCCCTCCGGTCATTCGAGCGTGACATGATCCAAATTCACCAACCCAAGTCCGATCATCACGTGAGATGAGGTGGTGTCAATGGTGAACATCAACATGTTGATCATATCTACTATATGACTCATGCTCGACCTTTCGGTCCTCCGTGTTCCGAGGCCATGTCTGTACATGCTAGGCTCGTCAAGTCTAACCCGAGTGTTCTGCACGTGCAAAACTGGCTTGCACCCGTTGTATGCGAACGTAGAGTCTATCACACCCGATCATCACGTGGTGCTTCGAAACGACGAACCTTCGCAACGGCGCACACTCGGGGGGAACACAATTTTTATCTTGAAATTTTAGTGAAGGATCACCTTATAATGCTACCGTCGTCCTAAGCAAAATAAGATGCATAAAAGGATTAACATCACATGCAAATCATAAGTGACATGATATGGCCATCAACTCGTGCTTTTGATCTCCATCTCCAAAGCACCGGCATGATCTCCATCGTCACCGGCGCCACACCATGATCTCCATCATCATGATCTCCATCATCGTGTCGCCATCGGGGTTGTCGGCGCCCACCATGCTCTTACTACTATTGCTACCGCTTAGCGATAAAGTAAAGCATTACAAAGCGCTTAATGATTGACACGCAGGTCATACAAAAAATAAAGACAACCCTATGGCTCCTGCCGGTTGCCGTATGCATCGACATGCAAGTCGATATTAACTATTACAACATGATCATCTCATACATCAAAATATATTTCATCATGTCATTGGCCATATCATATCACATGCATACCCTGCAAAAACAAGTTAGACGTCCTCTAATTTGTTGTTGCATGTTTTACGTGGCTGCTATGGGTATCTAGTAAGAACGCTTCTTACCTACGCAAAACCACAACGGTGATATTCAAGTTGCTATTTAACCTTCTACAAGGACCGCCTTGTTCTATTCCGATTCAACTAAGATAGGAGAGACAGACACCCGCCAGCCATCTTATGCAACAAAAGTCACATGTCTGTCGATGGAACCGGTCTCATGTACGTGGACATGTAAAGTTGGTCCGGGCCGCTTCATCCTATAATACCGCTGAATCAAGAAAGACTAAGGAGGGCAGCAATTTAAACATCAACGCCACAAACTTCTTTGTGTTCTACTCGAGAAAGCATCTACGCAAGATCCTAGCTCATGATGCCACTGTTGGGGAACGTTGCATGGGAAACAAAAATTTTTCCTACCGTTCACCAAGATCAATCTAGTAGATGCAACTACGAGGGGAGAGTGTGATCTACGTACCCTTGTAGATCGCTAAGCGGAAGCGTTATGAACGCGGATGATGGAGTCGTACTCGTCGCGATTCAGATCGCCGAAGACCTAGCACCGAAGCAACGGTGCCTCCGCGTTCTTCACACGTACGGCTCGGGGACGTCTCCTCCTTCTTGATCCAGCAAGGGGTGGAGGAGAGGTTGATGGAGAACCGGCAGCACGACGGCGTGGTGGTGATGGTGGAGAAGAACTCCAGCAGGGCTTCGCCTAAGCTCCGCGGGAGAAGATATGACGGGAGAGGGAGGGCAGCACCGAGGCACAAACTGTGTTGGCTGCCCTCCCTTTGCCCCACTATATATAGGGGGGGGGTGGAGAGGTGAGGGCGCCCTAGGGTTTCCCCCTAGGGGCCGGCGGCCAGGGCAAGGGGAGGGGGCGGCGGCCAGGGCAGGGGGGCGGCCAGGCCCTAGGGTTTCCCCCCCTAGGTGCCTTGCCCCCCAAGGCCAAGGGGTGCGGCCAGCCCTAGGGAGTCCCACCCCCTTAGCCGCATGGGGAGAGGGCCCAGGGGAGGCGCACAGCCCCCTGAGGGCTGTGGTGTCCCCCCTTGTGGCCCAATAGGCCCAGAACAACTTCCGGACCCCCCGAAATCCCTTCCGGTACTCCGCCGATTTCCCGATGCTCCCCGGAACACTTCCGGTACTCCGAAACCTTTCATCCTATATATCAATCTTCGTCTCCGGACCATTCCGGAGACCCTCGTCATGTCCGGGATCTCATCCGGGACTCCGAACAACCTTCGGTAACCATGCACTCTTCTCACTAACAACCCTAGCGTCACCGAACGTTAAGTGTGTAGACCCTGCGGGTTCGGAAACCATGTAGACATGACCGAGACACTCCCAGGTCAATAACCAATAGCGGGATCTGGATACCCATATTGGTTCCCACATGTTTCTCGATGATCTCATCGGATGAACCACGATGTCAAGGATTCAGGCAATCCCGTATACAGTTCCCTTTGTCTCGTCGGTATGTTACTTGCCCGAGATTCGGTCGTCGGTATCTCTATACCTAGTTCAATCTCGTTACCGGCAAGTCTCTTTACTCGTTACCGTAATACATAATCCCGTGACCAACTACTTAGTCACTTTGAGCTCATTGAGATGACGTATTACCGAGTGGGCCCGGAGATACCTCTCCGTCATACGGAGTGACAAATCCCAGTCTCGATCCATGTCAACTCAACAGACACCCTCGGAGATACCTGTAGAGTACCTTTATAGTCACCCAGTTACGTTGTGACGTTTGGCACACACAAAGCACTCCTACGGTGTCAGTGAGTTACATGATCTCATGGTCATAGGAACTTATACTTGACATGCAGAAAACTATAGCGATAACTGACACGATCAAAAGCTATGTTTACGTTTGGGTCTCGTCCATCACATCATTCTCCTAATGATGTGATCCCGTTATCAAATGACAACTCATGTCTATGACCTGGAAACCGCGGTCATCTTCGATCAACGAGCTAGTCCTGTAGAGGCTCACTAGGGACACAAAGTCTGTCTATTCATCCACACGTGTATTTGAGTTTCCAATCAATACAGTTATAGCATGGATAATAAACGATTATCATGAACAAGGAAATATAATAATAACTCTTTTATTATTGCCTCTAGGGCATATTTCCAACACTCAATTCCCCAATAGCTTTCCAACGCCTATGAAAACGACGAAATCGGTGCTTGTTCTCACTTGCTTTGAGAGTCTCGATCAATTCGGACTCTAGGTTGATTTTTGTATTTTCTTTGATCACCGTTTCTTCGCGAGAGTTGGCCTAACACCCTATTGTATCCATACATGGGTGGGGCGCCAAGGACCTGAACACCAAAGTGATATGCCGGCTCATCAAAATTTGAGCTGTAATTGCGATAACTTTCATTTTTTCCAATCCTGCAGGCCATTTTTGAGGGCCAAGACAACCCTTTTTGTTCTCAAAATTTTCCACGCACGTGATCCTGTGTGTGCACGTATGTAAAATCCTCCAAATCGTAAACACTAGAAGTCCTATCACCTCAATTCCCCAATAGCTTTCCAACGCCTATGAAAACGACGAAATCGGTGCTTGTTCTCACTTGCTTTGAGAGTCTCGATCAATTCGGACTCTAGGTTGATTTTTGTATTTTCTTTGATCACCGTTTCTTCGCGAGAGTTGGCCTAACACCCTATTGTATCCATACATGGGTGGGGCGCCAAGGACCTGAACACCAAAGTGATATGCCGGCTCATCAAAATTTGAGCTGTAATTGCGATAACTTTCATTTTTTCCAATCCTGCAGGCCATTTTTGAGGGCCAAGACGACCCTTTTTGGTCTCAAAATTTTCCGCGCACGTGATCCTGTGTGTGCACGTATGTAAAATCCTCCAGATCATAAAAACTAGAAGTCCTATCACCTCAATGTTGGGGAACGTTGCATGGGAAAAAAAAAATTTTCCTACCGTTCACCAAGATCAATCTAGTAGATGCAACTACGAGGAAGGAGTGTGATCTACGTACCCTTGTAGATCGCTAAGCGGAAGCGTTATGAACGCGGATGATGGAGTCGTACTCGTCGCGATTCAGATCGCCGAAGACCTAGCACCGAAGCAACGGTGCCTCCGCGTTCTTCACACGTACGGCTCGGGGACGTCTCCTCCTTCTTGATCCAGCAAGGGGTGAAGGAGAGGTTGATGGAGAACCGGCAGCACGACGGCGTGGTGGTGATGGTGGAGAAGAACTCCAGCAGGGCTTCGCCTAAGCACCGCGGGAGAAGAAGATATGACGGGAGAGGGAGGGCAGCACTGAGGCACGAACTGTGTTGGCTGCCCTCCCTTTGCCCCACTATATATAGGGGGGGTGGAGAGGCCAGGGCGCCCTAGGGTTTCCCCCTAGGGGCCGGCGGCCAGGGCAAGGGGAGGGGGGCGGCGGCCAGGGCAGGGGGAGGCGCCCAGGCCCTAGGGTTTCCCCCCTAGGTGCCTTGCCCCCCAAGTCCCAAGGGGTGCGGCCAGCCCTAGGGGGTCCCACCCCCTTAGCCGCATGGGGAGAGGGCCCAGGGGGGGCGCACAGCCCCCTGAGGGCTGTGGTGTCCCCCCTTGTGGCCCAATAGGCCCAGAACACCTTCCGGACCCCCCGAAAACCTTCCCGGTACTCCGCCGATTTCCCGATGCTCCCCGGAACACTTCCGGTACTCCGAAACCTTTCATCCTATATATCAATCTTCGTCTCCGGACCATTCCGGAGACCCTCGTCATGTCCGGGATCTCATCCGGGACTCCGAACAACCTTCGGTAACCATGCACTCTTCTCACTAACAACCCTAGCGTCACCGAACGTTAAGTGTGTAGACCCTGCGGGTTCGGAAACCATGTAGACATGACCGAGACACTCCAAGGTCAATAACCAATAGCGGGATCTGGATACCCATATTGGCTCCTACATGTTTCTCGATGATCTCATCGGATGAACCACGATGTCAAGGATTCAGGCAATCCCGTATACAGTTCTCTTTGTCTCGTCGGTATGTTACTTGCCCGAGATTCGATCGTCGGTATCTCTATACCTAGTTCAACCTCGTTATCGGCAAGTCTCTTTACTCGTTACCGTAATACATAATCCCGTGACCAACTACTTAGTCACTTTGAGCTCATTGAGATGACGTATTACCGAGTGGGCCCGGAGATACCTCTCCGTCATACGGAGTGACAAATCCCAGTCTCGATCCATGTCAACTCAACAGACACCCTCGGAGATACCTGTAGAGTACCTTTATAGTCACCCAGTTACGTTGCGACGTTTGGCACACACAAAGCACTCCTACGGTGTCAGTGAGTTACATGATCTCATGGTCATAGGAACTTATACTTGACATGCAGAAAACTATAGCGATAACTGACACGATCAAAAGCTATGTTAACGTTTGGGTCTCGTCCATCACATCATTCTCCTAATGATGTGATCCCGTTATCAAATGACAACTCATGTCTATGACCTGGAAACCGCGGTCATCTTTGATCAACGAGCTAGTCCTGTAGAGGCTCACTAGGGACACAAAGTCTGTCTATTCATCCACACGTGTATTTGAGTTTCCAATCAATACAGTTATAGCATGGATAATAAACGATTATCATGAACAAGGAAATATAATAATAACTCTTTTATTATTGCCTCTAGGGCATATTTCCAACAAGACCTGTGTGACTTAGGATCGTTTTCCTGACAGCTTTGGTATCAGAGCTTGACTGCTTGTAGTATTATCAAGCCAAACTAGTCGAAGTCGTGTCTAGAAACTCTTTAGTTATATTAAGGGACTTGATTGTGGAAGGGAACGTAAGGCTCTTTTTACTCCTTTACCTTATGACCTTCTGATCTGAGTCACCTTCTTCTTTTCCACGGGGATTAAGAAACTAGGCTTCTCATTCTATCTATGAGGATCACGTTAATGGTGTATTCAAACCCTCAGTTATGTTCCTACTACTTTCGTATGTTAACAGCTGGTCTCGGAACCTTGTTTTGTGATGTTGAGTGGTTATGCCACCATTTTGCAGGATCTCTCAAATCTTTTGAGCATTTATGGTCGTTATGTTGTCCGAGTCATCCCAGGTTTCTAAATAGTCCGATGCATTTGCAAATCGATTCTTCCCGTTTCCGATGCTCCTTTGGGTCAGGTTAACCACACTAATCACCGAGTTGAGGTACTCTATTGCCTTGACATATATATTGGAGCTATTATTATGACCCTAGGTGTCTTAGAAGATCACCTAGTAATCTAGCAATGCGTTATATTCCTAGTGTGATGATTCTGGCCATCATTCTCAAAAGCATCCCGTGATGCCATTTAGTTAGTAGGTATTCTATTCCTGGGTTCTTGATCCCAAGATTCGTTCTACTTACCTCGTGTTGATAGTGTTGCTAGTTCCTTTAGGATATTAGTAACCTTGTGATTGTCCTCGAGGTCCGTGGTGAATCGTTCTTCCAATACCATGAACCGTTATGGCAGAAGTTCTTTTGAACCAAAAGATCACCACCAGAGTGCTCTTGATGAGTTCTCCATTCCACATTGTGAGTCTGCCAATTCTACCTTTCTGCATGGGTTATCTGGAAGAAATATGTTGAACTCGTTCGACATGCTAATCTATGCATCCACAACTCAAAAAGTTATATGTTCCTTTGAGTTGTCCCTTTTTAGTTATCTTATGATCCCGCCTATCAGCTGATAGTCACGAGTAGTTGTGCATTCGTGTCCGTCGATGCCTTCTACCTTTGCGGTCTGTCAAGCCATTCTATTCTGGAATGACTAGGAGAAACCAACTCCAGTACCTTATCCATATCTAGGATTGGGTCAAAGCAGTTGTACTCCATAGATCAAAATGACATTCCAGCTTTTGTTCTGTTCTAACTTGGAGTGTTACCCTCTTTTATGTCAAGAGTGTCATGGGAATTGCACCACCTCCCATGAACTCCTGATATAGTGATACCTCTTGCCATCATCGTTCATTCCTCGGTCTCTGTGTTATTGTAACCAGAATACTGACAAGTGAATTGTGATGTGTGAAATCAATACTACTAGCAACCTCGTTGCTTGGTAATTAATGGACGATAATCTCATTCTTAGTTTGCTAGTTACTCAATCATCATTCTAAGATTGATTGTGCTACCTAGTCCATTTTTCTGGTGCACTCTTCGATCAATGAGTTAGGATTGTGTCAATCTCTCGCTCTTTTGATCATATCGTCTTGCCCTGAAAAGCAAGATTGTTCTCGAGCTTCATAACATATCGGTGGTTCGTGATCTTCCGAATATCTTCTCGGAAGTATTACCAGTTTGTTTCCTCACCGTTACGTTGAGCTCGTGATCAAGTTGGTTCTTCTCTAGACCACCCTTTCCCCAAGAATCTGTGTTGGATACCCCTGAGCTAGTTCGTTAAGATAAACGGCAACTTGGAGAGTTGGAAGATAAAAGCTTGATCTAATGTAGTTCAATTTTAAGGGATGTCTTTTGTGTGTGTGTTGAAGAAAGATGGTATTTTCATCAATTGATCTTTGTGTTCAGTTGCTGGACCTATCATCTTATCCTAACTTTGATTTGAGTATGGGTTATTGTCAAGTCAAATCAGAATGAACGATATTCGTAATGTTGTATTACTCGTGGTTGATCCCTCGAGTATACACCGTTACATGTTTTGGTCTAACCAATGCTATCACTTTGTTCACATTGTCATGGAATTCCATCTATATGGAAAACTAGATGAATTATTGCTGAGCCCATCGACAACATCCTTATCTTCTCCATGATTTTGTTGGACATTAAGCTAGTGTTGGAAACTTTTATCGGCATTATCTTCATGTCCCGTTCATGAAGCATATGTTCGGATGAAAGAAGTGAATTCCTCAAATTCATGAGCATTTGATGCAAGTTGCCGCTGTGAATTCGAGAAAGTCAATGTTGCTTCCTCTGGAGTCATCCCAACTCATTCATGCACATGTGCGAAGTATTCTGTGATTTGGAGACTTGCAACCTTCACTCTATATGTTTCCCTAGCACACCAAGCCATTGATTGATTTGTTCAAGGAGAAGAAGTTCCTTCTTAAGAATCATGACTTTTGCTAGGACTTTGATATCCTCGATGATGATTCCCCACCTGAACTCGGTAGTGTTTTATTGTAAGACTACTTTGTGGTCATGCTTGTCTGGGATAACGTGTTCACATGTGTGTAGTAGAACCAACTCATGGTTTAGAGCTTGTTATCGTAGTTCATTCCCGAGAATCTCACAACGCCATCTCGTCGATTGGTGTTGCTATCTTTCTTTTCCAGACATGTTGTCTGAAATATCCCGTTACCAACCAGATCTGAATCTCAGGCAGATATGATGGTTTGAACATTTCCAACATTTGCATTTTGTTCCCAGCTTGCACCACCATTGTGCCATTTTATTATGGTCTTCCTTCTCAGCAACTGTTGTTCAGGATCGTCTTCAGAAGTGGTCCTCGCATGGGTCCCATTCATTTCCAGTGATAAGGAAAATCAACCTTTGCGTTGTCTTCAACAAGGTAGTCCACATCATCCATTCTAGACGGAGTATGTCGTTCCCTCGAACTCCTTCAACTTTAGATTGTGATTTGCCTTAGGCTGGTATAGGGAAATTCAATGATCTCTATATCAAAAGTAATTCTTTTTGCCACTCAAGGGAATAATTCTACGAGTCACCTTCTCTAAGGTGCCCCGTCTGGTGACATCGATCACCATCTTCTTTAAATGTGGAATTATTGCCTACCAAGTGAACCTTCATCGTTTGTTTCACTCCATCCCTCTGGATGTGTGTTCCGTGTCTCAGCTCAAGAGATGTTGCAAACTTTTCACTCCATGAGTTGATCTTGAGTTGCTCGATCCTTGAGAAGATCGATTCCGGTAGAGTTTATTTTGTCTTC